>JAPDPM010000026.1:0-600000 GCA_032173925.1 Heritiera fomes
ACAGCACCAAAGTCAGGTTGCAAAAAATGAGGGACTTCTAATTTTATACTATGTGCAGTTCATGATCAAAAGGGTGCCTCCTTTCACATCTCTTGACCAAAAACTCCGGAGTAAATCACTCATGTAACCTTTTCCTTTCATCTAAAGAAGATTTACCATTGATGTGAGTGGTTCTTCCCATGCTAGAAACCCTACTGGAAGGAGATAGAGTATCACCGACATCCAAAGCACCAAAAGATGTAAGCTTTTGTTTTGCACCTGAAGTCCTGAGCCCCAAGTCCTGCAATCCTCTCATTCGGGGTATGATTTCGGCATGATCATTTTCTGAACTTGCCTGATTTCCAACTTGACCTTTTCGCAAGTGTACAGGACTGCTCACAGTCTCACCCTTGATGGAAGTATCTTGACTCCTGGATTGATTTGATTTTGAGTTCCCAGGTTTTCCGTTACTAATATCTGAACCTCCAGAATCCTTTTTAGCAGAACCAGATATTTTACTTCTTGCATCAAAAGGTCTATCTAATTTTCCTTGTTTTCGCAACAATTCCTTCTCAAGTTCAAGTGCGTGAAGAATAGCATCCTCCCGTCGAGCATATTTCTCTCTTTTCTTGGGTGGCATACCTTGTGAGGATTCTGCCCTTTCAATGCAATCATCAAACTCCCCGCATCGAAATGCCTTCACACGCTTAGACTTTTCTAAATTGTACCAATCACTGAGAAGAGAAAAGAAAGAATATCTCAGAAGCAGAAATAAAGTGAAAATGGAACAACAGATTATATATTATAAATATTCTAATCAGAATCAGGTGAAAAAACCTTTTGAACCAAAATTCAGCCGTGACATAATAAAGACTATATCCTTAGGCAATAAAGCAAAAGAAAGTCAGATAAATTCTCCCAAATAAAATGACCAGAGAAGAATAGTTGCAAGACAATGAAAACAATGCAAGTTGAAAAAGTTAAATGCTAAGCTATTTGCATATTTTCTGCATCAATTTATCAGAATGAGAGAATTTTAGAAAATTTCCATACCAAGAGGAAGACAACTTGACTGGTAGGGGAAACAGATTGGATAAGAAAAGGTATTTTTGTACAAAAGCACAAGGGAAGGGAAGGAAAGGTGACAGCATTTCCATACAACAAAAGAGTTGTCCAGAAAAAATGATGCAAATCGATTTCCTAAACCTAAAGGCATATATTCTAAGACCAGAAATTGTCTAAGATAACAACAAAATAACGAAAGCATTTATAAAGCAAAGGAATAACAGTATTAACAAACATTTAGTAAATTGACAATAAATTAGTATAACTAGAGGTCAAAGGTCCCTCAAATATGTTGCTACCTTCTTATAAACTTCAAGCATGCTAGTGGAAAGCAATGTTATTTTGTAGGGCTAAAACTTGAACAAAACACCTGCTAACCTATTATTGCATTGAATATGCTTCAGATCAGATGACCATAACAATAATCTTTCTACTAACTTCTAAACATCAGCTTTGACTTGCATCTTTAATAGAAATGTAGAATACATCAATGTAGCATCTCTAAGCTAACATGGATAGAAAGAAGCAATAAAATAATAAAAAACACATTTTATGATTTAACCATTCAGAATAAGGTTAAAAGGCCACATGGCAATAAAAATTGCACAAGTATATCATAAAAGGGATAAATTCATAAACTTTTTGGCCTTCTTAACTGACAAACAGTCTAAACATTATTCTAAGGACATTAATAATGTCAAAACATTACATCAGCCTTCCATTGAGCAAGATAACATATAATTTGCCATCAAGAAAAAAATGTGTCTTTGGTAGTGACAGTGGTAGGGTCTACA
The DNA here is from genome assembly GCA_032173925.1 of Heritiera fomes. Lineage (NCBI taxonomy): Eukaryota > Viridiplantae > Streptophyta > Magnoliopsida > Malvales > Malvaceae > Heritiera > Heritiera fomes. The sequence goes on from JAPDPM010000026.1 coordinate 1,839, forward strand.
AATAAATTTCGTTTTTCCATTATAGGTTCAAAGTGCAAGTGATAGATGAATAAAAGATTTAAATGGAATGTTCTGATTACTCTTCCTCCCTCTTATTATACCTCTCATTAATTGGAAATCATGAAGAAATACAGATACATGTCATTCAAACCCAAGAAACCATGCATGATGGAGCTCCAACTACCTATATTTAGATCTTCACATAATCATTTGCAGAGTGACAAAGGACTAGACTCTGTAGCAAACCATCAATCATTTACAACTTTCTAAGCAAACTGATGACGCATCAAAACAGAATTCCATATCATAGCACATTATTAAAATACTTCATTTCTCCTTCACCTCTTATATTTGTAGAGTCATTCTTACTTTTCTTTTAAGAAGGATTCTAAATGTACCCAGATTTTTTTTCTCTTTACACCTTTTTTTTATTTTACATTGAACAGTAACAGTAGTGAGAAAAATGAGGTCTAAGGGGAAAAAATCTGGGTAGATTTAAGATTTCTCTTCTTTTAAAGATCAGTTAAATCTTAATCTGTCCGTTCATAAGACTCAGAACATCCTAACCACATTTTCTACAAAATCACCCAACATTGGCATATATCACATTATCCTCTATGCTTCACTAGTTCAAACTATCCTGATTCCTGAATCCCTATCTGGCCTAGGCGCGTAAACATCAAGATAAAAATTCTAAATTCATTGCATTAAAAACGACTTGTAAATTTCGTTTTCGCAATGTTAAAACAAATTAAGCTTTCAAAATTAACAAAAAAAAAAAACAACTTACACGCTGGCATCCTCTCTGCCAAGAAGTTTGACCGGAGTTCCGGTCCTCGGAGACGTAAGGTGAGAAGCCGGTAACTCTTCGAGCCCCAGTATTTTCCCCGGCCACCACGAACCGTTCCTCCTCCTTACCCACACGATCGACCCGACTCCGCCTCCATCAGATCCTGCCGCACTCTCCATATCTTTCTCTATAGACTCTCTTTCTCTCTCTATTTCTATCCCTATTTATCTATTTGCAGTAATATTAACAGATTTGCCATCCATATGTATAAAAACAAACAGAAATCAAAAGAAAAGCAATAAAAATTAAATTAAAGGGACAGGATAAGGGGGTTTCAGCCGCCGGCAAAGAAGTGGGAGAAACGGAGGATCCGAAAGCGGGAGTAAGCGAGGAATCCGAACAGGGGGATTCGGGTGAGGGTTAGGGTTTCCATTCAGAAATTAGATTTGGGGAATTTCGTGCATTTCTAAATTTATTATTATTATTATTAATTTTTTTTTTAGTTGAATTTGGAAAAAACTCCCCTTCTCCCTGCGTGCGTTTGTTTGTTGTTCTCCGGTCTCTAGAAGTTTCTTTGGTTCTCTATGCTAAATTGCATTATTTAGTCCCCAAAAGCGTGCTAAACGTGTATAGGTATTTTGGAAAACGACTCTCAGAAAATATTTCTGAAAAAATGTATTTTTTTAAAAATTTAAGATTTTTCATTGTTTGAACAAATTAATAAATTTTTTTATTATTTAGTTATTTTTGCGAAATCTAATTTATTTTTAAAATAATATTAACCTAACTAATAAAATATTAAAAATTATTTATTATTTATTTTGAAAATGATATTTAGTATTAAAAATATTATATTATTAAACATGTAAAAGAAAACTATTTATTTTTAAAATTATAACAAAAATATTATTTATTTATATTTATGATTAAAATATTAATATAAAATATAAAATCATTATATCTTAAATTAAAATATTAATAAATGATTAAAAATAATAAATATTAAAATAATATATTATTTATTAAATTAATGTTTATTTATTATTAAATAATAATATAATATTGTTCATTATTGAAATATTAAAAATATTTGAGATTAATAATATATAAAATAAATTATTTAAACTTAAAATATTGAGAGATTTTTAATGTTAATATTTAATATTTAAAATTTTTAATCTACTTAAATAAAAAAATATTTTTATTAAGAGATTATATATTTTGCACTGACAGTATATTACTTCTATAAACTATCAGTTAACCATATGATGACACCTCATTAATCAGCAAAGCCTAAAAGTGATTAGGCCCTTAAAAATAAATTTAAAAACTTTATTAATATTTATTTTTAAGAACCTACATATGAGATATCATCTTATGATTCACTAACAGTGTATTAAAGTTATTCACTATCAATGCATCATTTATAAACTCTTTTATTAACATAATAATATTTTATGAAGGGCTACATTAAATCAAAATTTAAAAAATCATATCCAATATCTAACTTGAATAGAATTATACTTACAAGTTTAGGAAATAACTTTACAGACAAACAACTATTTTTCAAAAAACTTTTTCACTTTTTAAAAGTGAAAGACAATTTTTAGAAAAATATCCTAATATTTCGTTAATCAGGAAGTCATTTTTCTTTGATCAATCAATTTTCTACCAACTAACAACTAAAAAATGCAAAAATTATTTTTCGAAAGTCATTTTCAATGAATGAAATAAAGCCTAAGAGAGAAACTAAAACTTATTTTACTTGTATTTGATCTCTAATAAAATTTTTCAAATCTGTCATTTCAATTTATTTTACTCCAAAAGCTTATTTGTGCTATTCAAGTCATAAAATAAACATTAACAAACTCTTTTATGCACAAAATATAATTAAAACAATAATATTAAAATATTTATAATTAACGTTTTTTACATCTTATCACTTTTATTCCTCTAAGATCAAATATAGCAAGCTTTATTTCATCCTCTATGGCTTCCTTCAATGAAACTTCATTGATCTCTTTAGTGACCAAAGTTGGCACAACAAGAATTTTATCTAGAGGTGGCAAAAGTTGACCCGACCCGAAAAATCCGTCCGATTAACCCGAATCCAAACCCGACCGATCCGATTTGACTAAAAAAGTCAACAATCCAAATCCAACCCGATCCGAATCCGAATTGATCCGAAACCAAATTTATCCGAATTTACATTGATCCAAACCCGACCAGATCCGAACCCGAATTTATCCGAACCCAAATTCATCCGAATTTAGATTAACCCGAACCCGAATTGATCCGACCCGAATTGATCCGAACCCAAATTGACCCGAATCCAAATTGATTCGAATCCAAATTTACCCAAACCTGAAAATATTCAAACTTAAATTTAATATTATTAATAAATATTTAAATGTTAAAATTAAATATCAAAGTATTTTAATATAGTAAAAATATAATTTTTTTCAATAATATGAGTGTTATATATTTTTTTAATATATTTTAATTTAAATATTCGCTTTTATATTGCATTCATTTGAACATAATGTATAATTATTTAATGGTTAATCTATAATAGAGTACAGAAACTATATCATCTACACTAATGTCTCTAATTATTCTATAAAAAATCAAACTAAATTAAAGAGAGATATATAGTATTGTTTTATAATATTTAGTATGGATTATTAAATCACTTTGATTCAAAAGTTATTAATTAACGTAATTAATTTATGAATATTGGTAAATATATTATAAAGAAAACTATCATACAGATTATTAAATATTTTGATTATTTCAATCCCAATTGTACTATAGGTCATGGAAGAAGACAATTTTATATTCATGAGTTTTGTAGTTCTTAGAAATATGGTTTTAGTTGATTTTTATATCAGATAAATTACATCAAGATGACCAAAGCTTATCGACCCGAATCCAAATCCAACCAACTCGAATTGACTAAAAAAGTCAACGACCCAAACCCGACCTTATCCGAACCCGAAATGATCCAAATCCGAAATAGACCGATTTTTCCTTGACCCAAACCCGACCTTATCCGAACCCGAAATGATCCAAACCCGAAATAGACCGATTTTTCCTTGACCCAAACCCGACCTTATCCGAACCCGAAATGATCCGAATCCAAAATGATCCGATTTTTTCTTAACCTGAAATGATCCGATCCAAAATGATCCAACTCAAACCCGATCCGACCCGCCTATTTGCCACCTCTAATTTTATCCCAATGTGTATCACCAACACTTGAAAAAAAGCTTCTTATAAAATTTACAAAATTCCTCACTAATACCTGCTTCCTCCTCCAACCGGTTTCCATTACAACTCCTTGTATTTAGGACTTTGTTGTGTCTCCTCCTCATCATAGTCATTTGGTTTAAAAATTTAGTATTCTTATCACCAAACTCCAACCATGTAGAGGTGGCAAAAACTGGCCCGAACCAGAAAACCAGTCCGAATCCGCCCGAGACCGAACCGAGATCAGCTCGAATTGACCAAAAAAGTCAAAAGCCCGTAACCGAAAAAGCTCGAAACCGAAAAAGCCCAAACCCAACACAACCCGAACCCGACACAACCCGAACCCGACATAACCCGAGACCGAGACCGATCCGACCTGAAACCATAAAAAACCGAATTTATAACCCGAGAAAACCTGAATTATAATTATATAATTATTATTTAAAAATAAATAAGTAATTGATACACTTTTTTAATTAGAAAGTTTAAAATTTTAAAAATAATTATTATTTATTATACAATTTTATCAATTATGTATTACCAGCAAAATAAATATTGAATCTTTTTAATTAAATTAAATTAAATTAATTTAAAACACCATAATATATGATATCAAATAATCTTTAATATTATACTTATTGCATTTATAATAATAAATATATTATTAATTTAACATTTAATTTTATTATAAAAATCATTTTAACATTTTATTATTTTTATTTTATAGTAATAAAATTTTAATTTTAATACAATAATAAATCAAATATATAAAAAATTATATAATTTCAATATTTGTTTGAAACTTTGAATTTGATATTTTGTGCAACACATTAAAAATATTTTTAATAAAATTAAATTTAAACTATATTTTCTTAAAGTTTCAAGTATAGAAAGATATTAAATTTAGATTAAAAAAACCTAATCTTAAAATTAAAATTCAAGTTTTTAAGATTAGAAAAAGTTAAGTAATTAAACTAAGCAATACAAGTACAATTTTTTTTATAAGCTTGGGCATCATTAAAAGAGAAAATTATAAATCAAGCTAATGGTAATTTTATTTTTAACCTTAAAAAAAAGACATTAATAATTCAAGTTATTGGTAATTATTTATTTATTATATTATAATAATCTTATACATGAATAAACCAATTTGGTATCTTATAATAATGATTTATATATTATATTATAATAATCTTTTAAGAATAAATTATGAAATTTCTTAGTGTGTAAGTATTATTTTGATAGAATTAAGTATTTATTAAAATAATTTATTTATTATCTATTAAATGTAAAATTAAAGTGTGGATAAAAATAACAATTCTAATAGTAAATTAAAGTGTAATTTAATAATATATTAGAGTAGTATTACTGTGTAAGTTGTAATTTTAATAAAATTTGTTTTTTATACTTTATTAATATTATTATTAATTATATTTAAATAACTCGCATTATATTAATTAATTTAGTAATATCTACTATTTAACATTTTAATTAGATATTCGATCAATTGGTGTGTATATATAATATTATTATGTTAATGTGAACATGAAAAAATTAGTACTTTATTGGTATATAACCGTATATGATATGATTATATCAAATGTTATTATTTATAATATAATGTCAATTGGTGTATATAACTTGTTTAATTTGACGTTCTAAATTTTTAATGAGATATTTGATTAATTAATATGTATAAGTACGATTATATTTAATATAATAATGTTATATTATGATTTATGTACAAACCAAAAACAAAATAAATATAAAATTGAGGTAATTAATTGACCAATTATTCATAATATTAAGTTTTTTTTAATGTATACTATAATCTTATTCAACTTTATAATTGAACAATTAGTTAACTAGTTATGCGATTAGATTTAATTTAATTACTAATTATGTTGGTATTTAAAAGACAAAATAAATGTAAAAAAATTTTATTAAAAATATAATATAATTATTAAAAAAGCTAATAAAAGAAAGTAAAAAAAAAAAGAAATTTATTGAACTAAGAGTGTCTAAATTCCAATGGCCCAATGTTGACCTAAAAAAATACAATAACCTAATAAGTTATTGTTAATAATATAAAGCTATTTATATGAATGTTTAATTATTTAGTGTGATTTATTTATAATTTGTTAATTATTTATTTGTATAGTTAATACTTTTGGATTTTTACTTTCTTTTAGTTTTACTATATATATTTGGCTCACTTAAAAAATAAATTTTTTATATAATTATTAATATATAATTATATATTTTATAACACATGTGAATATCACAGGAAATTAAAAAAATAAATAATAATTGTCAAGTAATAAAAACATTAAAATGTAAAAATTTATATTTATATAAATATTTATTAAATTTTAACTTTAATTTAGCATTTCTATTATATTTTTATTTAACTATATAAAATTAAATTAATTATTACATTTAAAATTATAAAAATACTTATAATTTATAAAATTTTAAAATAATTTGACTAAGCCCGCCCGATTAAAACCGGACTGAACCTGAAACCGGACCGAAACCGAAAATACACGAAACCGAAAAAACCTGAAACCGAGAAAAATCGAAACTGAAAAAACCCGAAATCAAAAAAACCTGAACCCGAATATAACCCGCTCGAGCCTGCCTATTTGCCACCTCTACAACCATGTAATCCTTAATCTTTGGAACCCATACTTCTCCTCCATTCTCCACCAATCATAAAGCTTCTTAGTCCATTCATCTACCTCATTACACCCCTAACTAGATGACTCACTATTTTGAATTTCTCTAATTTTCATCATAATAGCATCAACTAATTTTCTATTATTTGGAAACTCCCTTTTACTCCATTCCAGTAATAGCTTTTTGCATTTCTTCAACTTTTGCACCAACCAAACCCCTTTGAACTCAAAAACACAGTATTTCATCCCTCTTTAATTACCACTTCACACTCATTCTTTTCTATCCACATTATTTCAAACTTAAATTGTTTTGGATCTTTTTTTATCATACTCGGTGTCTACTAGAACAAGGGAATTATCAGAACCTATCACCCTTAAGTTAAAAGACTTGATTATTAGGAAATTTTTCCAACCACAAAAGATTCACCATGACTCTATCAAGTTTCTCCTTAATCCTCCCTGCTTCCTATCCAAGTAAACCTTTACCCCTTTTTAAAATGTAGATAAATTAAACCACTACTATTTATCATTTTCCCAAAACATTTCATTTTCCTTTCAACCCTTAATCTACCTTCCTTTTTCTCATAATGATACAATATATCATTATAATCACCAATACAAAGCCAAGGTTGAGAAATTCCTTTAGCTTTTTCATAAATACAACTTCACATTATCATTCTATCACTTTCATCTACCTGTTCATGATCGAAAAATTCTAATATATTCTCCAAAGCTTTATCAAAAACCCCCATATCAATTAAGATTTTACATTTCACAAAATCTTTACATCAAATTCCTCTATCCCCCCAAACAGCCAATCATCCACTTAATCCATCACGGTAAACGTAACAAAAATCGTCATACTGTAATCTTCTTCTCAAGCTTTCCAATTTCTCCTATTTGATTTTAGTTTCCATTAAGAAGAGAAATTGTGGATCATACTTTCTTTTAGCTCAAATAGAGCTTCATCTATCAAAGGTGTTCCAATCCCTTGACAATTCCAAAATAAGCATCTCATGACCCCTTGGTGGTTGATTTAGGATAGCCACCACGTCTTTTAAAATTAACTCCTACTACACTTGCAACTTCACTTCTAATCCTCTCCACATCTAACTTAAAACTAATAGGAACCTACTGAAGCTTGTCATTGCTTATACCATCTCTACTGCTTCTACTCATAACTTCAAATTTTCTCCTATTTATCACTCGCCTCTTCTTAGTACTCTTTATTGTCAAAATCAAACAATTATCTACTTCTTTAGCCACTCCAAAAATACTTCTGCCACCTATATCACCTTTATCACTAATTTTTTGTCTTTTTTCTATTTTAAAATCATTACAGTCCCTATTAACTCTAGATATCTTTTTAAACTAATTCTCGAAATGCCTACAGCTAGCTCTTCCTCTTTATTAGACTAATTCACACCAAAGGAGACTCTCTTCCTCATCAATCTTATCCTACCTTAGCAACTCAACAAAACATTCAAGATGCTCATTACTAACAATAACTCTTTTTGAGCCCTCTCCATCACTATTCAAACTTTGATGAATGGAACTACACTACTCTCACTGCACATCTCCTTTTTTGATATCTTCTTTACTCCTGAAACAATAATATTTGTCTGTAACAATTTAGGGGTCATTTCGTATCGTTGTCAATTTTGTATTTTATGTTTTCTACTTTTAAAAATTTTGTTTTTGTTTTTGTTTGGTTTTGAAATTTTGAAAACAAAAAACGCGTTTGGCATAAAAAAAAGTTTTGAAACATAAGTTTTTTAATTTTATAATTTATTAATGTTGAACAATGAAATATTTTTATTAAAATTATATAATTTAATATATGATTAATAATATGCTATTTTATTCTTAATTTTGATATATTACAAAAATTATTTCATTTATTATTATATAAAATTTTTCTTAAATTTATGATTTTAAAAATCATATGAGATTTGTTTTAAACTTTATGTATCTATACACAATGAATATTTAAATTTCATAAAACTAAGTCTTAATACTTTATCTGTAAAATTATATAAACATAATTAAAAATAAAAAGTAAAATATATTATATAAAATACAAAAAAAGAGAGTTTAAGTCATGATTCAAATACAACAATCAATTATTTTGATATGCATTCCATAATTCACTAACAACATCATCATGAACTTTGTGCATATATCGTAATTGACTTGGTGTTACTTTAAACTCCACATGTTCCTGTGAACTACTAGCTCCTGAAGTTTCTTCATTGTTATTAACATAAGATTGTCTGTTTCATATTCTTCAAACATATTATTTTGCATTCTGTGTGTTCTAATAAAATTATGCACCGCACAACAATCAATAACAATAAAATGTTGCATACGTAAACTAGACGGTAGTATTTCTTTTAAAATTGGAAACTGAGCCTTTAGTACTTCAAAATATTGCTCGATACAATTACGCAAAGATGAGTGTCTGTAGTTGAAAATCTCTTCTAGACCTTGTGGTTGTCGTTCTCTTGCTCTATAATCTTTTAATTGATATCTTTCACCAGGATAAGGAGACAAGAAACCTGGCATATTTGTATATCTAGAGTTTACTAGATATATTTGCCTAGGTCAAAAAAATTATTTTTAATTATCCAAATAAAATCAAAAGGTTTAATAAAATGCTAGAAAGTAAGATTACCTTGTGGAGGCATTGGAAAACCATTTTCAAGATTACATACACATTCAACAAAAACTCTAGCATCATTTGCAGTTCCTTCCCATCTCGCCATCACATATTTATATCGCATATTAAATAAACAAGCACACAAAATATATTGTGTTGGTTCTATTTTCTTCCCACGATAAGGTATTTGTTGTTTTGTAAGAACACGTACAACTATGTGTGTTCCATCTATTACACCAATGTAATTCTAATAAAAATATATTTCATTAACTATTATAAATTTTGTTATTAATAAATGAGAAAAAGATAATAAATTATATTACCTTAAATATGGATAATATCTTTGATCATGTCGAATTTGAGGAGGAACTACATCGAATGATGGTGGAATTATGATTTTTTTTCCAAGACGACATACGACCTTTAGCAAATTTTTAAAATGTCGACAAATAGTCTTTTATGGAATATTGAAATCATTCCACAATAACTCGATTTCGTCGCTAGGTGCCAAAGTAAATAAAAATATAACAACTTATTCTTTTACTGTCAAGTACTTAGAGTTTTGTAATAATCCCCAATCTTTTAGAGTATCACAAAAATCAATAAACATTGATGGATTCATTTGTAACTCATAAAAACATTTACTTTCATTCTCGTAAAGAATTTTTTAAACATATGCATGACCTAATGCTTGAGATTTTCTACAAGGTTGTTTAAGTAAGTAACGTTATAATATTCTTCAACTACCATAATCAGTAAAATATCTTCCACATCATCATCTTCATCATCTAACTTTATAAGTGATACAATTGTATCATCTTATTACGATCCATCACATAAATTTGATAAATCAATCATATAAGTGAACTAAATGGTTAAAAAATTCAAATGCGTATTAAAATTTTATAAAAGAAATCATATATATGTATATATATATATATATGATTTTTTTACTAAATGGCTAATAAAAATGCTCAAATGCATATTAAAATAAAATTAAACTTCATATTCCACTAAGAAACTGGAAAGGAAAAAAGACAAACATAAACATAAATGTCACAAATCAAAATCCAAGGCAAAGTAATATGTTTTAAGACCGGAAAAAAGATAATACTAAAAACACATTCACTTTAAATTAAGAACCCAATCTTTCTTCCTTCTATTAGTCATTTGAAGAAATATTTTTCTCCACGATTCATCATCATTAAATTTCTCTACAGCCTTAGCATAGGTTGCCCCATTAATACCATTATGCTTGTTTAATGCTTCTAAACTCTATTATGCTTGTTTAATGCTTCTAAACTCTCCTTTAAAAATTTCCTTGTAGGTGATCTAGATTCAGAAATAGCTTCAAAATAAATGTCCCAACTAGATTCCTCAAATGAGCGGAATGAGTTGAATCAACTAATATTTTCTCCCATATATCAACCTTTCTTTCAGAACTTTCACTAATAGAGTTCAAGACAAATTGCATTGCTATGGGGACATTAGATATTTTCCCTTGGCAGATGATAGGGTGGTGGAATGGGTATGCTTTCTAGTATTACTACCTCTAGGATTGGCATCGCCATCACCTTCTGCATCTTTCTCTACTTCTTTGTCTATTTCATAAGTTGGATTCACTCCCTCCTCATTAGTATCTGATGGATTGTGTCGAAGGTCTCACATTTGATCCATTGGCAAAAGTATTTCCATAAATTACATACAACTTGTCATACATTGGACAACCATTTTTTTTGGAAATCTTTTAGCCATCTTATGAACCTATATAAACAAAAAATATATATCATTAAAATGAAAGTTAAAATATATAAATATTGCAATATTGAAATTAAGGGACTTACAGCATATAGATGTTGCGATGTTTCCTCCGTAGCAATTACTTTTCCACTGATAGTTTCATATCTAACTCCAGTCTCCTTTAACAACTTTTTGAAACTACTATAACTAATTCTTAATTGATTAAACTTATTTCTCAATTACAAATCAAGATAGTTGTACTCTGCTCTTTTACTAAGGAAGATAGTTGTACTCTGCTCTTTTACTAAGGACTTCTTGAATAAACTTCCACATGATGTTTTACTAAATGTTGTTGTAACTCTATTTCCCTAAACAACCTCTTCCTCCATAATACAAATAAATAAATTCTTTTTCTTAGATGTCCATATGTTTTTATTATCATTTCCAAGTCAACAAGATCATTTTCCTCACCTTCACTATCAGATGGTTGCAAATTTGGATCACAACTTGCTATCTAAAAAAGGGAAGTTGCCACAACAAGGTAGCTGTTACTTTTTTTTTTGTCAAAAAGGTAGTTGTTAGTTTATTTAGGTATTAGTTGTACTTCAATTTATTTGATTAAAATTTTTCATGTGTGCATGTCTTACCATTAACAAAATTACTACAAATACCCTAAAAAAACAAGTAATTTTTAATCAATCATCAAATAAATCCAAACAACTACATATTTTGTCATTAAACATGATCTTAATGCTTAAATATTTAGGAAATTAACGGAAAAATATATAATGTATTCATTGTCCACATTATAGAAGATATAATAGTTTCATGATAGATGGTATACCTGCCCCTATCTTCATGTTCTAATACGTTAAACACTAATTAAACTTTTTTATATTTAATGCATTATTTAAATTAAAATTAAAAACACATGATACATTAACTACAAACTTATTTTTAGAATTATTAGTTTAATCAATACAATTGACACTAATAATAATTGGGAAGATTAGGAACAACTGGTTAATAAAAAAAAGCCTAGCTTAGCTAGTGGAAAATTAAGGAAAAAAAAGTGTGGTTAATATTATAAGTGAAAACAGAGTCATACTACTTAAGATTAAAAAAAAGGCTACCTATTCAACAAAAACTATTTAAGGCATGAAATTAGAGATGAGATTGATTTAGTAAAATAATTGAATCAAAGACTTGATTCAAGTGATAATGTCAGATATACATGAGAAATTTGATTTTGTTTATGTTCAATTTTCTCATGCATATAATAAAAGGGAAGAATAAAAATAATTAATAACCAATTTAATTCCAATTAATTGTTATTACTTTCTTCTTGTCTTATTAATTTTTAGATATAAGTCACTAAAATCTTTAGGAAAATTATATGAATAATAATAAATATAGCTAGTTATAGTGTATCACCCATGGAAATCAACAAGATCCACTTCAACCAGAAACTCAAGAAATTAAACTATGTTGGAATCCAGTATTTTGCTTATCTAAGAAAGAATGTGTTGTGTTGTAATGTAATATGATATATGCATTAAAACAAATGTTGAGACTATTGTCTTTTATGTCATTTTTCTTATTGCAAACAGTGATATTAATGAGCTATTTTCAACTTCAAAAAAAAAAATGATCCACGTCCCTTCATCAACATTAATTATAAATTGCACTATCAACAAATTGAACAAGTTTTCTTTTTCTTTTTCTTTTTCCTTACATAATCCTGATTGATTCTTCTTTACAAGTTTTCTTTAGCCATGGTACTAAGCAACAAAAACAAGATTTTCACATTGATCTTTACTCCTTCTTTACCATCCTTAGAACTTAGAACTTAGAAGCTTGGTGATTACAACAAGCAAAAACAAAAGCAAAGAAACAAGAACAACTAGATGCTAGAAATCAAATTTTGGTACAATTAAATAATAGAAAACAAGAAGATGGGGTTCTTCAAGAATCAAAGAGAAATTGAATTAATCTAAATAATACCAGATAAAAAAATCTAAAGAATACAAATATCCAATGCTTAGAATTATCAAATTAATCTAATAATTTTTTAAAATTCTTTGAATTTTGATCTAATCTTGAACTATTTAAAAAAGAATACAAAACCAATGCTTAAATTAGCAAAATAATTATTTTACTAACTTTTTTTGTTAGTTTCTTGAGAAGATGATAGATCTGACAATGATTTGATGAAAGATGACACCCTTTGAAGGAAATTTGAAGAAATCAAGATTTGAAAGAGGAGCTTTGAAGCACAGAGAAATGAGGAAAAAGAATAGCCAAGTATAAAAGAACCGAGAAAGGAAAGGATGATTGTAGGGCTAGGGTTTTGTGAGAACCCCGTTTTCCCATATCTGACATAAGTTAAAGAGTGTATGAACTTAAAAGAAAATATTGATTGTTAAAATATCTAAAGAAAGGGTCAGTTCGATAAGGTTTAAAAAAGTACTCAGTATGGGTCCCACCAAGACTTTCTCTGTCCAGATCGAAGTAAGACCCTAAAATGATGATATTTGAAGTGAAATATGAATATATCAAGAATCTAAATCTTAAAATCACTTCATTTGAATATATTTTGAAAAATGTGAAACAATTTCAAAAATGATGATTAAAGACATAGGCCGAAAGAATTTTTATAAATAACGATCAAATCGAGTTGACTTTTGACAAATAAATAGATATGTGATAATCTATATGTGATAGAGATTTATGTCATGCCATTAAATAGACTGAATCACATGTGAAGAATAAAATTTACGCGATTGATCTGATAGGGGTATTTTGATAATTTCACCCTTACAGTCAGTCGAATCTTAGTGAAACCTTATCCAATACTTAGAATATGTTCAATACTCATATTCTGTGATGAAATAAAATATTTGGAAGTTAAACTGACTGGTTAATAACGTTATTGAAGTACGAAGGGTAAAATTGTCTAAAATCATTAAATATAAGGGCATTTTAGTAATTTGACCATAAAATATTATTTTTTGAGAGATTTCCAGCTTCTTCCTCATCAAAGTCAGCAGCCTTCATTTCTTCATTCTACGATAGCCAAACCTTAAGGAAGAGAGAGAAAGCTTCAAAAGTCCTATCAAACGACCTCCAAATTGAAAACTGTTTTCACCAACCCTGTCTAGAATTTAGTGCTCTATCACTTGACACCAAAATCAAGTACTAAAGGGCCAAAATCATAGTGAATCATCCCACATCAGATTTGTTCATGAAGGATAGGTGAGAGAAAATTTAGTTTTTCATGGTTTTATGGCTTTATACTATGTGATCTACATGTTTAGCTATGTGTTTAAGCTTAAATTGAATTAAAACCATGAGAATCATTCCCCTTAGGTTTCGGCCACCATCCTTTAAGTATGATTGTGATGTTGTTTAATGTGAAAATGATGTAGAATTACTATAAAATAATTATAGAACACGAATTTAGGCTTGTTGAAAAGAGTTGTGTAGCCAAACATGGTATATTCGATCTAGTGAAGGGGATACCGAAACCAAGCTCAATTCAATGTAATTTGGGTCTTATAATACTGTATAAATTAATATAAGACTGTTGGTAAAGTCAAAACTGAAAAAGGAGGTGTTTTGACTATACCTGTAGTTTGGCATCCGGTGTGAAGTAGACCGGATTTACTGTTGTATTAGGTAATATGAAAGACCTTAGAGTCTAAAATATTCTTTATAAAAGGGAATAATGAAATTTGACTGTATTTTGATATCATTTTGCAGCCCCGAAGTAAGTGACGCAAAGAAAACGATAAGCGAATATATGTTTACTTATTTGATCTGCTTATTGGAGATGATTAATATACTGCATTGTGATTGAATTAGGTAAGGGATATATATATATATATGTACATATATATATATATATGTACATATATAAATATATACATATATATATATATATATATAAGACGTAGGGATTTGTTACCGAATTTTCGATGAGTGTACCGCAAGTGTACGGATCGTAATAAGTAATAAAGTGATAAGTACAAAATTGTTCCCATGAGGATTGATTGAGAATTGTTTACTAAATACTAAAATTAGACCACCCTAATTTTATTCAAATGTTAATAATTTAAAGTAAGTTATAAATAAACATGCATAAACTTTGGACTCATGAATTAATTTATTACTAAACTAAACTAACGAATTTTAAACTTATTTGTAAAAGATGCTTAACTAAAATAAAAGAAAGAATTATAATAAGTCTAACCTAAAGCATGCACATTGCAATGTAAAGACACATTATATGTACTAATGAATGCCCTCATAACCACATTTTCATGCAAAACCATTTTCTGCCACATCTCAATCTTCCAATTTCCATTTCACAACAACATTGAACAAACCCATATCCATGCCGAAGAGAAGTGTATCACGTAGTCTAAAACAGAGCAAATGAATAGTATTAAGATTGAGTTGTGTAAAGATATTGAAAGTAATTTAACGGGTAGAATAATGTAAAGCTTGAAACGATAACTCCCTTTTGTTTATGGCATGTTCCAGTAGAAGGCGAACAATATGACATAACCCAGTCGCAAGACATGGCTTCAATCAGTATTGCAAAGCTCAAGTAGCACCAAATGCACAAATAAAAATTGAAAAAATCTGTAACCAATTAGACTATAGAGGAAAGAAATTTTTATTTATTTAAAGCTAAAAAAATATTTATGTCTGAACGTAAAAAAGAAAATTAAAAAGATTAGAACTTTGAAATGAAAACTTTAAAACAGAGCTACTACTTCTATCTCCCCTAATGGGATTGGATGCTCTTTCATGGTGCCGAAGCTTGCTATTTATAGAGGCAGTGGTGATGATGATTAGCTCAAAATCTTAACTGATAAGGCTTGATCTTTATTTTCAAAGAAAATTTATCTTTATCAACTATCTTGTTTATCTCTATCCTTGGCAATAAGTCTGTCTTGATAATTTATCTTCATAAAAGATAAATGCAACAATTTATCTTCACTGGCAACATGGGGAGATAAAGCTTTATCAACAAAGTCTTGTGTTTGAATGGAATTTGGAGCTAAAGTCCTTCACATCTTTGACTTCTTTATGAATTGGAGTTCTTGCACCATTGAGGAAAATTCAATAAATAAAAGAGGAATTTTAAGTTGATAATAATAATTGAGGGATACATTTTATCATTAAGTTCATGATAATTCTATAAATTATAGAATTATTAGGATACTGTGACTGCATTGATACGATTTGATCGATTGATTTAAAAATTTTGCATTATTGAACATTGAAATTGTTTTAAGATCCATTGATTGGACTGAGTGATTTGAATTGGTTTTTTGAACTATTAATTGAAATGTGATTGATTGATATTAGGTAACTGGAGTTATGGTGTTTGAACTATATTTTCGTACAGGGAGGTTAAGGCATATATAGCTGTTATGCTGCCGAAATTTCATTAAACATGTTTAGAACTCTATATTTCAAGAATAGAATTTAAAGACATTTTGAATGGTTTTTGGAAAGGAATTTGAGTTGAAATTCTCATAAAAAGCCATGAGGAACACTAAATTTGTAACTCAATTTCTAAGACTGATTTTGATAGATTTTCTTGAATTTATGATTTATACAAGTGATGGTAAACTATTTTGAACTATGAGTTCTGATCTGGGAATATTTGTCGAATTTATATTCTTGAACTGCTTATATTCTAATTTTAATGGTTTAATGAACTGAGTGATAATCTGTTTTACTGTACCAATCTTGAAATGTGATATTACCAATTTGTGAACTATTTTGAGTGTTTGATTGAAATTAAAATTCTATTTTGTCTAATTGAAGTAAATACTTTTAATATTTTGAATTTACTGACACTGTTTACTAAAAATGTCCATTCTTTGATTCAAGTTAAATATTTTGAGTTAAACTAAAAGTATTGAACAAAATATATATTGAATTTCAAACGATACGATTTTAAATGAAAACTTGGTTTCCAATGGTTTATATTGTGACTGTTGGGGTGGTAAATCCCTGGCTAACATAGATCCAGGTATTGCCAGCCTTCACAGTAAAGTGTGTATTTATACTATTGTGTTATGTTTTGAAAATATAAAACATTGATTTTATTGTTTTCAGGGGAATCAAGTAAACTATTTGAGACTGTTAGCCCCATTCCATGCATTCTAAGTGTTTAATCATATGCTGTTAGACCTGCCAAGTCTTCAGCCCCATAAATATCACCTGACAAGTGCACACTGTGGACCCCTTTGACTATGGCCATATGTCTTTACTATTTGGGATTTTTGTTTCATGCATGATATTGTTGGGTGTAACCTAGTCTCCACTATTCTGTTATTAAAACTATTTGGATATATGTTTATTAAATTTTATCGATTGACTTGATCTACTGAGTGTTTACTAAATCTGATCAATTATTACTAATTATTTTCTGATTGTTCTCTAATTGTTTATGGATCGTTTTTTGATCATTTTTTGACTGTCTTCTGATCGTTATCTGATCATATACAGATCATTCTCTGATAATTTACTGATTTTTTATTGTTTTTGAACATTTTCTGATTGTTTCCTGATCGTTTCTTGCTAGTTTCTGGTCGATTAATGATTATTTTCTATTATTTACTAACTGTCCTTTGATCGTTAACTGATTGTTTTCTAATCGTTTTCAAATTTATTTCTGATCATTTTTCGATTGTTATTAATCATCTTCTGATTTGTTTTACTGATTGTTTTCTGAAGGTTTACTAATTGATTTCTAATAGTTTATAGGCTGTTTTCGATGGTTTATTAACGGTTTTTCCATTTGTTTACTGATTGCTTTCCAAATGTTTACTGATCGTATTTCGATTGTCTATTAATGGTTTTCTGATTGTTTACTAATGGTTTTCTGACATTTCATTAATCATTTACCTAACCATTTTTTGATTATTTTCTATCTGTTCACTGATCGTTTATTGACTATCTATCAAGTGTGTTTTGAAAAGGTTTTATTAAAATATACACTAAAGGATTTATTGAACGTTTTATTAAACTGTCTACTAAGGGGTTTATCAAAGGAACTGCTGACCGTTTTACTGAACGCTTCACTAAGTGTTTTGCTTAATGGTTTACTAAAAGATTGAAAGGTTTTGTAACGGATTTAATATGCATGAATTCCTTCTCTGTGAAGTTTTGACATTCCTTATAATCAGATTTAGGAACCAGGACAAGTGAGGTGCTCTAAAGCATCCGTCTGTACTTAACATGGTTACCTAACCGATTATAGTATCCTTTCGATAAAGTACTCAAACACTGTTTTAATAATGACTGTGAGTTATGAACACATTTTTGATGCATGCATATAGCTGTGCATAGTATCAGTTCTTTTATATATATTTCTTACTGGGCTTTCCCCAAAGCTCACCACCTTCTACCTGCCAAATCCATCTACAAAAAAATTGCTTGTTGAGTGAAGATTTTATAAGATGCCTACGAGGATTTTCGATGTCTTATCTTGCAGGTATGATATTCAGACATTTATTGTACAGTATTTTTGCGTGTAAAGGGATGTAAACAGTAAATTAAAGAATTTTGAGCATCTATTATAGTCTTTATTATGGGTTATTGCATGGAAAAATAAATATGTATTGTGAGTGACTATATTGGGACCGATGTGAATAGTTAAATGTTATATAGCTCAATAAATTATAATTTGATATCCAAGTGAGAAAACTTAGCACAGCTTAACCGATTGAGTGAAATTTTGAGTGATAAAAGAAAAAGTTGGTTCCGATTTTTGGTAATTGGAGCGTGACAAGTTTTTAGTGTTTTAGACAAAAATAAGATAAATTTGCTTGTGGCAAAATTTGAAATGAAGGCTTCATTAAAAGGTCATTGTTTACTCGTGTTTTTAACCAAAACGTGTTTCCAAAATGTTTTGAAAACTGTAGGAAACACAAAATTTGTGTTTCATATAATTTTAGAAATTTTGTTATCAAATTTTAAAATTGTAAAACAAAATAAGTTTACCAAACAAAATTTGTGTTTTATGTTGCAAGATTTTGAAAACAAAAACATAAAACAAAATCATTCCCAAACAACCCCTTAGTATCTTCAAAAATCGTAAAACACTCATTGATAATTTTTGGACACAAGTTTCCTAAATAGAATTATCACTATTCAACATATTAACCAACCCATCGTTAGGCCAACTATCTTTCTTGCCTAATCCACCTCCCAATTCTTTCTTGCCTAATTCTGTTATAACTGCTTCCTAGCAAAATTCAGCCCGAATTAGTTACCTGATGCAACTAAATATTATCCTCCATGTGCACTTTAACCTCTAGTTCCTTATGCCCCTCTACAATCAGCGACTTTTCCCGAACCACATCTTCCTCACCACATAATTTCCCCTAATCCATACTAAACCCTTTTGACTGTCCTAATAGGAGCAGCTTTCATCCAAACACCATATTTTCTTCTTCCTAAAACATCCATTCATTCATCCATATCTTTTTTGCACATCTGCATTACATGAATCTTCCACATTGAAAAAAAAATTAGCTGATTTCTCATATCTTACCTTACCCCATACTCTTCCACCACCCATCTTTAGAATCCAAAAGCCAGCAACTATGGGCTTGTTTATATATATGATCACTCTTACTCTCAATAAGCTCATTCCCGCACCTTTACTATGAACAGGTTCTTCAACTTTAATAAAGACACCTAAAGTTCTTCCAATCTTCTCAACATTAGAAAGAGTCAACAATTCTAGTGGTAGCCTGTGATTATGGATCCAAAATGGAACATCTGTAAAATAGATATCCTAAATAGCTTGACCCATTTCCCACTTCTTAAGTGATAAATAATGCCCCATTATTGTCCGTGGTCCATTCTCCAAGGCATCTTCCATACTATCTCTACTTGTAAAAGAAATAGCATACATATTACTACTTAGCTCCCAGATCTCCCCCATATCCTTAGGAGACCATATACTCTTCAGAACTCTAATAACTCCTTTCTTATTTAGCATTTTACCAAAAAAAAACTACCAATTATCGTATATTGAAAGACACTGTCCAAAACCTCATTTGTAGAGTAAACAAATCTCAAGATCATCTTCCATTGACTAACAACACTATTACCAACTCTAATATACTATTGAATGGACCAATGCAAGAGTCTATGTCATTTGTTACCCTGTCAATATAGATTCACATATATGAGATCCTTGCAAGAAAACAAGCAAGTAAACCAAATCAGAAAAAAAAAAAGAATGAAATTATTAAGAAAACTAGTTAACTCTTTTTATGGAATCAAATTGGAGAATGACAGTTATTTTAGACTCAATATCAAACACAAAGAAGAAGAAAGAAGAAAAAACATAAAGAAAACCTAGAGAGAGAGAAAACTCACAAAGGATAGAGATGTGAGACTCGATTTTATAACACTGTACAATATACTTTGTAAATTATTGATAATGGAATTAAATTATTTAGGGGAATTAAATAAAGATTGAATGAATTTCCACTCTCAATTTGGAATTATTGGATTTATAAATTATAGTATGGTGTATAAGGGTTGAAACAAATACTAAATAATGAATTCAAAGTATAGAATGAAGGAAGAAAAGAAATTTGAAATTTTAGAATGCAAGTATTATTTCATGGCATAAAAATACAAATAAATGTATTTAGAAGAGGAGGAAAATTTATATATTGGACAAGTGATTAAATTTCATTGGTGGGAAATATTAAAGGAAGTGGAAATCAAGCAAAAACCGTGCAACAAAACTGAGTGCACTTTAGTTTCTGTCGAAGTGGGATATACGGTTTGAGACAAGCTAAATTTCAATCCTTTTTGTGCTATAAAAATTGAGTAAATAATAATAGATGAAGGGAGTTATTAAGTGGATATTTGGCTGAAAATAATTGGATGAAGTATGCTTTAAGAGAGGCAAAATGAATCAAGTAAAGTGCAGCCAAAATTGTAGATGGTACGCCACTCCTTTTGATGCCATGGTACGTTGCTCAGCTAGAAAATTGGCTGAGATTTTAACCATATTTTTTATATAATAAAAGGTAAAATTAATAATATACAAAGGAAGAGAAGTTACAATTTAACATGTGAATAATTCTCATTAGATGAAAATTACAAAAAGAAGAGGCAACCATGGTCAAAATCGAACAGCAAGGAACCCCTCTTAGCTGTTCTTTTGCTACAATTTTCTTCAACAATTTAATGCTAATAAGACATAAAAATGATGAGAAAAATGGATAAGTAAGAAAGGTGGAAAATTCCTATTGGATGTCTTGAATAAATGGAAGACTAAAGTAAACAAACCTTCAGCAAATTTTCCTTCTTTCTTACCGATTTCCCTGCTGTCCACGAGAATCAGTTTTTGTGTTGCATTTGGGCTCTGTTTTGGCTTCAGTTCTTCTAAGGAAAATTTAGCAAGATCATATACTTTGGATACCTAACCATCTAAACCTTCACCATCAACCTTTCCTTCATCATTTAAACTAGCCAAGAACCAAGTCAAGTGAGACTGATGTGAGGCAGAAACAAAATTCAGTTTTGGAGTGAGCAATTCGGTTAAGGTGAGCTTCCAAAATTCTATGGTTTTCTTGATATTAAATGGTGGATTTATATGTTTTTTTAACATGAGAAGCATGATTCTGGTATTGTTTTTAGTAAAGCCTTATTAGATGGTGGAATTAGAACAAAATGAGATTTTGGTATAGATGAGAAAAACAAAGAAATTGTGCTGGAATTTAAGTAAAGATGATGAGAAATGGTTAAAGGAAATTAGATAAAATGAAGAGAGCTTTAAAAAATTGAGATGGTGAAAGAGTCAAAATTTAGCTAGTGAAGGGGGAGACTCGGTTTAGCATGAAAGAGTAGCAAATTTATGGCTACATGCAAAAAAACAAAGGGAAAGACTCACGTGGACAAGGAATGACAATTTGAAACAATAAATTGAGGGAAAAGAATTGAAAGTCAAGAAATGGCCATAAAGGGGGTTCGACCATGACATACTTGAATATGAGGATATGCTGAAAATTTTGATTTAATGATAGAAAATAACTATAGAAATTAAAAGAGAAATATTGGTGAAATTAGAACCCGAAAATAAGCTAATATGGAAAAGTTGGGTTTTAGCACCAGTATAATTTATACTGGTTGTGAATATATTATGACATTAGTGGCTGCATTTTATGAAAGTTAGTAGCTTAAAATTAAGAGGAAAAATATTGATAATTTTTAATAAAATTATTTTGCAGTCGAAAATTAAAGACTTCGGTAAGCACAACCGGGAAGCTCGGTTTCGTAAGACAGGTAAGGGATGCATATGTAGCCTGTAGGGATATCTCGAGTGCATGAAATTAATATGCATAATTTTATGGAAATATTGGTGAAATGATTATGCTGAAAAACGATGAAATTTGGCTGGTTTTGAAAGGTTAAATTGTGCAGGGAGGTTATTAAACGGGCAACCGTTATGCTGCCGAAAAATTTTAGAAAATTATTTAAAATCATTATAAATGATTTTCTTGCATGTGAAATATTTCCCAACCCATGGAAATGATGAAATGATTATTTTTCATAAAACATGAATATACCGAATTTTATTTTTAAAATATTCATGTTATTGAAATTGGTGGAAATAAGATCATCGAAAATTCTCCCGATATGTGAACTATATGTGATATGAAATAGAAGATGAAAAGGGATAAAGTGAATATTTTATAAATGTTTTCTTAAATATTCACTTAATTAATTATATAACCTTTATGGATTTATTTATGAATTTATTTATTTCAAAAAAAATTCCATAAAGGTAAATTGATGATGAAAAACACTGTTTTGAGACTAGATGACTCCTTTATCATGCTGATATGTGATACGTGATATGTAATATGTGACATGTGATATGTGATATGTGTAGTCCCGATCGACACCTAATCAGTGATCCACCGAGGACAATATAAACTATAGCCATAGATCTGATATGTTTATTTCTCTACCCTCCAGGGTCTATAGCATGATATGATTTGGGTGATTGCCTCAGTCTCCATTATGATATGTGATATGTTGAAAGGAAATGTTTTATACGATATGTGAAAAAAATCAAAATGATTTACAATACTTTTCTACAGTGTTTATTACTATACTAAGTACTGTACTACATGATTATTTTCATAATATATGTGATATGTTTTTCAAAAAGGAAAGAGGAGGATTATAAATCTAATATTCTTATTATGATTTTAAAATTGAATATTAGATGTTAATGATGAAAATGTTATAAGAAAACGGATTTAAAGGAAAAAGGAAGATGATGGAAAAAAATGTACATGTTTTAAAAGATATGATTACTCCCTACAGTTGCTTCCAGGTTCCTGAATAAGACGGGTATTTTAAAATACCTTCTGTATTCCATCCGGATCCCTAGCCGACTGTAGTATCCTTCTCATATGAGCCTAGAGTATTTATAGGAATCTGATAATGATTTGACAGCATATAGATATCTGGATATCAAGAGTTACATATAACTCTTTTACTGAGCACGTGGTTCCCTCACTCCTTTATTTTCCAACATTCCAGATAAATCGCAAGGATGATTTGAGAGCTCCCTCAAATAAAAGAGCTATGAATTTGCGCGTTGGGGTAAAGTGCTTCAAATTTAAAGGTACAGTCACATTTCATCTATATTCAGACATATGTATACAGTATTACTTTATTGTAAAATAGAAACAGGGGATGTAAAGTGTAAGGAATATTGTAAAAATCTTATATTCTGAATTAATTAAATAAATAAATGTTTATCATTTATTACTGTATTGTGCAAGTGTTAAAAGCATCACAGACAGCCCAACCGTAAAATTGTGTGGAAAAACGTGAAATTATGTCGTCACGGGATGTGACAGATTTAATGGTATCAAAGCAAGGTTGGCCTGATGTCTATCGATGCTTTTAGAACAAAAGGTGTTGAAAAAAGGTTAACATCCCTTGTAAAACTGTATAATCTGAATGTATAAAGAAAATAAGTGACTGTAAATTGGGTTAAAAGTTTCAAATGGTGTGGAAATTTAGGAATTAAGGATGCTAAAGAGGGATAATAATCCTAGAATTTTACCTGAAATAGGTGATCTTATAATCTTAAATGAAGGTTTGTTCGATAAGGAACAGAAAGGAACTCGGTGAGGGCCCTATCATGACTTTTCTATCCGGATCGAATCAAGACCTTACTATGATGATATAAGAGTGGAATGAGATATCATCAGTTACTAGATCTTAAGATCACCTTTTGAATGTATTTTAAAGAGAGAGAAGGTAATGGAGAACTGACAAATATGCCCCTATATTGAAATAGTTCCTCTAAATCATAGATAACTAAATTGATTTGGAACTGATTAATGGTGATAAAGTAATTGATGGTGTAAAGAATTGTTTACATGTACAATGGTTCCCATTATTAGCCCCACCTATACTCTAATGAGTAATCCGACCAGAGTGTATATTATGGGAGGTCGGGAATTAGTCAGCCTTGTTATGGATTCTTTAGGGCCTGAATTAAACTTGAAAATATGGGGTATATTGATTAAGGATTATTGGATATTATGAAAAGTGATACGCTTACTGAGTATGACTAAAAAGGTGAATGGTGCATTAATGATTCAATATCAGTGTTATTAAGTCTGGTTCTATATAATTCTTCTGTTTCTTATGAGTATAGATCAGATATTTATAGAACCGGAATATTTTGAAATATATTTTACAGAATGGTATATTATGAAGTGAAAACGTAGATGAGTGAATTGATATGAAATATATGTTAAATGATTTGAAAGTTACAAGTATGTGTTTTGAGGATACATAATGGAATTATAGGACGTAGATAATGAAACATCTAAAATGGTATGAGGACATGATTTAAAAGATACCGGATGAAATTCTAAATAAATTTTTGGAGTAATGTGGATTTGAGAAATGTCACATCCCGTGACCACATTTTTCATGTAAAATACACAACTTATCCGGTTGGGCTGTCTGTGATACTTCACTTTTCATATTCATTTAACTATTAAATATAAAATGTATATTATCAGTTACATCCCTATTTTGATTCTCAAGAAAGTAGTACTGAAAGTAAGTCTAAATACAGAAAATAAATGATCATACCTCATATTATAAGTTAAGCTGTCGCAGTGTCTCCAAATGCGCAGCTCGAAATCCTCAGAAGTCAGATCTCTTAGTCCTCGAAAATCTGAAATGTTAATATTAAGGGGTGAGCAAACCACGGCTCAGTAAGAGAGTTATATGCAACACTTGATATTCAGCTATCTATATGCTGAAAATAATTTTTTCACTTTCTTTAAATCTTCCTAGAGGCTCTAGGCTCACATGTAGGAAGGATACTACAGTCGGCTAGGGATCCGGATGGAGTAAGGCAGGTATTTTAGAATACCTGGCTTGTCCCGGAACCTAGAAGCAACGATAGAGAGTAATCGTTTTCTTTTGATATTCAAATCCCAATAAAACATTAAATATTCACGTGATAAAACACTTAAGTAAATAAATAAGGAATTCATGTTCCTTTCACAAATACTCTTTTCCACACTTGTAAAACACCGTAAAATATTTAGTTTAACACGTGATATATCAAAAGCTCAGTAGCTGTAGATAATTTAGTACCAGCAAAAGTTCAGTGAAAAGTACAATCATCAGTACAGTATCATGGAGACTAGGCAACACCTTAAATATATCATGCTATAATAATATCATCCCTAATAAGGGAAACACATGAGATCTATGGCCATAGTTTATGGGGTCCTCAATGTGCACTGATCAGGTGTCCACTGGGACGCTGATGATAGGATTAGTATCTGTTGGCTCTTATAGGCAATACCGAGAGGGGGGTGAATCGATTCTTAGCTAGCCTTAAGCCCGTTTTTCGATTCTTCTAAATTCTCTAGCTTAGATTGATATTTTCTAGGTTCTCTAGGCTATTCAATCATGCAATATAAATTTAATTCAATGAGCACAATATAATTGTAAATAAAGAGAGCAGGGAAAGAGAGATTTACACAATCGATTTATAGAGGTTCGGCAACCTTGCCTACGTCCTCTACCTTGAGACGCTCCCAAAGATTTTCTCCAAATCCATTATCTTGAATTTGTGATTACAATCCCTCTTTTTCTTAGGCTCAAGAGTAACCTCCCTCTTTTTCTTAGGCTAAAGAGTAACCTCCCTCTTTTTCTTAGGCTAAAGAGAAACCTCCCCTTTTTACAAGGATTGAATTGGTTTACAAATGATGTAATCAAAGAAAGGCCTCTAGGTAGGCAAGTGATTACAGAAATTAAGCACAATGAAAACCTATATAAGATTTGTGCTAAGCACTACAAGGAATAAGAGAATGATAGATGATGAAGACTTTGTAGCCCTTGATTTGTTGTTGAGGCTTGAGGATTTGAGGAAAATGAGATTTGGAGTTGCTGAGTGGTTCCACTTTCTTTCTTTAGCTTCTAAGTCTCTATTTATAGTCCCTTGGATGTATTCTAGCCGTTGGGTGGAGCCAAATCTCGGACATTACCGTTGTCTCACAAAAACTAGCCGTTATAGGCTATTTTCGGGCAAAGGGATCGATCCCTTTACATAGGGGATCGATCCCTTCATTCCAGATCTGAATCTTCTGGGCTGAGGGACCTTTTCTAGCCGTTGGGATGCTTACTGCCAAAAGGGGATCGATCCCTTACCTTAGGGGATCGATCCCATGCTTCCAGAATGTGTTTTTCCTGCATTTTTGGATTAGAAATGATATGACTTTTGATTTTAATTCAACCCAAAATGTTTATAAGCTTTAAGGGAGTTTTTCTTGACTTTCTCAAATGAAAATATTGTCCAAAAACTTATAAGTAATTTTCTAAACTTATATTCAATAATTCTTGAGAAAATTACTTAATATTCAAAACCATTTTATAAAGTATTAAGACCAATAAGAATGTATCATTAAATCATGGTCTCAATGTTAGATATGATCACTTGAAAATGGATTGAGAAAATCATGTGTGATAAGGCAAATTTACAATAAGAATTAAAACATTAAAGCTTACTTAAATTTTTGTCATTTCAAAATATATATGTCAATTTAAAGCTAACAATCTCCCCCTTTTTGATATGACAAAACTTAATGTAAATTTGCTTTGAAAATTCTTTAATAAAATACTCCCCCTCAAATAAAGCAGGATTTTATAATAGCTCCCCCTTAATATAAGCGTGGGTTTTGAAAATGAATTTTCAAACTATTTCTCCCACATTATCTTTCCCCCTTTATATCTCACCCTTTTAATATCTATCTCTCCCCCTTTTTGTTATAGCAAAAAGAAGGAAAAAGAATAGAAAATATGCTCCCCCTAAAACCATGGCTATGTGAGAAGAGATAAAAAAATATGCTCCATCCAACAAGAAATATGTTAGTACATAAGACTCATAGCACAAATAAATAAGTCAATTGTTCATAAAGAGTATGAAATATTCATGCAAAGAACATGACTTATGATCCTATACCAATTGTTTATAAATAATTTTGCAAGAAGTTCACAATTGGTAAGAAATGAAGCAAGTTAAGTATAAATATCTACTAAGGTCTATGACTTGCTTATTTCAATCCTATTAAGCACCTAAGTGTATCAATTGTTCTCTTAAGTCCAACTAAGGTGCATGGTAATACATCATGATTATGAGCTAGAATTAGATGACATATCATATGCATGAGCTCATAAATCATGTTCAATCAAGAGTGTGCATAGAATCAAAACATATAGCAATTAACTACAAGTTCTAGCACATAAGAGTTTCATGCAAAAATATCCTAAATGGACTCTTCTCTATTAGTTATTTCAAACTAAAGAGCATAAGAAGAATTGTCAATTTAAAGCTCACACCAATTGGCAATTTAGTTTTGGCCTACCAATTGTTGAAAATATGGTTGCCAATGATACTAATTGTTATTTCAATCTAAATACCAATTGTTACTAATGGTTGACTTAGGCATTTTGCATGAATCCAATATCTATGTGTGGTGTGTTCATATCAAGAAAATAATCATTCTAAATATGCAAGAACACAATCACAAATCATCAAATATGCACATGGATTAATTAAACATTAGCACACTATCATAAAGTATTAATCCATATTCATATTTACAAAGTTATACCATATGGAAGATTCAAAAATCAAGGTATTCAAGCAAACACATTTTCTTCCATGGTTGTAAGCACAAAAATCCTATGCTCATTTTCCAATTCAAATCCTTAACCAATTATGAGCAAGGAAAGATTCAAAATTACCATTTTAATCAATTAAGAGCCATATCCCTAGTTGTTATCATCATTTAACGTTCTAGAGAGTATATGCTATTTTAACTAAAATGGCTTCACCTAAGTGAATCAATATTATCAAGCTAAAATGCATTTTATCATCAAAATCCATAAGCTATGAGTGAGATTAAGCACATAATATCATGAAATAACTATTCTCATCTCATAGGCATGATTATTGATTCAACTTAAGCAAACATGCATGTTCATCATCAAAACAATCAAGAGTCTATGCATGTGTATCAAATGTTTGTGTTGTCATTAATGCTCAAGTTCCATAATAATTTGGCCATAAAGAATTAATTTCATGGATGATAAATTTTCATGTAACTCAACATTTAGGATTCATTTATCATCACTAATTATAAGCCAAGGAAAAGTATGACCTTATACCAATTGTTGAATTTACATTTGAAGTCAATCCTTAAGGTCAAGTTTTAATTATTCTTCCACTAGATGTATAATTATCATGTAACCTAGAGTGGAGTAGTTGAGTCAAGCTAATACACATAATCATATAAGCATGCTTGACTAAGATGAACAAAAAGGTATGATCAATAGTCATTATGCACAAGTTCATCAAATTCTTAAATTACACACAAATCAATGAAATAATTCTCAAAATTATGTTTAAGCATTCATTGAAAATATATTTCAAGATTATTTCAAGATTTATTCAATTCCTGACCATCTTCAATGAGAAAACTGATTTTGCACTTGTGAGATCAAGAAAAATGATATTGATTGTTGAAAGTGATACCATTTGTTGGAAATGATATTAATTGATGAAGTTAAGGCATGATATTAATCAAAAATGGATTTTCATGTTGTAAAGATCATCAAAAAGAAGTTAAAATACTGAATTTTAAGTTGAGAAGAAAGAAGATATCAAGAAAGTGAAAAATCCTTCTCAAATTCGGTTGAAAAAGTGCAGAAAAGCCATTTCTGGCTTGGGGGGGATCGATCCCTTAACTCCAGAATACACCAATTCTGTTTTCTGAACAAGGGGATCGATCCTGCTTGTTGAGGGATCGATCCCTCATCCTTTTTCTGCAGATTTTTGACAGAAAATCCAACCTTTGAGGTGCCAAAACTTCGTTTTTGAGTGTCCAAGTAAGAGTTTAAACATTTGTAAAACATGATTTTGAACTTGTATGAATGAAAAATCTGAATGAAAAACCATTTTACAATAGATTTTGCAATTTTGGAAGGATTTTCACCAATATATGCATTTTTGGTTTCAAAGGAGGTCATTTTAAGCATTATGCATATTTTCACCAAACCAAAGCATTGGATACCACAAATATGTCAAAACAAACTTGTTCACATAGGTTTTAAGCACATATATTATCAAAGCATACATCTTGTGAACAACATGCCATGATTTCCAACATACAAATTCTTCATTAATGCACATGACATGACATTTTGCATATATGACATATTTGACAATTTTTGAGCAACTAAATATATTATCTAATCATATCAAACTTGCTCAAACTGCAAAAATCCAATAAACATTTCAAAATCATAAATCATGCCTTTCATTCAATCATCAAGATTTGTCCATCAAACACTCAACAATCATGTTTTTTGCTCAATCATTCAACTCACAATGCATCAAGAATCATCAACCAACTTTCTCATCAAAGCACAAATAATCAAATAAAGTTTTAAGGAGTAAAGAATTAAACTTACAAAACTCCTTTGCTAGAGAATGCTTTGTCTTGATGTGTTGGATCCACCATTAGTCATTCTTTGAGAAATTGTTGTCACCTTGCTAAGAATGGATCTCCAAGCTCTTCCTATTGGCACAAGCAAACTCCATGGGATGTGTTGAGCATTTAAACTGCATTGTTTCATTATATTCCCATGCTCCAACACTCCTATAACAAACAAATTCAAGCATGCTTTGGTACCCAAATTTTCTTGGGTCCATGAGAGTTAGTGTTCACAATTTTAGATCCCTTAGGGATCCATTTTAAGCACAATTCATCATTATTTATTGTATGCTTTGGCATCCACATCTTTCTAACAACTCTTCCTCTAAATGTGGTTTTTCTATATGTGCATGCTTCTGAAGAGTGTCCTATTCTATTGCATAGTGAGCATGTAAGAGATAAATCATGCATAGTATTTTTGCTTACTAAGAAATTCTTAAGATGAGTTTCTTTTTGTATTGCATTATATCCTAACCCATCTTTGTTAAAGAAAGCTCTTTGGGTCTCTAACATGTGATCTAGCTTTTGTGGACCCATATAAAACCTAGAAAATGAGTTATGCAAATTTAAGTTCTTTTTATTCAACTCATTTATTTCTAGATTTGCTTCTTCTAACTTCTTCTCAAATTCAAGTTTGGCATTTAATAGCATTTCATTTTCTATTTTCAATTTAGCAATGATTTTCTTATATTTGGAGTTCATGCATTGAAAATCATTTGCTAATTCATTAAAAGCATTTTGTAGTTCATCAAATGTATAATCATTATCTTCACTAGAACTACAACTAGCCTCATCATCACTAATAGCCATAAAGCATGAGTAGGCTACCTCTTCATCTACATTTTCCTCATCGGAGCTATCACTATCGCTCCATGCAGCCACAAATGCTTTCTTCCTAGGCTTTCTATCCTTTTCCTTCCTAAGTAAGGGGCAATCTAGCTTAGTGTGACTCAGTTCATTGCACTCATAACATACTAAAGTGTCTTTTTCTCTTCTACTTGACTCTGCCCTATGATGTCTCCTATTTTGCTCTCTCTCATTCATTCTCATGAACTTATTAAATCTTTTGGCAAATATTGCCATTTCCTTTTCTTCCTCATCTCCACTCTCACCACTATCATCTTCAAGGATCTCATGAGTGGAAGATTTAAGTGATACTCCTACTTTCTTTGAAGGCTCTTCATTTCTTTTCAATTTCATCTCATATGTAAGTAGGGAGCCCATAAGTTCATCTAGAGACAAGGTACTTGGATCTTTAGACTCTTCTATTGCGGTTACCTTTGCCTCCCAAGATTTTGGCAAGCTATTCAAGATTTTCTTAACCATTTCTAGATTGGAATAGCTCTTGCCTAGAGCCTTAAGTCCATTAATTATATCATTAAACCTAGTGAACATTTCGCTAATGGACTCATTTTCTTTCATCCTAAATAGCTCATAATGATGTGTGAGCATTCCTATTTTGGTCTCTCTAACTTGATTTGTCCCTTCATGTGTGATGGCTAGTTTATCCCATATTTGTTTAGCATTTTCACATAAGGAGACTCTATTATACTCATTGGGACCTAATGCATAAAAGAGGGTGTGCATAGCCTTGGCATTCAGTTGTGCCAATCTCATGTCATTGGTGTCCCACTCATCTTCACTCTTAGGGACATCTTTTCCATCTACTTTCTTTATTGGGATTCTAGGGCCATTAACTATTACTCTCCACACTTCATAGTCATTAGATTGCACAAATAACATCATCCTAGTTTTCCAATAAGAGTAATTCTCACCATTGAATAGTGGAGGTCTAACTAATGAGTGTCCCTCTTCTCCTAAGGGTGTGCCTACATTCAAGTGAGACATTTAAGATCGTTTTGCTCGATAGAGGTTAGTCTAAATCAATCTTGAGCCCAAGCTCTGATACCAATTGTTGGCTCTTATAGGCAATACCGAGAGGGGAGGTGAATCGGTTCTTAGCTAGCCTTAAGCCCGTTTTTCGATTCTTCTAAATTCTCTAGCTTAGATTGATATTTTCTAGGTTCTCTAAGCTATTCAATCATGCAATATAAATTTAATTGAATGAGCACAATATAATTGTAAATAAAGAGAGTAGGGAAAAAGAGATTTACACAATCGATTTATAGAGGTTCGGCAACCTTGCCTACATCCTCTACCTTGAGACGCTCCCAAGGATTTTCTCCAAATCCACTATCTTGAATTTGTGATTACAATCCCTCTTTTTCTTAGGCTCAAGAGTAACCTCCCTCTTTTTCTAGGCTCAAGAGAAACCTCTCTCTTTTTCTTAGGCTAAAGAGTAACCTCTCTCTTTTTCTTAGGCTAAAGAGAAACCTCCCCTTTTTACAAGGATTGAATTGGTTTACAAATGATGTAATCAAAGAAAGGCCTCTAGGTAGGCAAGTGATTACAGAAATTAAGCACAATGAAAACCTATACAAGATTTGTGCTAAGCACTACAAGGAATAAGAGAATGATAGATGATGAAGACTTTGTAGCTCTTGATTTGTTATTGAGGCTTGAGGATTTGAGGAAAATGAGATTTGGAGTTGCTGAGTGGTTCCACTTTCTTTCTTTAGCTTCTAAGTCTCTATTTATAGTCCCTTGGATGTATTCTAGCCGTTGGGTGGAGCCAAATCTCGGATATTACTGTTGTCTCACAAAAACTAGCCATTATAGGCTATTTTTGGGCAAAGGGGTCGATCCCTTTACATAGGGGATCGATCCCTTCATTCCAGATTTGAATCTTCTGGGCTGAGGGACCTTTTTTAGCCGTTGGGATGCTTACTGCCAAAAGAGGATCGATCCCTTACCTTAGGGGATCGATCACATGCTTCCAGAATGTGTTTTTCCTGCATTTTTGGGTTAGAAATGATATGGCTTTTGATTTTAATTCAACCCAAAACGTTTATAAGCTTTAAGGGAGTTTTTCTTGACTTTCTCAAATGAAAATATTGTCCAAAAACTTATAAGTAATTTTCTAAACTTATATTCAATAATTCTTGAGAAAATTACTTAATATTCAAAACCATTTTATAAAGTATTAAGACCAATAAGAATGTATCATTAAATCATGGTCTCAATGTTAGATATGATCACTTGAAAATGGATTGAGAAAATCATGTGTGATAAGGCAAATTTACAATATGAATTAAAACATTAAAGCTTACTTAAGTTTTTGTCATTTCAAAATATATATGTCAATTTAAAGCTAACAGTATCTATCAGCACTAACACGTGACACGTGAGCATGATATGGGGCCTAACAGTCTCAAAACAGTAAACACGTGATATAGACCCCATTTATGAAATCACTTTCACTAAATATAAGTTTAATCAATCCACAAATATTCATAAGGAAAATATTTTCATCTTATGAATAACATTTATAAAATATTCATACTGGGGTCATCATTCCCGAAAATATTTTAAACATTATAGAACATCATAAATCATATTTTCATACGGTGAAAACAGTTTATAAAATAATCACTGTAAAACATAAAAGGTCATAACTGTCCTTTTTCACCGTAAAACATATACGCACGCTTTTCCGTTCTTTCTATGAAAAACATGATTTTCAAAGTTATCGGGATTCAAATCAATTATTTTTATGATTTATGAAAAATTAAAATATTTATTTTTCAAATCACCACTCCCGTCCCGTGTTTTCTATGTAAACACATGCGGAGATCTTTTAGTCTCAAAACACTATTTTTCACCTTTAATTACCTTTATGGAATTTTCTATAAACACTTGTTCTCACCATTGAACCCATAAAGGTTATTTATAAAATCAAGTGAATATTTGAAGAAAGATTAGTAAAATATTCACTTTGGTCCTTTTCATTTTACACCTCGTTTCATGTGAAATATCACCTATCGGAATAAATTTAGGTGATTTCCTTTTTCACCTTTTTCAAAAACATGAATATTTTAAAATTAATTATCAATATATTCATGTTTTATAAAAACTAATCGATTTCTCGATTTTCGTGTTAGAAATCGTTTCTCATGATAAAAAATCATTTATTATGATTTTCGATAATTTTTCCAATAATTTTCGACAGTATAACGGCTGTTGATTGGCTAGCCTTCTGCACAGAAAATACAGTTTAAATCTCAACCGATAAATCACCACAATTTTTCCAACCAATCATTATCAATAGCATTTATAAAAATTAAATGCATAATTTAAAGCATGTGTGCCAATATCCTTACAGGCTGCACATGTCTCCCTTACCTGTCTCGGGTCGGCGATTACCTCTCGAAGGTCGTGCCCGTGTTCATCTCGCCCGATTCCATCAGCTCGGTTATCGAGAAAATTTTCTGAAAATTAAAATTATAAAAATTAGAATTTTTTCATAATTTATTTAAATTAATTATTCGGAATTAATTTTCGAAATGCTTACCGAGTGCCCGGGATTTTCCGGATTTTCGAATTCTCGGAATTCCTTTTCTTTTCCTCTTTATTCTTTTTCTTTCTTCTTTCTTTTTCTCTTTTCTTTTTCTTTTTCTTTTTCTTTTTCTTTTTCTTTTTCTTTTTCCTTTCTTCCTAGCCGGACCGATCACCTCTCCTCACCGCCGGTTCTTCTCCGGTGGTCTGTTCTCCGGTGGTTCAACGGCTCAGTAGCTGGCCGGCGTGACGGCGAAGTTGCTGGTGGCCTCTGTTCATCCCGAATCGACGGCACGGCGGCAGATCTGGCGACGGAAGGTTCGATTTCTTCTCCTCCTCGTTCCTCCTCCCTCGGCCATCGTCGGCCTCACCGGTGGCTTCCTCCTTCTTCCTCTCACCTCCGCCGAGGTTCGGGTGGCGGTGGCAGTGCCTGGACCAGCCGGCACCACCGTTTTCTTCCTCCTTTCTCTTCGGCTTTCTCCGCCGGTTTCGCCTCTGTTTCTTTCCTTTCTTCCACCGTTTTTTCCTTCCGTCGCCGGTCAAGCCTCCCTCTCCTCTTCCCTCGCCGGCGACTACCTCCCTCGTCTCTCTTTCTTTCTCCGGCAACAGTGGCCGGTCACCACTGGGGAGGAAGAATCGGGAGTCTTCCCGATTTCTTCCTTTCATTTTCTGTTTCTTTTTTTATTTAATTCATTTAATTTATTATCAGTTATATTATATTTATAACATCAAGTATATAAATATAATATTAGTATTATATTATATAGTATTTTACTATATAATATTATATGGATATATATTATATTTATAATATATATATTTACACATAATACATACATTTGTATATCTTTTAAATTAAATACATTTATATATATATATAAAAACTTTAATGTAAAATATTATTTACATTTCCCAAATATGTATATACTTATATATACATACAATATTATGTTTAATACATATGTACTATTTAAATTTATACAATAGTATATATATCTATATATACTTCCGTATATTAATATATACTATATAATATTTCAATACATATGTATTTATATAAAAATATATTTATATAATTTATAATTATATAAATATATTTCTTTCATTTCTCATTTTCTTATTTAATTTGGATTTTCATTTATCCAAATTAAATTTCCTCCTTTCATTATTTCTTAAATTCACATCTATTCTTATTTCCAATTTAATTTTCTTCACTCGGATATTTCCAATTTTCATCACTTCCTCGATTCACAGAATATTCACTAATATTCCTCTCTCATAATTTTATTTATTTATTTATTTCCAATATTTATTTTCTCCAATATTTATCTCCAATAAATGAAAAATTTACGGTTATCACAAGAAATTATTGACTCGATTCACAAGAAGGAATCTATTTATAAGCTCTTATCAGAGAATATAAAAGAGTCTGAAGAGCGTAAGAAATTACTCCAGATATTAATAAATAAAGAACCCATCTATATTAGTGTAATTGAGGAAAAGCACATATGATTGGGTTCGAAAGAATAAGAATAATTCGTGATTGTGAATTAAATCCTGAATGTTCAATAGTGTTATCACTGGAAATGGACATCCATTTATTCAGGATTGATGTTTTATCTAATCCACTCAACGATATATGTGGAGCCTTAAGATCAATTTTTGAAACGAGATGTTATTAAATAAAAGCATACAGATAAGTGGTTATAAGATGATGTGAAGAACTCGATATAGTTTTGTGAGTTACCTGTGGTACTTAAAGGATAAATGAAATATTTTGTGACATATGTGGATTTAATGAATGAATATTGTGGGATAATAAAGAATCCAAAGGAACTAGGATGTTATGGAGGTGCTTTATAGACTGATTGATCAAATTGAATAACTTTCCATTAACAGGCTTCTGAATTTCTCTAGTGCCATGGTCAAAATATATCTGTGAAACGGTGAGAATGTATGTGAAGTTCTAGTGAGCGTTACATGTGATGTGGATCCCTGAATTGCCATATGCTTATAGAAAATAGCAAAAGGCTTTGGGATTCCAAATTTACTGTTAGCACCCCTTGATACTGATTAAATATTCGAGCGTAATATATAAACGCTGAATGATATGTTGAGAGCGGGTGCACTGGATGTAAAAGCTACTGGGACAATTACATACGATTGATTAAAAATGTCTAAATGATAATCACCAAATTATTATCGACTTGGCACCAAATGAGATAATCAGTGATAAATGGTGTGAATTAATTACTGTATGAAAAGAAGTGAAAATTGTTAACTCCCAATGATGATAAATAATTTCAGGGAGTATAAATTGATTGTGAAAGAGAAAATGTGTGATTTGAAGGAAATTTGGATTGTAAAAGTATACTGGCAGTCTCATCTTAAAAAATAAGATTTACTGAAAGTTAGAAATTATATAAGGAAGAAAAATACCTATATTGGTTGTACTTCCTAAATTAAGAAAAATTCGAAGGACCGCAAAAGATATAATACTATCTGGACAATTATGGATAGATTGACTAAGTCTGTTCATTCCTTGGCCATGAAATTTACTGATCCAATTAGTGCCTTAGCCGAATTATATGTTAGGGAGATAATGAGATTACATGATGTTCCAGTGAGCATCACATCTGACAGGGAGTCCCACTTCATATCGCATTTTGAGAGAGATTTCAAGAAGCCATGGTATCCTAACTGGGTTTAGCACCGCATGTCGTCCGCCGACTGACGGACAGTTCGAGCGTACGATATAGACGCTCGAGGATATATTGTGAGTGTGTGCACTTGATTTTAGAGGCTCCTAGGACGATCATCTACCCTGGTAGAGTTTGCTTATAATAATAACTAACAAGCAGGTATCGGCATGGCATCTTACGAGACTTTATATGGCAGACAATGGAAAATCCACGATAGCATGGGAAAAAAAGTGGGAGACCATGAGTTATTAGCTCCCGACTTGGTCAAGCAGGCTCCCGAAATGTAGGGGTGATTATGTATTTCTGAAGGTCTTATCACCTAAAGGCATAATGAAATTTAGGAAGAGAGGAAAGTTGAGTCCCCGATACATCGGACCTTTTGAGATCTTAGCTTGCGTGGGAGATATGGCATATCGGTTAGCACTACCACCAGAATTGTTAGGAGTGCATAACGTATTCCATGTCTCAATGTTGAGAAAGTACCATCCAGATCCTTCTCACATAATTCGACATGAGACACTGGAGATCAGAAAGGATATGAGTTACGTCGAGAGGCCAGTACGGATCTTGGATAGAAAGGATAAAGTATTGCGATCTAAGATTATTCCTTTGGTTAAGGTGCTCTGGCAGTATCACACTGAGGAGGAGGCTACTTGAAAGTTAGAGAGCCTTATGTGTGAGAAGTATCCAAAGCTCTATCAGGGACAGGTCCGGGTGAAATTTGGAGGACCAAATTTCTTAAGATGGGGAGAAAATGTGAGACCTGATTTTATAACACTATACACTATACTTTGTAAATTATTGATAATGGAATTAAATTATTTAGTGGAATTAAATAAAGATTGAATGAATTTCCACTCTCAATTTGGAATTATTGGATTTATAAATTATAGTATGGTGTATAAGGGTTGAAACAAATATTGAATGATGAATTAAAAGTATAGAATGAAGGAAGAAAAGAAATCTGAAATTTTAGAATGAAAGTATTATTTCATGGCATAAAAATACAAATAAATGTATTTAGAAGAGGAGGAAAATTTATATATTGGACAAGTGATTAAATTTCATTGGTGGGAAATATTAAAGGAAGTGGAAATCAAGCAAAAACTGTGCAACAAAACTGACTGCACATTAGTTTCTGCCGGAGTGGGATATACGGTTTAAGACAAGCTAAATTTCAATCCTTTTTGTGCTATAAAAATTGAGTAAATAATAATAGATGAAGGGAGTTATTAAGTGGATATTTGGCTGAAAATAATTGGATGAAGTATGCCTTAAGAGAGGCAAAATGAATCAAGTAAAGTGCAGCCAAAATTGTAGACGGTACGCCACTCCTTTTGATGCCATGGTACGTTGCTCAGCTAGAAAATTGGCTGAGATTTTAACCATATTTTTTTATAGAATAAAAGGTAAAATTAATAATATACAAAGGAAGAGAAGTTACAATTTAACATGTGAATAATTCTCATTAGATGAAAATTACAAAGAGAAGAGGCAACCATGGTCAAAACCGAACAGCAAGGAACCCTTCTTAGCCGTTCCTTTGCTACAGTTTTTTTCAACAATTTAATGCTAATAAGACATAAAAATGATGAGAAAAATGGATAAGTAAGAAAGGTGGCAAATTCCTATTGGATGTCTTGAATAAATGGAAGACTAAAGTAAAAAAACCTTCAGCAAATTTTCCTTCTTTCTTACTGATTCCCCTGCTGTCCACGAGAATTAGTTTTTGTGTTGCATTTGGGTTTTGTTTCGGCTTCAGTTCTTCTGAGGAAAATTCAGCAAGATCATATACTTTGGATACCTAACCATCTAAACCTTCACCATCAACCTTTCCTTCATCATTTAAACTAGCCAAGAACCAAGCCAAGTGAGACTGATGTGAGATAGAAACAAAATTCTGTTTTGGAGTGAGCAATTCGGTTAAGGTAAGCTTCCAAAATTCTATGGTTTTCTTGATATTAAATGGTGGATTTATATGTTTTTTTAACATGAGAAGCATGATTCTAGTATTGTCTTTAGTTAAGCCTTATTAGATCATGGAATTAAAACAAAATGAGATTTTGGTATAGATGAGAAAAACAAAGAAATTGTGCTGGAATTTAAGTAAAGATGATGAGAAATGGCTAAAGGAAATTAGATAAAATGAAGAGAAAGCTTGAAAAAATTGAGATGGTGAAAGAGTCAAAATTTAGCTAGTGAAGGGGGAGATTTGGTTTAGCATGAAAGAGTAGCAAATTTATGGCTACATGCAGAAAAATAAAGGGAAAGACTCACGTGGACAAGGAATGACAATTTGAAACAATAAATTGAGGGAAAAGAATTGAAAGTCAAGAAATGACCATAAAGGGGGTTTGGCCATGACATGCTTGAATATGAGGATATGCTGAAAATTTTGATTTAATGATAGAAAATAACTATAGAAATTAAAAGAGAAATATTGGTGAAATTAGAACCCAAAAAGAAGCTAATATGGAAAAGTTGGGTTTTAGCACCAGTATAATTTATACTGGTTGTGCATATATTTTGACATTAGTGGCTGCATTGCATTTTATGAAAGTTAGTAGCTTAAAATTAAGAGGAAAAATATTGATAATTTTTAATAAAATTATTTTGCAGCCGAAAATTAAGGACTTCGGTAGCACAACCGGGAAGCTCGATTTCATAAGACAGGTAAGGGATGCATATGTAGCCTGTAGGGATATCTCAAGTGCATGAAATTAATATGCATGATTTTATGGAAATATTGGTGAAATGATTATGCTGAAAAATGAGGAAATTTGGCTGGTTTTGAAAGGTTAAATTGTGCAGGGAGGTTATTAAACAGACAGTCGTTATGCTGCCGAAAAATTTTAGAAAATTATTTAAAATCATTATAAATGATTTTCTTGCATGTGAAATATTTTCCAACCCATGGTAATGATGAAATGATTATTTTTCATAAAACATGAATATATCGAATTTTATTTTTAAAATATTCATGTTATTGAAATTGGTGGAAATGAGATCATCGAAAATTCTCCCGATATGTGAACTATATGTGATATGAAATAGAAGTTGAAAAGGGATAAAGTGAATATTTTATAAATGTTTTCTTAAATATTCACTTAATTAATTATATAACCTTCATGGATTTATTTATGAATTTATTTATTTCAAAAAAAATTCCATAAAGGTAAATTGATGATGAAAATTACTGTTTTGAGACTAGATGGCCCCTTTATCATGTTGATATGTGATACGTGATATGTAATATGTGACATGTGATATGTGTAGTCCCGATCGACACCTGATCAGTGATCCACTGAGGACAATATAGATTATGGCCATAGATCTGATATGTTTATTTCTCTACCCTCCGAGGTCTATAGCATGATATGATTTGGGTGATTGCCTCAGTCTCCATTATGATATGTGATATGTTGAAAGGAAATGTTTTATACGATATGTGGGAAAAATCAAAATGATTTACAGTACTTTTCTATAGTGCTTTTTACTATACTAAGTATTGTACTACATGATCATATTCATAATATATGTGATATGTTTTTCAAAAAGGAAAGAGGAGGATTATAAATCTAATATTTTTATTATGATTTTAAAATTGAATATTAGATGTAAATGATGAAAATGTTATAAGAAAATGGATTTAAAGGAAAAAGGAAGGTGATGGAAAAAAATGTACATGTTTTAAAAGATATGATTACTCCCTACAGTTGCTTCAAGGTTCCGGGACAAGACAGGTATTTTAAAATACCTTCTGTATTCCATCCGGATCCCTAGCCGACTGTAGTATCCTTCCTATATGAGCCTAGAGTATTTATAGGAATCTGATAATGATTTGACAGCATATAGATATCTGGATATCAAGAGTTACATATAACTCTTTTACTGAGCACGTGGTTCGCTCACTCTTTTATTTTCCAACATTCTAGATAAATCGCAAGGATGATTTGAGAGCTCCCTCAAATAAAAGAGCTATGAATTTGCGCGCTAGGGCAAAGTGCTTCAAATTTGAAGGTACAATCACATTTCATTTATATTCAGACATATGTATACAGTACTGCTTTATTATAAAATAGAAATAGAAGATGTAAAGTGTAAGGAATATTGTAAAAATTTTATATTCCGAATTAATTAAATAAATAAATGTTTATCATTTATTATTGTATTGTGCAAGTGTTAAAAGCATCACAGACAACCCAACCGTAAAATTGTGTAGAAAAACATGAAATTATGTAATCACGAGATGTGACAAAAGAACTCTTATGGTCGAGAGATTTTTTTTTAATAAATTTATTAGCATGAATCTTGAATGGTTGGATATATGATATTATGAACATGCTTGCTTTGAAATATGTAATTATTTAATTTTATTAAATTTTATTTTATATAATTAAAAAAGGGTAAAATCCATCTAAGTCTTTGAAGTTTGCATACAATTCAACTTTAATCCATTAATATAAAAAATAGACACTTCACCCTAAACTTTTCTATGGGAAATTCTAAATACAACAAAAAAAAATACTAAACACAATCTAAATAATTTTTTTACCCCAAATACCCTTTTTTCTTTTTTTAATTTTCGAAACTCACAGGAAGAAATTCCCGTGAGCTTTAAGAGGCTCACGGAAGTGAATTTCCGTAAACCTTAACAAACTCACGGAAATTCACTTTTGTGAGCTTTATTAATTATTTTATTCAATTTTGGAGATCACGGAAGAAGATTTTCGTGAACTTCTGAATCATTTAAAATACTTTAAATACTCAAAATCAAACAAAAATCAAATAAAGGAAATGTTGAATAGTTATTGGGTTTTGAAAAGTTTTTTATTCTCTTTTTTTTTACTTTTAATTTATTTTTTGTTTATTTATTTTTACTTCTAATTTAATTTTTATTTATTTACTTATAATAAAAATGTAAATAACTTAATTTAAAATAACATAACATAAAATGATTTATATTTAAAATTATTCAAAATCAAAATTTAAAATTTGAAACGTTGATTGAATTTATTAAAATTTAAATTAAGTATAATTTTATTTTTAATAATTAATAAGATTAAATCTAATACATTTACAAAGAAAATCATAGATTAAATAATACTCATAAAAAACAATGAAAAAATTGTGAAAAAGAGTTAAAAATCATGGAAAATAATGAAAAAATAAAAAATGAAGAATTATTTATATTGAAAATTTTAAAGTAAGATAATTTTATAATTACTCACATTTCATTAATTTTTGTTGATAATATTAAGTTATATGAGGTAAAGTGTTCATTTTTATTAGTAATAGATTAAAATTGAATTAGGTTCAAACATAAAAAAAAAACTTATTATAGAATTTACCCTTAAAATTTTTTATGTTGCTGAAGTGCATCGAGCTAATTCTCTTCCAATGCGAAACTAACCTCAACGGGTTGAGTAACGTAGAGTAAGCCGCTAATGCGGTGCCCATTGTATACGAGGGGGAATGGATCGCCTAAGTAATCAACCAAACGCTCCCTTATATATTTTGCTGTAGCCTGCAAAAGTGAATGTGGAAGTAGACAAAATTAGAAAAAGAATTTCCATTTTTTCAGCAACACGAAATTTCGTGAAAGAACAGTGAGATGGATCCACAGCTAACCGAAGTGTCGCAGCTATTCGAGCGATTCAAAGCTGCATTTATCAGAAAAGATTACGATTCTTGCGTTAATCTCCTTTCTCAGCTCAAGGTCTTTAACTTGTTCAAATCCTGATTTCTCTCCTTTGGGAAATATTTTAGGGTTTTACACATTTTTTTCATATCAAAAAGAGATGTCAGTTTCTTTGGCGGTTATTTTTTAGGGTTTAGGAAATTAGGGGCTTTGTGCTTGATGTTTCGATTATAAATTAGCTACTTTGTGCTGAAAACTGAGACGATGAAATTGATTGGGTTAGAACTAGATTAAGGCAATAAAAATATTTTTTTTTTGTCTGGGTAGCACTTTTGGTTATTTCTCAAGAATTTTGATGTCCAAAAGCTGCTTGAGTAATTTGGGATTTATTATTACAGGTGTTGCTGACAAAGTTCAGGAGCCTTCCTCCGCTATTCGAAAATACGCCAAATGCGGTTAATGAATTGCTGTTAGCAAGTAATTCTATTTACTCAATTATTTTTTTTTCTTTTGTATTTCATTTGTATATTGGACCATCTTTAATTGGAGCAGTAGCTTTGGCATATATTGAGGGATGCTATACACACACGCACACCAAAAAAAAAAAACTTATTAGTTGAAGCTTCATGTGCAGGAACTAAATATAACGTGGTTTAGGGTGAAGACTGCTATGAAAACATTGCTAAATCTCAAATATGATTTGGAAAATGCAAATTTGTTTTTTTCTTTGTTGTGATCATTAAG
Organism: Heritiera fomes; assembly: GCA_032173925.1. Classification (NCBI taxonomy): domain Eukaryota; kingdom Viridiplantae; phylum Streptophyta; class Magnoliopsida; order Malvales; family Malvaceae; genus Heritiera; species Heritiera fomes. The sequence continues at coordinate 45,546 of JAPDPM010000026.1, forward strand.
CCTTCTTTTTGGAGTATAGATGTCATTAATAATTCAAGTCTGTTTCAACTATTATGTTTTAGCCCATTTGGATAGAAATAAGAATTTAAGTCTCTAATTGTTTAAAGATTATAAATTATCAGTTGTTTACTTTTGTTTCTTTCACCGATGATTTCAGGGGAAATTTATGAGCATGCTGTTGTCCTCAGTGTAAAAATTGAGGATCAAGATGCCTTTGAGAGGGATTTCTTCCAGTTGAAGTCCTATTATACAGATGCTGGGTTAGTTGCTTGTCTTTCAGCACTATGCTTAAAGTTTTGCTCTGTAGACTGTAGTTTGAAATTATTTCTCGTCACCTCAGTGTAGCCATTGTCCTGTACGTATAATTTTCTATCTAGGCTTTAGTTTTGTTCTTGTTGTTGATGTACTTTACTCCCCTTTCTTTCTAGGTGGCTAAGGTAGATGAATGTATAAGAGGTGCAATCTATAGAATCCCGCATAACGATTGCTATAAGATGGATAACAACCAGTCTAACTAGAAACATCAAGCTAGAAGGTTTATTTAATCCAATAGGACTCATAGGTCTGAATTGTGTGATGAAATCGATGGCAGAAAAAATGAAGAACATTTTTCCATGTGTCTGTTAAATTGTTTTGGAGTGAAATTTAAGAATGGCCTAAATGCATATATACTATCAAAGATATTCCTGATGGCTAACACCTTCTTTAATGGAATTAAGGGAATATGTTGCTTGTAAATGTTAATATTAAGGAAGTATCTTCTGGATCTGATCTACATTGACTACTGTGAGAATAGCTGTATTAGTTGTTCAGTGAGTCTGCTAGGTACAAGCAGCCAATAATGCTGCCAAGTGTTATGAAGTATAATATCATAACTTATCCCCTATTTTCTGAACTTGTCTGTGGGAGCCTGATTAAGTTTGTTGTCCACTTTCCATATTCTATGCTTCCAACTCTTACAAATTTTATTAAAGTATGGGGAAACATATGTAAAGAATGTCTTTGACACTTCAGATTCTCTAGGATGTACTGTATTGGAATTCCATTTTTATCCTCTTATAAATCTTTACTGGTTGTTGATATTTCCTTCGTTTGTTTAACTTGTTCCACTTCTCCATATAATTAGTTATATTAACCCAAAGTTCAAGAGTAGGCTTCATGCTCCTATAAGTGATTCACAGCTTAGCATTTTGATGAGCGGTCACCTCACATTGTGTGCTCACATATGATAACTAATTTCTTATGAAGAAGCCTCTATAATTTATTTTAGGGAATTGATGCTAATTATTTTACTTTTCTTTTAATGGAGCAGTAACCGTCTTCCACCATCCCCTCAAGAGTACCCGATTTTAGGTCTTAATCTCTTGAGACTTCTTGTCCAGAACAGAATTGCTGAGTTTCATACTGAACTGGAACTGCTTTCAGCCACTGCTCTGGATAATCCTTGCATCAAGCATGCTGTGGAGCTGGAGCAATCTTTTATGGAAGGGGCTTACAATCGTGTGTTGAATGCTAGACGGACTGCTCCTCATGAAACTTATGTTTACTTCATGGACCTATTGGCAAAAACAGTGAGGTAAGCAATTGTCTTTGATGTATGGTCATAGCTTGGGAATAAGGAAATAAAAACATGGGCAAACTTTCATTTAAATTTGGGTTGTGTCTGCAATTATGTTGAACCTAAGCTCATTTTATGACTTCATTCCATTAGCAATGATGGTACTACCTTTTTTGACCACCTGTGAGTTCCTTGCTTGTGGCACTTTCATGTTCATATGCTCTTTCATGTATTCTCGTTAGGAGTGTAAATGATTAGAACATTTGATTAACCGTCTGTGAACATGTTTTGTTTCTGTTCGCTTATATTTGTTTATTAAGTTGAACAAACGATCACGAACAAAGATGTATTTGATTTGTTTATGTTCATGAACAAACTCGTTTAAGGTTTGTTTAAAATTTGTCCATTTAAGAGTCATTTATTGTTTGTTTGCTGTTCAACAATAATGAATTTTTAAAATTACATATTTTCTTGTAGGTAATTTTGATATGTAATTATTAAATTTACATATTTATGTAGGATTTCTAATTTGGTATTATATATATTTTGGCGAATACAATTTGTTCATTTAAGTTTTTTGTTTAATGTCCACAAACATGTACGCTTAATATTTGTGAATACACATTTGTGAACGTGTTTGTTTATTCACGAACATGTGTTTGTGAACACATTCGTTTAATGTTCACGAACAAGCTTACTGAACGCAAACTGAACACGAACAGTATTAAAAAATAAAAGAATGAATGCAAAAATAGTAATATTTGTACATGTTCAGTTTGTTTATACGCCTAATTTTTGCTCATTACTCAATTCTCATTACTTTATTTATAACTTATGGCTTTCAGAGATGAAATAGCTGGATGCAGTGAGAAGGCATATGACTATCTTTCAATTAATGATGCTCGACAAATGTTATTGTTCTCATCTGATCAAGAACTTTTGGAATACATCAAAGAGGTATGTATTTGTTTAAATTATTTTAAAGAAATTGTCAAAGGCTTTGGCATGCCAAACTTACTTGGAACTGCAGGAGCATCCTGAGTGGGAGGTGAAGAATGGATTTGTCTTTTTCCAGAAGGCAAAAGAATCTGCACCATGTAAGGAGATTCCATCACTACAACTGATCAACCAAACTCTTAGTTACGCAAGGGAGTTGGAGCGGATTGTCTAGGGAAGTTATTTTCGATGGTTGCTTTTGTTTCTTATTATGACACTCATATCACTTGACATCAATTCTGTTTTTGTGGGATTTTACTTTCTACATCCAGTATGAAACTTGAAAATTTTATTTGATTTCATATTTCAAATTTGCACCAAATTGCTAGGGTTGTGCTGTCGTGACCTCCCATTTCCTTTTTTGTCGTTTCAGCATGTTGTTTATCAGACATACAGTCTTATATATCTGAAGATTAATATGTTAAAAAAGGGATACAACATAGGAAAGAAATAATAAATGAGACAATTTCAATAGGTGAGAGGGAAAACAAGGTGTCCTTTAGATGTCAGTGATCACTCTTCATCGTATTTGCATGCATTTGATTTATCAGATTTGTATTGCCTTTATCTTCACATAATTGCTTCCTTGGTATTACCATTAGACTGAAGCGTATTATGCAATCAGTAATCTGACATTAGTTTCCATTTCATATTTGATAAGTTTTTTTAAAACAGTTTAGTTAAATTTATTTTAGTGGGAGCAGTTTATTGAAAGGTGACCCACTGGCTAAGGGATATAACTAATTATTGGGAATGAGAAAAATAGAAATGTGCTGGTATGAGGATTGGGTGTAAATAGGCGACTAGGGAAGAAAAGCACCAGTTTGGAATGCAGGGTTACAGAGGATATACTATGTAGAGTGTTTTTTTTTACCAAACTATTGTTTTTTAAAAAATTTATTTCCCAAAATATTGTAACTGATAGCTTATTTCTCAATGTATAATAGCTTTTGACGTGATTTTCATGTCATATATTTTTTAATACTTAAAAAAAATAAACATATAAAAATTAAAATTGAATTAAAATAGATTATTATTATATTTACTGTTAGTGAAGTTTTTTTAATTTCACAAGCGGGGTTAGGATGATGACACATGTTTCATTTTATTTATTTTTTATTTTTTTGAATAGTTTTAAAGAAAATATGTTATTATCCTAATTTTGTTTGTGAAGTTAAAAAACTCTACTGACGATGGATAGGATAATAATCCATTAATATAACCTAAAAGAAAATAAATGGCTTGTCTTTTTAATTACTGACTTCGCTTTTTTTTCTTTCTCAATCTCTTTGGTTTTTTTATTATTTCTCCATCTCGTTGGTTTCTCACCGTCTAGTTGTTGACAATATAGGTATTTTGATTTTTTTTTGCCAAGTTTACTGAATTCAATTATTAGTTTGAATTGAAATTTATTTGATTCGTTTTTTTTTTGGGTTTACTCTATTTTTTATTAATTGTATCTAATATGGGGTTTTATTAAATTTTTTTTCCAGTTTTTATTGATGTTAAAGCTTAATGTGCATTTTACATCTTCTTACAAACATTTTGATTTTCTTTATATTCTTCCATAGCAACTCTAGTTTTTAAATCACGAATAATGTTAAATGAAAGAAGGAAAGGTAAAAAAAAAAATTAGGTATATAATCAAAAGTGAAAGATTGAAATTTAGATTGCTTGTTGATTCTTACTATTTAAGAACAAAAAAAGTAATGTTGATTCTTACATGCCTGACGGCCATGATCTGAAAAGAATAAGTGGAGTTGTTTTTACTTTACGGAAACTTTACAAGAAAATGAAGTTCTTTTAACATTTAGCATTTATTGTTTTAGTATTTATTTTAAAAATTAAAAAATATGGCATATCCAGGACAGGGCAAAAACTGTTATATATTGGTAAATAAGTTTATAAATATGATACTTTGAAAAATAAGATTTTAAATTACAATATTAAGATAAAAAACTTCATTAATTTAAGTGGTTGGATAGGGCCAGGTATCATCACATCATTCATAATTCTTTGTTGTTTCGTGGCTTCCTTTCTTGTTTTGCCAATGACTAATCGAATATGAACAATGGTTTATCTATCGCCATCGTCGTTTTTATCATTATCATCATCAGCGGATCATTTATCCTAATAAATTAAGGTAGATTATATGAATTAATATATAAACTCACATTAAGTTGTCAATATAAACTCTTTCTCTATTTATTCTTATTCAAAACAATATGTTCTTACAACGTTAATATTGTTATATCTTTTCAAATGGTTTCTTTTCAAATCTTTTTTTGTCTTCCTTTAGCCCTGATCTATTTTTCATAATTCATAACCTCAGTTCTTTTAAAATGACTTCTTTTCAAATCTTTTTTTTTTTGTCTTCTATTAGCCTTGATTTTTTTTCATAATTCATAACCTCAATTCTTTTAAAAGGAACATCTATATGTTTACATTGTATGTGTTCAAAACAATATAAACGACTTTTATTCATCTTATTTTTGATAGATACTATTACAATCTTTTTTACGAATGTCTTCATATCTCATTTTATTATTCTTTGTATATCCACACATTCATCCAACATTCACATTTTTGCTACGCATCTTTTTGTTTCAGTCTCTTAATCGTCCAATATTTATTATCATATAGCAATGTTGATTTAACAACTGTTTAGTAGAACTTGTCTTTCAACCGTATAGGAATTTTTTTATCGCACAACACACCTGTAACGCTTCTCCACTTGCTCCAGTCAGCCTACATCTTATGAGTTATATCACAATCAATCTCTTCATCCATCTGTATGATCCACCTCAAATATCGAAAATGATCTTGCTTAGGTATCGCTCTCGCTTAGGTATCGCTATCCCATCTAATGTGCTTATGTTCTGATCTTCCTCTTTGTTTGAACTGAATTTATATTTTATGTGTTCAGTCTTTATTCTGCTTAGTTTGAACCTTTTTGATTCTAGCATCCGTCGCCACAATTTCAACTTTGCATTGATCTTCGCTCTAGATTTGGCACATAGGATAATATCATCTGTAAACATCATACACTAAGGGACCTTATTCTGGATGGATTTTGTCAATTTGTCCATTACTAGATTGAATAGGAATGGATTTAGCATTGACTCTTGATGTAATCCCATTGTGATGAGAAGATGGGAAATTCGTTTGTTTGCCCTCCAAATATTCTCACATGTCTCTTTGCATCTTCATACATGTTTTTAATTAGTTCAGTGTATTTCATTAGAACTCTTTTGTTCGTTAAGGATCATCATAGCATCTTTTTAGGCATTTTATCATATGTTTTATTTAAGTCTATAAAGATCATATGAAGATCTTTTCTCAGTACTCGAGAACGTTGCACAAGTTGTCTAATTAAGTGTATCATCCAAATTTTGACATTGTTCGTCATTAAATAATTTTTCGAAATAATAATGCCATCTTTTTTTAATGTCATTGTCCATAACATGAGTTCCTTGGTATTTATCCTCGATAAATTTCACGACTCCTAGGTTGTGATTGCTCTTCTCTCTTACTTATGTCAATCTATATATCTTTTTCTCTACCCTTTGTGTACAACATGTCGTAAATCTCTTTCACAACCTTCGCTTTAGCTTCTGCCACCATCTTTTTTGCCTCTTTCTTAGCTAACCTATATTTTGTAAAACTCTCTTCGTTGTTGTTCTTCTTCAAAGTCTTGTAGCACTTTTGCTTAGTCTTTAAAGCTTCCTTACCTGAAGTAGTCCACCATGTGGCATCCTTTCCTGTCAATGCTCTTTCGTTTGATACTTCCAGTATCTCTTTGTCCATCTTACGAATGCATTTTGCCATCTTGTTCCATAGTAAATTTGGGTTATTCTCTATTGTCTAGTTCTTTTTTTGGATCCAACTGTCTCTACATACTGCATAATAATCTTCTTTTAGCTTCCACCATCGAATCCATGCAATTCTTTTTTGTTGGTTCCTTTGATGCTATGTACGAATCCTCATGTCTATGACTAAAAGTCTATGTTTTGCGGTAATACTTTCACCCGAGATAACCTTGTAGTCCAGACATCTATGTCTATTTGTCCTCCTAGTAAAAAAAAAAAATCTTTCTGACTTGAATTCAATCTACTTTTAAAGGTTATAAGGTGAAATTCTCTCTTTATAAATACCGTGTTCACTAGCTTTAGATCATAGGATAAAGCAAAATCTAGGATAACATCCCTACCCTTGTTTCTTTCCCCATAATTAACTCCCATGTACGCTTTTAAAACCTTGTTGGCTTGCAAATAACCGAGGGGTGGTGAATCGATTCTTATATCTTTTTCTAACTTAAGGCTTTTCTAATTTAAGTACTACATACACTACTTATGTTAAAATCAAGCAAGTAATAGATAAAGCAATAAGCAACAAGTAATGTAAGAGAGTAGGTAATAGAAGCAATACATAATTATTTATAAAGGTTTAGCTCTCAGCCTACATCCTCTACCTTGTATTCTTCCAAGGATTTCCACCAAATCCACTATCGAAAATGGTTTACAACTTCTCCTTTTTGCAGGCTAAAGGAGACAACATTTTCCTTTTTTGCAAGACTCAAGGACAACGTTTCCGACTCCCTTTTCATAGGCTCAAAGAGCAAACCTACACATTCCCTTTTCCAAGCTATAGGAAGCAACTTTTACAAGTGTTTTTTTTTTTTTTTGCTAAAAGAGCAAACCTTACAAGTGCTTTTTTTTCTGGTTCAAGAAACAAACCTTAGTCTACCTAATCTCACTTTACACATTAGCACTCAAGGGAACTCTCCCTTTTTAACAAGTGAGGGCTAATAATATGGTTTCTAATACCTCTACTAAGGTTGAATCACTTTCTTTAGCTTTTTTGAATGAAATTTTTCGAGACAATAAATGTGGAGATTGATACATTGTCTTCTCTTTTCTTTTCTCTTATGAAGCTTTTGAAATGAGTATAACTTGGATATGGAATTTTGACTCTCTTTTTTAAGTTCTTAGCTTTTTTATATAGATTCTTCAAGTCTTTGACTATTGAGGTTGATTTCCTAATGATCTTCCTATTAGAAGATACAAAAATCCGACTGTTGGAGCTTGTCAAACCTAAAGCATATTAATACTTCCTTTTGTGTATTAATACTTTTAAGAGAAATCTTGCACACAAAAAGTAACTGTATCGATACTTCACTTAACTGTATCAGTGCCAAAACAGGGTATGAAGCTTTTATTTCATGGTTATGATCGAGTATCGATACACTGTTAGTCTTGTCAATATTCAAATCATGTTGTATAGATGCATATTCAAACTGTATCTATACTGCTATATAAATCACATATAATTGGCATAGGAAGAAAGATTAAATCAAGTTAAAATATGCAAATGTATATTCTATCTTTTATATTGTCCATATCTGACTTTATCTTTTATTAAGCATGAGTAAATAAGATTCAAACAATTAAACCTTTCATGCTTTTTAAAATTACTTTCTTCTTAAGTTCCTTGCAAAGTCATATCAAAATCTTAATGTATTTCAAAGTCAACAATCTCTTCCTTTTTAATATGACAAAGTTTAAAACGAATTAATTTTAATTACTCTCCTTCAAGTTAAAATAAATCTTTTTAATTTTTGCAAAATCATATCTCCTTATTAGCATAAGCATACTTGTGATTTTGCATGAGGGTATTCCTAAATCATTCTCCCTATTCCACCTTACTAGATGCTTTACATTCCAAACCACTTCTTCCCCTTTTTGTCATATTAAAAAGAATAGTATTTCAAAGTCTAATGAAAGGGCAATGTGGCAGTAAAATCAAGGGAAAAGTAAGGTTAATACTTATTCCAATCATATATTAGACTCGTAAATGATAGATGAACATTTAATGAGTTAAGGAAGTTTGAATTATGCAGAGTAAGACCAGAGATGTAGAACATGTGTACAAATGAAGACACGTGTATATAAGAATGCACTTATGCAAAAATGATGTAGACGAGCTTATGTAAAGGAGGTAGATAGACTCATAATGCAAATGAGGTGGATAGACTTGTGCTGACACACATATGATGTGGATAGACTGATGTATTATGCAAATGTTATGGACAGACCTTGTAAGGTATGACATACAAGATACACATTGTTTAAACTCAAACAAAGCAAGCAAATTAGCTTACGTCAATGAGCCCATGGTAAGGCTTTCACCATTCAACCAAAAATACACATTCACCACAATTTAGTCAAAATCAACCAAAGTCAATAGGTATCATCCATTCAAATCACAAAATGGTAAATAATCTAAGAGCATACATTACATTTTATATTCCTACTACAAATTGGTTTTAAGTACCATAGAGGATAGACCACACAAGTTCAATCAATCAAGCAATTGTCACACAAGATCAATCATTCATCCAAACATTCAATAAACCAATCAATCATCCATCTAAGCCTTAATCAACCTATCAACACAAATATTCATTCAAGCATAAACATTCAATCATTAAGGCAATCATTCAATTTTTAAGTTCTAAAAAAGACTTGAATAACATAAGGAAATATAAAGGATAAACATTGTTTCATTCACAAAATAATTTTCCAAATATAGAAGTTCTTCAACTTATCTTTGTTCCTAGTTTTGACGATTTGTTTAATAAACAATTATCTAGAGAATGACGACAAGCTTTATTTTAAACTAATGTTAAAACATAGTGACGGAAAGATGAAAATAAAAGGTTCTATAAATAGAAATGCAGACACGTTTTTAGTCTCAACAAGGATTGTGATTAGGCTATGGAATCAAGCAAATAATGTGGAAGAAGGTATTGTATTTGATATTAGTAGTAAGCATCAACAAAAGGCTTTTACAGAAAAAAGATTTTCATTGATTTTGATTGTATCTTAGAAATTCCACTTTGTAGACGAACAAATATTCACTCAATGGCCAAATCTTTAGAAACGTCAAAGTCAACTTTTCATCTTTGAATCAAGTGTTGGAAAATAACTTCGAAATAGTAAATTGAACAAGACATCTGAGGCGTGCAAGCACTGTCCTTAAGAATAATTTCAACCCTCGAAGTAGAAACTCAATGCAACAAGTATAGGCAACTACCCTCCCAGGATACAACAGACTTTCCTTAATAATTTGCATTAACTATTAAGGGTGACAGGAACACCAAAATATTATAAAACTATAACCCAGCAAAGTTGTGAAAAACAAAGAAGAAAAATGAGAAAGCTAAAGATATGGAATGAGAAAAGATGAGACGTGTGTTGAAATGAAATGTGAAGGCTACAATTTATAGGTAAGAAAATGTCAGTAACTTAGTCATTTAAATCATGCAATAATATCATCCGTTACTAAACATTTAAAGCATCTATTACTACATATTTATATCATAAGTTACTAAACATTTAAATCAAACCATAACAGCCATTTTAATTGTTGAACAAAATCAGTTACTAAACATTTTGAAATATAAACGGACAGTTTTGTTTAACAATCCCCTACATATTTCAAAATGTTTAAAAAATTATCAAAACCATATGCTAGGTTAAACTCTATTCAATGTAATGTATCGAGATTGGTGTCTTTTGTACTCTAAACCAGATCTAGAAAGAATGAAATATAATTCACAAAATTATTAGTGAAGTTTGAAGCTTCTATGAACCAAAAATTTTAATTGTGAATCATAATTTTCATCAATCACATTACACCCCCACAATTTTTGTTGTTCAACTCGATTTTGCACTAATAGGCTATGCGCCTGCCTGTTTATTCATGAGTGCTCTAGAGAATTTGCCACAATTCTCATAAGAGTGGCCTTATTCACACTCATATAGGTGATTCCATCAAGTAGTTAATACACCACCAATAATGGATATGGAATTCATTAAGAGCCTAGCTCATCCTCTCTTTCATTGCAGTCTTGCACTATTCTCACCATAGGGGGGACAATTAATTTTAATAGTGCATCACTAGATTAACAAGTGACTTGTTATTACTCATATGAACCTAATTCATGGGATCACCAACCACATAGGTTGGGTTACCATCATTGTTGATATTCCTCAACTGGCTTAAGTCCCATTCCCCTCGATGAATAATGAATTAATTTTCTTCCTAATGGTTTAGTCAAATGCATGGTTTAGTCAGATGATTGGCCAAATTCACTTCTGACTTCACATAATCAACGGATATAATTCCATCTTTAAGCAGTTGCTTTATCACATCATGTCTCAATCGAATGTGTCTAATTTGACCATAGAAAGTTTTATTCTTCGCAATGGCTATTGCTGCTTGGCAATCACAATGCATAGACACAGTATGTGTCGGTTTCATTTCCAACGGAATATCTGCTAAGAAATTTCTTAACCACTCAGCCTCATTACTAGTTAATTCTGGAGCTATAAACTCTAACTCCATGGTGGATTTAGCTATTATTGTTTGTTTAGCTGATTTCCAAAATACAGCACCTTCACCAAAGGTGAACATGTATCCACTAGTGGATTTTGTTTCTTCTGAATCTGAGATCTAGTTAGCATCACTATATTCTTCTAACATAGCGAGAAATCCACTATATGAAATACCATAGTTCATGGTACCTCTCAGATATTTCATTATTCTGCTTAAGGCAGTCTAATGATCACAATTGGAATTTTGTGTATATTTGCTCAGTCTACACACAGCATAAGCTATATTAGGTCGACTATAATTCATTAAATGCATCAGACTCCCAATAATCTGAGCATACTCAAATTGAGCTACACTATCTCCTTTATTTTTCATTAATTGGGTATTAGCATCATAAGTAGTACTCACAGGTGTGACATCAAAGTGTTCAAATTTCTTAAGTAGCCTCTCAACATAATGCTCTTGGGTAAGCATTAGGCCACCTTTACGTCTTATGATTTTGACACCCAAAATAACATTAGCTTCTCCCAAATCCTTCATATCAAATTTAGAAGTTAAAAAATGTTTAGTTTCATTCACAACATCAATGCATGTACTAAGAATAAGCATGTCATCAACATATAAACTAATAATTACTGATTCATTGTCAACAGTTTTTGTGTACACACATTTATCTACTCTAATTGAGGAAAATATATTATCAACTAGAACTTTATCAAATTTCTCAAGCCATTGTTTTGGTGCTTGTTTTAAACCATATAAAGATTTAAGAAGTTTACAAAATTTATTCTTATTTCCAGGAAGAACACATCCCTCAGGTTGCACCATATAAATTTCTTCTTCTAAATCACTATTTAGAAAAGCTGTTTTAACATTCATTTGATGAACAATAAGTTTGTAAATAGAAGCTAAAGCAATTAAAACTCGAATAGATGAAATTCTAGTTACTGGAGCAAAAGTATAAAAATAATCAACATTTTGTTTTTGAGTAAAACCTTTTGTGACTAACCTTGCTTTATACTTATCAATAGAACCATCATGATTAAATTTCTTTTTAAAAATCCATTTACAACCAATTAGTTTTTGCTTCTATTGGTAAATCAACTAATTTTCAAGTTTGATTTTGTAAAATAGAATCAATTTCATTTTTTATAGTTTCTTTCCAAAATTTACTATCTTTAGAAGAAATTGCTTTAGAGTAAGTCAATGGATCATTATCAATAAGTATAAAAATCAATTCCAAAAGAATTTTCTTTTCTTGGTCATTTACTCCTCAAATCATTACTTGACTTTTCAAAATCATTACCAAAAGGTGCATGAGAAATTGAATCAGTTCTTGATGGAAAAATATGCTAAAAAAATTCAACATTCTTTATCTCAATAATAGTATTGGAATCTAGCACATTATTTTTTAATAAAAGAAATCTATATGTAGCATTATGTTCAGCATAACCAATAAACATACAATCGTAAGTCTTAGATTCTAATTTCCTTTTCTTAGTATCGGGAAGCATTACCTTAGCTAAGCACCCCCACACTCGTAAATATTTTAAGTTAAGAGAATAACTTTTCCATAGTTTATATGGTGTCTTACCAGTTTTCTTATAAGAAATTCTATTTTGAATATGACATGCTAAAAATATAACTTCACCTCATAAATTATTAGGAGCCTTAGAACTAACAAGCATAGTATTCATCGTTTCTTTTGGTGTCCTATTTTTCTTTTCAGCTACACCATTAGACTCAGGGGAGTAAGGAGAGGAAGTTTCATGAATTATTCGTTCCTTTTCACAAAAATTATTGAGCAATACATATTCACCACCTCTATCTAATCTAACTCTTTTTATCTTTTTATTCAATTGATTTCCTACCTCAACTTTATATAAAAGAAACCTATCAAAGGCTTCATCTTTATGCCTAAGTAAATAAACTTTAGAAAATCTAAAATAATCATCATAAAAGTGATACAATATTGTTTGCCACCTCTAGTCATAGTTTGTTTTAAATCACCCAAATCAATATGAATTAAACTTAATAATTTAGTTTTTCTTTCTACAGAAATACAAGATTTTTAGTCAATTTAGTCTCAGCACATATAGTACATTTATTAAAACATGTATTTTTAATCCCAAAAATTAAACCTAGTGATTGCATTTTCTTAATATAAGGAGCACTAACATGTCCTAATCTACCATGTCATAAATCAATAGAGTCAATCATATAAGCACAAGAAGTAGCAGCATTTTCATTAATGATATTTGAAACATTAAGAATAAATAGTTCTTGATTACAATAGCCCTTTCCCACAAAAATATTATTCTTTGTCATTACAGTCTTGTCAGATTCAAATGACACTTTCACCCCAACTTTTCCCAATAAAGCCACGAAAACCAGGTTTGCCCTTATGTTAGGAACATGTAGTACATCATTCAGAGCCAAGATTTTGACAGATGTGATTTTGAGAAGAACTTTCCCTTTTCCTAGAACTTGAGTAGTTCGAGAATCTCTAAGATAAATTATTTCTTCTCCTTTCCCTACAAAAGTGTAGAAGGAAAAAGCATATTTGTCTGCACAAATATGCCTACTAGCACTAGAATCTACCGCCCATTCTTTCATATTGGCCATAATATTGGCTTGGGAAGTAACTGCAGCAATTATGTCATCAGATTCATCTGCTTTAACCATGTTCACATTTAGAGTAGTAGGATTGTTATTTCCCATAATTCTCTTTCTGCACTGTGGTGCATGATGACCTAGTTTTCCATAAATAAAGCAAGAGCCTTTCTTTTTGAAGTTGGGATGAGAAACTTTGGGTTTATAATCAAGCTTTTTATTATTTTTTTTACAATATCTCTTTTGGCGATATTGTTGTTTGCCTTGCACCAAATTGGCATTGGTAGCAATCTCCTTTGCTTTGGCAGCCTTGATCTCCTTGCGTGTTGTGTCTTCAATGATGATGTGGACATCTGCTTATGTTTGTGCTTGAGTTGTTACTTATAGTCATTCCATGATTTTGACAGCTTTTCGATCAACAATCTTATAATGAACTCTTCTTGCAAATTGATATTTTCTGTCTTCAGGTCCTTCACTAGTTTATGATATTCATTTATTTGAGTCTTGATGTCTTTATCCTCTGACATTTCCTAGCGATAATAGTTCCCAATCATGAACTTTTGTTTAGCCACATCTTCAGCAGTGTACTTTAAAGTCGTTGAGTCCCATATTTTCTTTACTTCTTTGTACGGATTGTAAACATCAAATAGTTCATTAGACAGCGTACTAATAATCGTATGTCTACATACCTTATTAGCTTGTGCCCATTGTTGCAGTTTGTCATCAGTTGGTTTGGTGTTCGGTAGTGCGAACGCAACTCCATGTACATCAAGAAAGGAGAAAATTCTCTCCTGCCATCTTTTGAAGTTGTTGCCATCAAAAACTTCAATTTTTGATGTGTCAAGAAATGGTTTAGCATATGACAGAGTGGGCAGTGACAAAAGCGTTGCTGGAACATTTGAGGAAGAAACATTCATGGTTGCAGCAGTGGTGGCAACGATGTCAACAGTAGCGCCGTCTGTTTGATTTTGAGAATTCATTGAAATTATCCTTAAGATTGTTGGAAAATAACTTTGAAATAGTAAACTGAACAAGATGTCTGAGGTGTGCAAGTTCTGTCTTTAAGGATAATTTCGCCGATCGGAGTAGAAACTCTATGCAACAGGTGTAGGCGACTACCCTCCTAGGATACAATAGACCTTCCTTAATAATTTGAACTAACCATTAAGGGTGACAGGAACAAAAAAATATTATAAAACTATAACCCAATGAAGTTGTGAAAAATAAAAATGAAAAATGAGAAAGCTAGAGATATGGAATGAGAAAAGATGATAGGTGTGTTGGAATGAGAGGTGAAGGCTACTATTTATAGCTAAGAAAATGTCAGTTACTTAGTCATTTAAATCATGCAATAATATCATTCGTTACTAAACATTTAAATCATCCATTACTAAATATTTATATCATAAGTTACTAAACATTTAAACCCCTCAACTGATCAAACAAATCATCGATCCTGGGCAGGGGATACTTATTCTTGATGGTGGCCCTGTTCAACATCCTGTAATCAATACATAACCTCAGGCTACCATCCTTCTTCCGGACAAATAAAATCGGTACACCCCATGAAGATACACTGGGTTGAATAAACCCCTTATCCAATAGCTCCTGGAGCTGCTTCTTAAGCTCCTCTAACTCTGTCAATGCCATCCTGTATGGGGGCCTAGAAATGGGCGTCGTGCTGGGTACCAAATCAATAACAAAATCAATCTCCCTATCTGGCGGTAACCTTAGTAACTCTTCCAAGAATATGTCCAGAAAATCCCTGATCACAGGAATCTCATGTAACTCGGGACGTCTCTTCTCCATATCTTCCACGTAGGCAATATAACCTTCAACACATTCATATAACATTGCAACAATTTAGTAAACATATCATTTTATTATAACTTATCATAAAGCTTTACAACATATCTTTCTGGTTGAGAGAAGATAGCAAACTTGGTATAACAGTCTAGATTAACAAAATTCGCAGCTAACCAATCCATTCCTAATATTACATCAAAATCGTACATCGTTAACAAAATTCGGTTAGATGTCGTGTTCTTCTCTCTCACCATTACTTTTCAATTTCTATACACTATATCTGTCATCTGAGCATATTTAAAAGGTGTATTTACTTGCAAAGTATATCCTAATGGCTCTGATTCTACTAGAACTCTATTAGCACAAGCAAGCGATATAAATGAATGAGTCGAGCCAAGATCAAGTAATGCTATGATAGGTACATCGAAAATATAGATTTTACCTTTAATAACATCTGCAGATGCATCAGTAGTCTCCTGGTCTAATGCATATACTTGTCTTTGAGTCACGAGCTTCTTACCTTTCTCTACTACAGTCGCCTGTCTCGGCTGGGAAGGTGTAGCTCCCTCAGCCTCAGCTGGAACTGCTAGTGCTGGTAACTGTGGAATAGGGGCTGGAGTGGTAGATGCAGCTGACTCCCATAACATCGGGCAATCCCTCATCAAATGCCCTGTCTGCCCACATCTAAAACAGGCCTTAGTCAACAGATAGCAAGGTCGTGTACCATGTGACCTACCACACATCGTACACCTGGTCACAGGATTCCTCTATGTCGAGGTAGGGCCAGTAGTAAGGGCTGTAGTAGCTGATCTCGTAACTCGCCCCTCTGTAATATGGATGCCCGACGATCTAGCCCTCTTAGGCTGATCTCTACCCACTCTGTCCTCTATGCCCCTCTTCGCCTTTCCCTTACCCTTAAACTTAGTCTTTGATGCTGGCTTAATATGAAACTGTTCAAAATCCTACTCACACAAATTAGCCCGTCTGACAACCTCATCATAAGTCTTGATGTCGAACGGAGCCAACTTTGATCTAATCGAAGGTCTCAGCCCAAGCTTAAACCGATCAATCTTATGCCGTTCATTAACGTGTGTCAGTGGATTAAATCTACTAAGTGTCGTGTACCGTGTCTCATACTGATCCACCGTCAAGCTGCCTTGTACTAACTCTATAAACTCCTGCTTTAGCTTCTTCTGGGTAGTATCAGGAATATACTGGCGGCAGAATGCATCATCAAATATTTGCCAAGAAATCATCGGATGTTGGGCAAACAAAACTGTCTGTGCGGACTTCCACTAGTGCTCCGCATCATCTGTCATCTGGAACACTACCAGTCCAACTCTCTTAGTGTCTGTACATCTCATGTACCTGAATAGCTTCTCTACAGTTGCAATCCACTGTTCTGCCACCAATGAGTCCCTATCACCCTTAAACTTCGACGGATTAAGCAAGTAAACTACCGCATCATAGTTACTTCATAATAAGACTCTACATCCTTGGGCGGCTGTACTGGTGGCGATGGTGGTACGGCCTGTGCCTGCTACACCAACGGTGGTGTAGGCTGAGGCTCGAGAATCAACTGTGTAGGTGGTGGTGGAGGTGGTGCAACAAGTGGAGCTGCGGCTACCTTTCCCTCTTAGCTCTATCGGTAGCTCGATCAACGTTATACATAGCGATAAAATCTGCTAACATTCGCTCCATCCTATTTATTCTGGTATTAGGGCTTTCAGACTGCGGAGGGAGTACGGGTTTTGGGGTAGGCTCTGATACTGGCTCCGAAATAGGTGCCGCCCTACCGCATCCTCTACCTCGTCAACCCCTACGTCCGCTCATTTCTGCACAACATAGACAATTTTTCAATTTTCAGTCAATGACTTATTTATATATCCAGACTATACAGTACTACAGGGGATGTTAAGTACTTCACTTATCATATAGACACCAGCAGACATCAGACCAATCTCGTTCTGATACTAATAAAACTATCACATCATGTGTCTACATTAATTCACGTTTTTCTACACATTTTATATGGTTGTGCTGTCTATGATGCCTTACTTTCCTTTTTCCATAAACAGTAACTATTTAACAAACTATAATTTTTTAATTAATGAAAATTTACATTCTAAGAATTCATTTATCATTTACATCCTTTGTTTAATTTAAAACACTGTAGTATTGTAGAATATGTCTGAATATATAAAATAAATGATTATACCTCCAGGAGATAAGCTCGCTACCTCAGGGTACTATATGCGTAGCCAACAATCCCCAGATGCAATCATGCAGTCACTAGAAATGCTCTATAGATGTTAAAATAAAAGGGTGAGCAAACCACAGCTCAGTAAGAGAATTGTATGTCAAACTAGATATTTTGAAATCTATATGCAATAAAAATCCTTATTTTCCTATATGTGCTATAAGAACTGATATAGGAAGGATATTATAGTCGGTTAGGGATCTGGATGAAGTAAGGAAGGTATTTTGAAATACCTATCTTGTCCCGAAACCTAGAAGCGACTATAGGGAATAAATATTGTTGTTGAGATCAATCCCTTTCCATATCATTTCATATTCTTTTCAAAATAATGCTTTCATAAAATAAAGCATTTAAACAAAATAAACTAATATTCATATATTCTTTAAAAAGAATATTAGTTTAAATAAACCATAATTCTCATTTAACCCATTTCAAATGTCACTGTATCAATCATAACAGTACGGTACTCTATATAGCACAATAACTATTAGAAATCATTTTCCTTTTCATATAAAAACATATTCATATACTTTTGCATTTAAACACATTTTCCATATCACATATCATTTCATATCTCATGAAAGTGGAGACTAAGGCATCACCCAGAATATATCATGCTAGAGAGAAAGTACCCCATAGGGCAATAATAATCATGTTAGATCTATGGCCATAGTCTATGGTAGTCCTCAGTCAAACACTGATCAGGTGTCAACCGAGACTAAATACATATCACATGTCACATATCACATATCACGTATCACATATCACATATCGGCATAATATGGGGCCTAGTAGTCTCAAAACAGTAATTTCATAGTATATCATCTATATGGAAATAAATAAAATTGATAATTCTTCAATTAGTCCATAAAGGATTTTATTAAATCATATAGTGAATATATGGAAAATAATTTATAAAAATATTCACTTTCCCTCTTTTCATCTCATAAACCATATCATATGTTGTAAAACATGTCAGAGGAATATTCTGTGTTCTCACTTTCAGCAAAATTGGTAACATGAATATTTAAATAATATTTTTTGGTATATTCATGTTTTATGAAAAATAATAAATTTCTCATTTTCAAGGCTAGAAAATCATCACATCTTGTAATTAAATATTTTCTAATATTTTTAGAAAATATTCTATAAATTTTCAGCAACATAACGGCTACTATTACCCTAGCCCTCTTGCAAATTAAACACAGTTCCAATTTTCATATACAGCCTCAATTCCACAAATTTTCTTACAATTCATTACAAGAATATTCATAATAAATTATTTGCATAATACATATGCATTCAAAATATCGCTACAGCTTACATACGCATCTCTTACCTGTATAGTAAAATCGAACTCTTCGGATGCACCACTTGCAGTTTGTTATTCCCGGGCTACAGATAATTCAAACAAAATTATTAGCTTAATAAATACTTATTTTTAAGCTATTGTTCATATCTATATGCAACCACCTGGTACACTGCAATTATTTTTGCAGTATAAATTCTATCGATAGTATAGCGTAACTTCTTCGTTTTGCGTCGGAATTTAAATCCGAGCATACCAGTAGACTCCTTATAATTCCTACAGTCTAAATATACCCTCAAACCATTAGAAACAGCCACAAATCCCAGCACCCTTGCCTTGGCCAAAATTCACATGTTGGATTCCTTAAGGAATTTCAACATTCTAACTCATATTCTTACTTAGCCTTGTGTATTTCATCATTTAGCATAAATTTTATGCATGAAAGGCCAATATTCCCTGGGGTACATGTCTTGGCCAAATGCCTCATCCATGGTAAATTTTTATTTTTTCAAGATTTAAACAAACCCATGGCTAGAAACATGATCACTAAGCTTAGATGAATTGATTCATGCCATTAGATTCAAGAAAAGCATAAGCATAGTGAACTTACCAAGCTTGGCCGAATGGTATCCCTCTCCTTTTCTTCTTATATTGTTGGTTTTTCAATGAATTAATGGTATAGGTTGAAAGAAGAGAGTGTATAGAATATTTTCCTAGTCAAAGTCTTGGTGAAATTTTGACTAGAAAATAAGGTTTGGTAATTTTTTTCTTTTCTTTTCTTTGAAAATGGCATGGAGCTCTTGGGGGAAGAAAGTGAATAGTGTTCTCCAGCAGTTGACTGACTTTTAAGGAAAATTCTGGAATTTTGCAAAAATACCAAAATGCCTCTAGTTATGAAATTTTGGATGATTTTGCCCTTTCGGTCCCGCTAGCATAAAAACCGTGTAAACGTGCTCCAAATTTTTGGATTCCAATTCCAAATGGTCATATTAAACATATCTTGATGATCGGACATGGTTTCATTGACACGCGATGCATGGATAATGAGAAATTACGATTTTACCCCCGTAACCTGTTAGCGAATTTTTCTATTTTTATGACTATTTCGAAAAATCTATTGACACCATGTTGGAGTACTTTTCATGTAGGATAACATGATATTTTTACTTCGCCACAATTCATTTTAGTTTGGAAGGAATTTATGAAAATACCCTTGAGACATATCCGTCATTTCCCAATTTGTTTGCCAACAACTTCAAATAATGAAAATAAAATAATTTCAAGTCTCTAAAATTTTCTCCTTATAATCATTTCACCATATGTACACTATTTGCACAATCAAAATTTCATCTGGGCTCGAAAATTCAAATGAGGCCCACATCATTTTATACTTACAATTTATAAAATATTTACAAATAAATCATTTATTAATAAATAAATGAATAACTGTATATGTACAGTACAAAATAACTGGTTCTCATAAAATGAAATGGACAACTTTTGGTCCAACTACATGAGACCAAGAAGTTATCTAACAAACTTTGCTACAAATCCAACTTCAAAGTTAATGAATTTAGAGCACCATTAATGCTGCAAAGTTAGGTAGCGAATAGTGATACTTTTGCATGTTTTTGTAGCCATAATGTTGCTTTTGTTAATCTTGGCTAAATATGGCTCAAGTAAATATGGCGTTGCCTTTATATAAAAGGTAACCTACATATGACTCAGGTAAATCTAAAAGATTTTGTATGGCTTTTGTATGTATTTTGTGATAAAAAAAAAAGAGTCTTAAAGGTACATGGATCTTTTGAAGAAGTTATTTTTTTTAAGGAATTGATAATGTATAGTTTCTATACACTGTCAATGCATTAAAGGTTGACACCTCATCAATAAGTAAATTAAAAATATATAAAGCCTTTAAAAATAAATACAAATAATTTTTTTTTTCAATTTGCTCATAAGAGCTTATTGATAAGATGTCAACATTTGATGCATTGACAGTGTATAAAATTTATACACTATCAGTGCATTATATATAAATGTTTTCTTTAATCCAACGTAATTTCATTATCAGATTGTACTAAAATGTTTCAAAACCTTGAATTTGCTTTTCAATTCTTGATTCAGGTGACTAGTTGGTAGTTAAAAATGGTGTAGAAAAATTATGATGTTGAAATTTTTTAATAATTTTAAATCAAATTATAATAAGGACAAAGAAATTAATATAAATGTTAAAATTTGTTAACTTTTTCAAAGTAACATTTTGAACTAAATGAGAAAAAAAATAATGTTATTGAGATGAAGAGTGTAATTAACACATAAAATAATAAAAATAAACACTAAATATATCACTTGATAGAAAATTATTAATAATTTCTTAACATGAACATAGTTAATTTTATATTTAACATAACATAATTTTATATTATTAATAAATTACTCTTAAAGTGATTTAACTTTTACTCTATAAACCAAAATGATATGAATCTGAATTAACTCAAATCCAAAAGGTTTAATACCTAAATATGTCTTTCACGTTTACCATAAAATGAAATTATACTTTCAACATTTAATTGCATAAAAATCTGTCTTAAATGTTTCAAAATAATAGAATTAATGACATTTTCATTAACTTCCTCTAGCACCTTAAGTTTTATTATTGTGCAAGGGTAACGAAAATCAAATAATTTAACGAAAATGTTCTTAATTCTGTTATTTTGAAATGTTTAAGACTGATTTTCATGCAATTAAATATTGATGGCTTAATTTTATTTTGTGACAAACATGGAGAGCATATTTGGGTATTAAGCTAATCCAAAGTGATTTGAACTCAAATTTACTTGATCCAAAATATACCAAACCTAAAACGCTCCATTTTTTTTATTTTATTTGAGCCTAAAATAATTTGATTTTTTTATTAATCCAAACCCGATTTAATCTAAATCCAAAATAATTTATTTTTTTAGCCAAATTCAAAATAATCTAATTTTATCTTAATTAAAATAATTTAGACTCAAAATAATTTAACTCAAACTTAATTATATTACTTATTATACCAACAATCAACCAAATTCATATCGAATTCTTATCCGATACAACATCAATGGAGTTTCTTGATTTGGAGTTAAAATGATGATATATGTTTTTTAAAAATATTAAAAAAATAAAAAAATAAAATAAAACATGCATCACTATTTTAATTCTACTTATAGAATTAAAAAAATTCAATAATAATTTATTGGATAATTATTCTATTCATATATGCCCCAAAGAAACGTTCTTGAAAAGCCTATACATTTGATAAAAAAAAAAAAAAGAAAGAAAGCCTACACAAAATTTCCGTCCTAACTTCGTAGAAAAAAAAAAAGAAAAATCCCGTCGTTAACGGTCAAGTGAAAGAAAACGGTTCGTTGGTGTAGGTGGTTAGGTGCGGTGTTTGGCGTGTACGACCGTAAGAGAGACTGAAGTGAGTCTGCGTCGGCATCAACCTTTTACTAAATTTCTTTATATAAACAACCCCTTGTAGTTGTTTGGACCAAAAGGAATATCTTTTCGTAACAATCCTCATTTCCTCTCTCTCTTCTCTTTTCTCTTTGTAGTTGGTCTTGTATGGCAGCCAATTGGAAAAGTGGTGGAGGGATCGCCAGCTTGGGGAAGCGACTTCTTAACCGCACCTCCACTCGCCACCCAACCTTCTCCGACGCCACGGTCACTCCCTCTCCTGCCGCTGCTTTCACGATCAGGTCCTTTCTTGCTTCTCCTTGATTTTCCTTTACACTTTTTTCGTCGATAAGCTTATGATTTGCTGTGATTGTGATTGTGCTTTTTCTCAAAAAAATTTGCTAAAGAATATTCTCGTTTCATTGTCGATCTGGATTTATAATTTGCCTTCGGCATATTTTCCAGATAAGCTTATAGAAAACGTGGTTGCTAAAATCGGCAAAATTGCTGATAGACAAATTATGATCCAACTTTATACTAATTACAGAAGGAATATTTATTTATAAAATCTAGTTATTAAATTAAATTTTGTTATAAACTTACAATGGGGTGTATAGCAATTTTATTTTATATTTTTTTGTCACGAAGAAACAGAAATGGAAAGGGGCTTAAAAAAAAAAGGAAAAAGAAAAAGGGGCTTAAAAAAAAAAGGAAAAAGAAAAAGGGGCTTAAAATAAAAGTGTTGAATTGTGTATTGCTTTAATCGAGAAAAATCTCGTACACAGGAAAATGAAAATGCCGTACTCGGTGGGGGTGGGTGGGACCATGTAGGGAAAGGATAACCGGATAAGGACACATTACCCTTTTGTCTTCTATACGACACCTGTCTTTTATCGGACATATATCGTTTTTTACGCAATCACTTCGATTCTTTTTTTCGTCCTTTCGAAACTTCTGGTAAAAATTACACTGTGTTTGCAATAAGAATAATTTTAAAAGTGATTTTAATTTACTTACATTATTATTGTTTGTATTTCCTCATTTTTTATTCTTTGGAATTAAATAAAATTACCTTGTATTAATAATGCTTTCTTGCTAGTGGGCCATTTGTAGCATAGATTTTTTAATGAAATGCAATAGATTTTTTTTTTGTTTGTGAAATTTAATAGGACTTTATGAAAAATCAATTTAACTTTTCTATTACGTGTTATTTTCAATTAATGATAATAATAATTGTAAGAAAGTCTTTTCTTTAATTTCAGAATTGAGGTCATCTTTTTGTAATCAATGGTTAGGATTGGTGATGATAGCTAGACGGACGGGTCACATCCATTCATTGTAATTTACGGTATTTATTAAATATTTTCAATATCAAAGTATGGTCAAAAATATTCCAAAAGTAGCTAGAGTTTTTTTTTTTTTTCGAGTTTGATCTTATTAAAAAGTTATAATAAATAATTATTATGAATTTATTTAGAAATAAAAAAAGAAATCATCAACAAATGGCTGAAAAAAGTAAAAATAAATTTTTTTTGGAAAATTATCATATACATTATCAGTGAAGTTTTTTAACTCTACAAATAGGATTAAGATGATGACAAGTGTCTTATTTTATTTATTTTTTATTTTCTTAATATTTTTAAAGGACACATGTCATCATCTTAACTCCGCTTGTGAAGTTAAAAAACTGCACCGACAGTGGATAGGATAATAATTTTTTCTTTTTTAGCTATTTGAAAATGGTTCAAATTTTAGAGTTATTATCATTGAAAAAACTTTATTGTTTAACATTTTTAGTTCGATTAATATTAGAATTATATTGTAAAACCGATGAAAATATTTATTATTACAAAAAAAAACTCTCAACCATTCAATAAAAAAAATTTTCAACACTAGGTTTGCCAGATTTTATGGTAAACTTAAATATATATTGTATATATATTTATATATTGTGAAGCATGAGAAACGCTTCAATACAAAATCATTAAATGTAAGAAAAAAATAAACAAAGAAAAAGTTTTATCGATTGTGGAGGTAGTTATCTTATCTGGTTGAGTCATATGCTGGTCACGTGTTTTGTTGGAATGGAATATCTGACTCTTCTCTTGGCTGATCTTTGATTCGATGCCTTCACCTAACCTTTCTCCATCTGCCACAGGACATGCGCACCTACCCTGGCTCACTCTCCTTTCTGCTTTAATTTACTCAACAACACATGCTTGTGTAAAGCTTTTAATTAAATTAAAAGTAAATGTTACCTGGTGTACATATGTACCAGTTAAGATGATTTTTATTCAGAGTTCTTTAATCAGTGATTATAAGAAACTAATATAGAAACCAATCTTTGATCATGTAAATGATTATGACATATGCAGGAGTGCTCACGCATCAGCATATGACAAGAACGTGGATGATCAGGTGCATCCAAGTGTAGTTCCTGATGATGTGATTCAGCCCCAATCAGACAAGTACTGGGCACCACACCCGCAGACTGGGGTGTTTGGCCCAGCCACCGAGCTTAAGGCATCTGCCGTCGGGGAGGAGGGCGCCAAGGGCGGTGGGAGCTCGGTCCTGGAGGAAAAGGCCTGGTTCCGCCCCACAAATATCGAGGATTTGGAGAAGCCACACCATAACTAAGGGCTGTTAATGATAGCAATAGGTGTGCTTTTACAAGCTTGCTTCACTTTAATAAAGTGCAGTGGAAAAACCCTGCTTTAGTGTTTATGTTTTTGCTAGTAAAAATATATAGTTGGGGTGCCTGGCTAGCCGTCATACCGGAATTGCATATCTAGTTACTATGAATTTTGTAACTGGCGAACTCGTGTTTGTAATGCTTGCTCGGTATCTTACTATAAAATGTTTGTTTATTTCGTCTGTGTTATCAGCTGTCATTGCTATGGTTTTCTGTCACGAGGTAGGATTTGGGCCTTAACTTTTCAGTCCCGTGATCGCACTAGGCTTTCCTCACACCTAATTCAACCAATTGATTTATGTGTAACTCACACTCACCTGACAAAACACGCACAAGCACAATCAGAAACTGTCTCGTTCTTAACTTTTTTATTCTCACTAAAAAAGATTTACAAGTTTACTGCGTGGACTCCCTTACAAAGCCTGAATTCTCTCTAACTCACTCATGAGAAGTCCACTATTGTACACGACTTTATATAAGCAATCACTGTGACTAACATCTCTAGCCATTAGGAATTTTTGTTTATCTAAAATTCTTAAGAGACTAGGCTCAACTGAAACTCCTCCAACTTCACCCGCCAGAGTTCTTGCTGCACAATGACTCTGCATTGCGCTAGTCAGATCACGCCTCTAAGAATTTGGTACAAACCTGACTCTTGCCACACAATCTTGGTCACACTAGAACTCCTACCCGCGTCTGCTTCTTCATTAGCATCAGCCCGCGCCTATCTAATCAGAACTTGACTTCCCTTTCAAAGTCTTAGTAGAACTAGACTTCTTTCTCGCGTCTGCCTCCTCATCAGCATCCACACGCACATCTAGTCAGACTATCCGCAGTCCTGGTTCCACCCGCACACTGCCCAAACATGTGTTGTACTGCCTCTTACCACAGCACGTACACCCTGCACGCGTTGATTGCCATCCGTGCATGTCACCCGCATGCTTCTGCTTCCACAGCCAACAAAAGCTTATCCCATGCCCGCTCTCAAGGCATGACCAGTCTCTGCCGGCACCAGCTTACGCACTGGCGTGCCCCACGATCACAAGGGGCGTAACAGTTTCCTTGCTTTAGCTCTTAATTTCAAGCTTCTGTTATATTATGTGGCATGTGCAAGCATTTCCAACCATTATATTGCTGCTCAATTGGGTGATGCTGATGATCAGAACTTGTATATATAAATGATAAAACAAAAAAAAATTATTTGATATTTGATATACTGATACGAATTAATACATGATAGGATTGTATTTTACACAATTTAACACTATATAAACACGAAACACTATTGTTTTACTTTATGTTTTGACCTCTCAACGTGATCACAGCTCATCTCAGTCAAATCTCCAAAAAGAGAGTCTGACGTTCAACTTTTTTGAGTTTTTATTTTTTATTTTTTTAATTTCATAATTCAAATTTGAGATTTTCAATAAAAATGGCTAGTTCTAATCTAGATTATTCAAACTCAGAGATTTTCTATATAAAATCTTAAATTATAACTTCTGAGAACAACTTTGAGTTACCATAGCAGAAAGGTTGGTCCAAGCAGCAGCCAGTAGCCACCGCTCAAGTGTTAATCAAACATCAATTTCATCCTCAGGTTATTGAATCATTCAAAGTTCTCAGTATGTTCAAAGTTCTCAGATGATGATATTGATTTTCCACTTTGAGGTCACATCACGTCTGCATTCTTTCCTTTTCTTTGTTGACAAAATGATTTTATTAATACAAATAAGAAGACAGATTAAAAAAAATCATTCAAGCTTTCTAATGGAAGTTAATGTCACCTGAAATTAGCTGTAAAGTCTCAAGTCATCAAGATAATGTTACAACCAAATAGAAAAATCATAATTAATAGTATCTCTTTTAAAAAAATAATTTCTTTTTTTAGGAAAAATAAAATAAAATCAGCCTTTCGGACAACCTTATCATATGGACAAAATATCTGGGTTAGGGATTATTAGAGAATGTCAGCCTAAATATCTCATCCTTAGCAGGAAATTTATTGGAGAAAATGAAAATGAGGAAAAACATGACTGACACTAGGGTTTAGCATTTGGCTTATTGCCTGCTGCTACTACTACTACTACTGCCAGGGGTCTGTGGCCATGCTTCTATCAAACAAGCAGGAAGAAATCTTTCTTCTCTGTTGGATAGAAGCCATTTGTCAGCCATTTTCATCAATCCTTCTGGATTTGATTTAAAGTATGGCTTATGTAAGATACAGAAATAAACCATTCTTGGAGATATCCTTCAATTAGGAAATACTTAACCCTTTCCATACTTTTCGAGTTTTATTTACTCAAGAAAACCTGACAAAAATTAATAAGATATTATGGAAGCTGCTAATCGTAACAAAAGTTAAGATAAGATAGAGTGATAGACCATCCAAGTTTGCACAACACTTGCCTGTGAGGGACTATGTTGGATACAAATAATAGTTTATAATTATCAAAATTTAACCATTCCATGCAAAAAGACACAACAAGAAATTCAAATTAGACCCACATGAATTGACAATCATGAATGATGAAGATATAATCAGGTAATAACTCATCTTGAAAGTAATCATCAAATAGATGAGCAAGAGACATGCATATCATCAATTTGTATCAATGTTGCTATCATTAGCGACATCAGTAACAGTTGAAGCATAAAAAAATAATAAAAAATGACGACAACAACAACTCAGTGCACAAGGCTCTTATAATGTGGGGTCTCACTACATTAACAAAA
Source organism: Heritiera fomes (assembly GCA_032173925.1). Classification (NCBI taxonomy): domain Eukaryota; kingdom Viridiplantae; phylum Streptophyta; class Magnoliopsida; order Malvales; family Malvaceae; genus Heritiera; species Heritiera fomes. The sequence continues at coordinate 73,351 of JAPDPM010000026.1, forward strand.
AGGTTGTTTCCACTAAAACCCGTGACCTATGAATCACAAATGAGCAACCTTTACCAATACGCTAAGATTTCCCTCTAGTAACAGTTGAAGCATAACTTTTAAAGAAAGACATCTCAGGTTAAATATCAGCAGGAGGTGGAAAATTGAAATGTCTACCAACTATAAACATAACTCTCAAAGATTAACATAATTTTTAACCTGGATCTATCATAGAACAATCTGTAGCAATCTTCAAATTAAATGTTGATTATCATACAAATCAATTCATTTAACAACAATATTATACCTTTTATAGTTTTAACAGAGTGCCATGTAATAAGCACAATCAAATCACTATATTTGGTGAAGTGAGTCTTGAGGAGTCACATTTGGTTGACATTGACTCATTGCATAGGAGGTTTCACAGCTTATAGCATCTCATAGTATAAGGATTTTGTTTAATCTTATCCCCACACCCTGGTGAAGAAAACAAAATACAATTAGTATTTTACATAAAGATGTAAAAAGGCAAATTGATGAAACAAAGATGATAAGGCATACTTACACAAATATCAAAAGAAAGCAGCAGCAAAACAGCACTGTCAGGGTCTTCCTGTTCTGCCACCTTATTAAACCCATAATATATGACTAAAGGAATTAAATTTAAGAATAATTGCTATGATTCAGGATGGATTCCCTTTTTGCAGTGACCACAAAGAAATGGTACAGTTCTCTCTACACATACCAAGTAGACATTGCTTTAGTATAAAATCAATTCAACATTCTTCAAAAGTTCTTCCAGTCATTCACAATACCTTCTACATCCAAAAAGATGGCTACTCTACTTTTATAACCTTAATATGATCATCTACCAACCAAAGTAATTTTGAGCCACTTATTTCATACACAAATCACAGCATACTCAATGAACACTAAACGGCATAAAATCAATAATCCATGCAGTCTGAAATCTGAATATCCCTTTATTTCCAATAAGTAAAAGAGAGTAATCTGAACTAACACAAAGAAGCCACATTAGTCCAGTTTCACTAACTCCCTGATGTTTCAGATGCGAACCCAATATAATCATTCAGAGAACTCCTGATTTCAAATTCAGATGAAGGAACCAATAAGGAATTACTTTAAATTTTGAACGCAATCAGTTCTTGAATAAGGTAGGTTGTTTCAACCAAAGCTTTCTTATCATTTAGATTGGTGAATCTCACCTATAAAAGTTTGTAAGGCTCACTGCCATTACATAACAGCTGTTTAATTTAATCAAGGTTCTCTCTCTTCATTTCTGCACTAAAAAACCATGGACACAACGGTAGATCATTTTTCACTCTTCACACCTCATTTTTTTTTAATCCTTATGCAAGTAAAAGAAACCATCCCATCGAAGACCATTATGTCACATTTCCACCTGCTTCCATCCAGAATTCTCTTCAGGAGTTGATAAAATAGTCACTAACCACCCATTTTGTCACTTCATTTTCTTTTTCTCTTAGTTTTCAACTTTCAATCAGGGATACCATCTTGGGCTGTATTTGTATTAGCTTTGATGAGATCTCAACTTCACAGACAAGGCAATCAATGGGGCAGGTTCAGAACCATCATTTTTTGGTATCAGACAATAGTTCCTGCAGATTGTAAAAGCACTGTTAAAAGAAAAATCCTCCAACTAAAGATGCCTCCCTTTCAATGCACCATTACGTACTTAATTTCCAATAATTGGTACATTTACAAGTCCACATTTCAGTGACGTTTTTAATTCCAAGAGACAAATCTACATAGTTTACTAACCTAGGCATCTTTGTTCTGAAATTTTTTAAACAACAAGTGCAGCTTAGTGAAAGCCACGGCAATTGGGAAATGAACATAACATGAACAGACAAAATATCTTTAACCAAAAATCAGGTTACCAGGCATTAGCAACATAAATCTAGACTCCTGAAACAATCAAAATATACAGAACTATCTGATGCCAATCTAGGCTATTAGTTATTACAAACTTTAAAACCAAATATATACCTAAAACTAATCTAATACTTACAATGCCTCTGTTCAAGAACCATCAAGGCAGTTTGTAGCATTTGCCTAGCCTTCCTATCAGGAGTGCATCCATAGGATTCCATTTCCTTGTATATTTCAGGAACCTAGCCAAAGAAAGACAAGTATGCATTACAAAAATATTATTTGCAACAAATTGTCGCTAATCAAGTAACTTCAGAGGCTTTAAGTGCTCTTAGCACCTTATCAAATTTCTTGGCTCGAATAAAAGCTTTCATGAGGGTACTATAAGTAACCACATCAGGACTAATACCCTTCAAAACAATGAGAAAGTCAAAATTAGGAAAAAAAAATCTTGAGAGAAGAATTGAAGGAAGAAATAAAGGGTCCTGCACTATTAGTCATCATGCCTAACGTCCTCGACTACCACCACCCCCTCCCTCTCCCCCCACCGACAGAAAAAAAAAAAAAAGACTCCACATCATGCAAAACATAGAGACTCACACTTTCTCTTATATGTAGGTAAATAGATAATGCCTCCTCATGTCTCCCAGCTATACCAAAGGCATTGATCAACACATTCAGCATTACAATATTGGGTTCAATGCCTTCTGCTTCCATGAGTTGAAGAACCTTAACTGTCTGTTCACAAAATCCCTGCACAGCAAAAAAGCTATGACCGGCGTGCTGTCAAAGAGTTCATCTTTGTCATCAAACAAATTTAGCATTCACCAGATTGATGTTGAAAGCAATGGCTCACCAAGATGCCATTCGGTATACATTATTTAATCAGAAAGAGGCTGGTTATCAGTTATCAATTAGCAGAGAAAATAAAATATTGAAAGCCTGGTTTTGTTAATCCTGCAGCCAAAGTAACTCTCAGACTACACCAACTTAAAGCAGCTAAAGTCTCTTAGAGCTTATTCGAGTCAGAATTTTGCAATTAATTCTCATTAGCACTTATAGAAGAAGAGCCAGAACTTTGATTTTAGCCTTCACAAGGAAACCAGGAAGTTGTTTTGGGAGGTACTGAAGCCTGCTGCAGGGGGAAGATTCACTTGAGGTGATAAACAAAAATTTTTACGGGTTCAGTGAATGAATTGTTGCGCATAATTCAAATTATGTACTATGGAAAATTTAGCACGCTAAAGTGCAATACAAAAGAAACAAAGCATCAACTCTTACAAATATGCATGAATGTTGAAGGGCAGAACTAGAAAAAAATTGTAAAAAAAAAAATTGAATGATTAAGAATTCTTAAAAGATGGAAAGGCCACACAGCACCTGCTGAGCATAAGCATTCGCTAAGACACAGAACATGCTAGCGGAAGGTAGGACACCTTCTGACTTCAGAGCAGATATGCAATTCTCAGCATCCTGAAATCTCCCATATTGTCCGTAAATATCTACTAAGATTGCATAAATGGTCCCCACTCCTTGATGTCCCCTAGATTTCATGTTCTCAAAGTTCTTCTTTATTACATCCCACTTCCCAAGCTCTCCCAATCGACTAATAAGGCTCATGAAGATCTTCGGATCAGGATAAAATCCTTGTTCCTGCATCTCAGTAAACAACTCAAGAGCCTTTGTGAGATCTCCAGCCTTGCAATGCCACCGAATCAAAGAATTCCATGTTGTTATATCAGGTCTTATACTTTCTTGTTGCATTTTCTCAAACACTTCTAAAGCTTCACCCAGCTCTCCATATTTTCCGAACGTATCAATAATGCTGTTATAAATCTGCCTGTCTAAAGATATCCCATTCTCCCTTATCTCCTCCACGAGGCCTATTGCTTTCCTCCACATTCCATTGTCCCTATAAAGACAAATAACCTTACTATACACAAAAGAGTTCAGTCGAATCCCATTTTTCTTCATCTCATTAACTACCATCCATGTATCTTCCAACCGTCCAGCATTAACATAATAATCCAAAAGAATCTCAAGTGTTTCCTGATTTTTACAAACACCTGTTTGATCCATTACCACCAAAACCTTAACAGCTAAACTCAACAACCCTTTCCTCAAAAACCCTTTAAGCAAAGCATTAAACAATCTTATCCTAGGTTTAAATCCATGACAAATCATTTCTTGAAACAAGGCATCAGCTTCCAATGTCCTACCAACGCTTCCCAAACTCTCAATCAAAAAACCATATGAAATAGAATTTGGATGAAAACCCAATGCCTCCAATTGAGCAACAAGTTTCATAGCCTTATCTACATCCCCTATTTTGCAACACTCTTGAATTGTTTGGTTGTGCAACTCAGCGGAAAGCTCTTCTCCATTATTAGGCCCAAATGGGTACTTAAAAATGGGATTTTTCTTTCTGAATTCTGATAAAGCAACTTGCTTGACTCTGCTATTATTGTTATCCGTTCTGGAACAGAGTAGAGTTTTTAAGTGACTGTTCATACCAAGTTTGAAGAAGCTACCATGAGTTAAAGGAGGAATTGATGAAGTAAGATGCATCTTACACTCCCATGTAAACTTCATTTGTCTTGAACTTCCAAGCTCAAACCATGTAACTGAAAAAAAGAGAATACGGAATACTGGAAGAAATAAACAAGAAGAAAAAGGAAGATACGTTACCTTCAGCTTTTCCTCTACGACCTCCTATTTCCTTCTTTTGATACACGGGGACGGATTTTAACAGAATTTACTCGGGTCGGAAGCCGGATGGGCTGGTAACCCAACCCAAACCCATTTCCCTTGCTACTTGAAGATGACAAGACAACTCGCTGACAAGCGCAGTCAGTAAACATCCGCACCGCAGCGCACCCAAAATCAACGGAGAAATATCTTTCATCTTATGCTCCGAAAGCAGAAAATAATTTTTAAAAAATATTTTTAATATTTGATATTTATTTGACAAAAAATTAATTGTTAATCAAAAATAATTTTTGATCAATGAAGAATTAGATTATTTTTTTTAAAAATTGTCTTGTGCTTTTAAAAAGAGAAAACATCTTTAAAAAAATAATTGTCTATATGTAAGGATATTTTTTGGTTTAAACTACAAGTATCTTTGTCCATTTTAACGATACGAAACTAATCTTGTTCAGTGTTTAATCACAGTTAAAGTTTTTCATCCCTCCCCAAAGATGTATATATGTAAGATTATTTAACAAGCTTGTGAGCATAGTTCTACAAGTTAAACATTGGATAAGATTTTTTAAACTTGAATCTAATTTAACCTTACATAAAATATTATTGGATTAATAAAAATATTTTTATTTAATTAAATTAAAAAATATTAAAATATTAACATAAAAAATCTTTCAATATTTTAAGTTTAAATATTTTATTTTTTATGGTATTAATTTTAAATATTTTAATATTTCAATAATAAACAACGTTATATTATTATTTTAATAATAAATAATATATTTTTTATTTTAAGAATTAATATTTTCAATCATTTCTTAATATTTTAATTTAAAATATATTGTTTTTATTAGTTACAAATATTTTATATTAATATTTTAATAATAAATATAAATAAATAATACATTTGTTATGATTTTAATACTAAATACTTTCACTATAGAATATGATTATTTAATAGTATAAAATATTTTTTAAGATTTTAATAATAAATATTAATATTTTATATATATTTTAAAAATAGTAATATTACTTTAAATATTTTAAAAATTTTAATATAAGTAATAATAAATAGTTTTCTTTCAAATGTTTATTTAATATTAAATATTATTTTCAAAATAAAATTATTTTTAATATAAATAAATAAACTAATAAATAATAAATAATTTTTAATATTTTATTAGTTATGTTAATATTATTTGAAAAAGGAAAATAGATTTTCCAAAAAAATAATCAAATAACAAAAATATTTTTCATTGACTCATCCAAACAACAAAAAATATTTAATTTTTCAAAAAAATGTGCAAAACTTTTCAAAAATCATTTTCTGCGAACCAAATGGAGTCTTATTTTCTTCCCAACATTCTAACTTGAATGCTTAGAAAACAAGAAGACATTAGCTATGGCCATCTCCTGTTGGGGTTTTCTTTGATTGTGGATTAGATTTATTGTTGCAGATTATGTTTGTGAAATTGGAGATTTGTAAGAAATGATTTCTTGAAGGTTAATATTTTGGTGGAATTTGAGTTAATGTTGAGATTTGTTGGATATTAACTCAAATTTTGATGATAAATAAGTTTTCTTTTTAATTTGTACACATTGTGATTGTAATCATACAAGGGATCTAGACATTGAGTGGATTCTTGACATAGAAGTTTTTTTTTTTTTTTTAGGTATGGAATCAAGAAAGTTTCAATAAAGATAGCTAAACATACAAGAGTTTAGTACAAAGAAGGCTAAAACCAGGAAAATAAACATAAAGAGACCAAACAAATAAGAACTTCAAAATGAAAGCAAGGAAAGAAAATAAGGAAGGATATTTCATCAGCAGCGTCACTAATGTCTCTTAGAATTGAAGCTCAAAAATAGGCACTGTAGACACCTTATTTTGTCCGGAGTTTTAATTTTTAAAAAAAAATAAAAAATAAAAAATAAAAAAAATTAATTGGATTGTGTGACATTATATTTTAATTTAACTAGAATTAAATTAGAATTTTTAGGTTTAGGATTAACATTAATTAGTAAATTAAAGTTAAAATAGGATTTCGGAATGATAAATAAAAAAAAGAGAAGAAGAGATAAGAAAAGAAAAGAAAATAAAATAAAATTAATCTTAGGATAGGATAATTAGATTTTTTAAGATAATTATTTAGATTAATATTAAAGTTGATAGAGTTAGATTAGGATTAGCATAAGAATCAAATAGATAAAATATTAAAAAATAAGAGATAATTAATAGGATAGATTTAGTTGTATTAGGACTCTAATAAGTTTATGACTATAAAAAGGGGTTAAACCCAATAACTTGGAACAACAATTCAGAGAAAAAATTCTTAAAAAAAAGGGGGAGAAAAAAGAGGGAGGAAGAATTCGGAGAGAAAAATTCATAAAGAAGGCAGCCAGCATCAAAAATCACACAGCAAGCAAAGAAGAAAGGGAGCTCAAGCAGCGACGACTTCAAAATTTTCTCACGATCCAGGCAATGATGGGTGGTCGTTGAGGAAATATCAAATTGCTCAGCAGCTTCAAACGTTCCGCTTTGATCCCCACGAAGTTTGCTTGAAAGTGTGTATCCGGTTGTATTTGAAGCCCACGTGAAGTCAAAGTTAAAAGCAAATATATTTGGCCATCATTCTACTGACAGCATAGGTATGTCTTTATGCTTTAGAATTGTTTATATTTTATGAATGCAGTTTTTTGCTTTAGAATTGTTTATATTTTATGAATGCAGTTTTTTTTTTGTTAGCTAGTACACGTTTTTGATGTTTTGTTAAGAAAGTAAAAAGTGTTTAATAAGAGTAGTCATAAATGGGTATAAATATAAGAATAATGATAAATAAGGTTTAAAATAAGAATTAAAATAAAGGATAAAAATAAATAAATAAAAAATTAGAATAAATCTTCCAATGAACAATGAAAATTATTTAATAAAATTAAAATCATTCCGATGATGGAATCTTCGAGGCGATTACGAATGAGTAACACTCGAGGAATTCCTAAGTAAGAGAATTCTTTTAAGTCTATCCAGAATGATGGAAGATTTAAAAGGCATTTTCAAAAAAAAAAATGAAGGTTAAATTGTATTCTCCAAATAATTAAAAAAAAGAATAACACGAAAAAAATCATAATTGTAATATATATATATATATAAAATAAATATAATAGTGAAATTTTTAAGATAATAATAAATAAAAAAAACGTTAATTATACAATTAAATCCGATGATGGAATCTTTGAGGTGATTACGAACGAGTAACACTCGAAGAATTCTTAGGTGAAAAGATCCTTCTAAATTTATTCAGAACGATAAAAGATTTAGAAGGCATTTTCAAGATAAATAAATATTAAATAAAGATAAAAACATAATAATAATAAAATTTATATAAAGATAAAAATAAATAATTAATAAAGTTAATAAATTATTAAATAATAATTCCGATGATGGAATCTTCAAGGCGATTGCGAATGAGTAACACTTGAGGAATTCCTAGGTGAGAGGGTTCTCCTAAGTTTATCCAGAATTATGGAAAATTTAGGAGATATTTTCAATATTAAATACCAATAATCCTAAAAATATTAATAGATGATATATAAAAATATTTAAAATAAAAATAATAAAAATAATTAAATAAAAAATAAATTAAGGAATAATAAAATTCTAAAATACTTCCGACGATGGAGCCTCTTCATGGGAGTCGAATGGTACCCCTTGAATACTCTTGAGGTGAGAAGATTTTTTAAGAATTCATTCAGAATGATGGAGGATTCTTAAAAGAATTTTCAATATTTAAACAATAAAATATAAAGGCCATGTAACTAAGACTAAGTTAAAATAATACAAGATTAAAATGGTACCAACTTTGGGCGTTGTAGGGGTGCTATAACCTTCCCTACACGTAAATGAACTCCCGAACCCAAAACATAAAATGTAGACCAGTCCTAGAGTCATTAGGTGGCCAATCACACCTAGGTTAAAAAAAAAGATTGGTGGCGACTCCATTTGTTTAATGTCTAGCGTCCTAGGTCTAGGAAACGTTATGACAGGCACGTTTCAATCATTCAATTTCTGTCCCATTCCAACTTGAATTTTTTCCTAACAAGAGTACTTAACATGAAGGTTGCACCATGCTTGCAACTTGAACTCCTTTTCCTAATTGTGCAATTACTCTCTTGGATTTCAGCTTATTCTTCTTGACATATTTTGTTTGCTTCGAATTCCATTTGTAAGGAGGACATATCTTTTTTGTTTAAACAAGCTTGGCTTTGTCAAAGCTGACATCTTCTTCCACATTGAATTGTCTTGATATTAGTAACAATATGAATGCTTCCATCCTTTTTTCCTTGCTCATTTCCTACTAATAAATTACTTACCTCTTACTTCTTGCTTGTTGTAGTGAAGACAAAAGTGTTTAAACTCTCAACTTTTCCTAGACTTTGACCATTTGAGTTATCATAACCATTCAAAGAGTTTATTTGAACTATACTCGCACTAATAGAGTTACTGATTTCAATTGGAGGGTTGTCTTCAATGCACATCTTAATCTCTTTAACCATTTAGTCTTCACTTTTGGACAACAAGGGTTGATTTTGGACATTTTGCATCTGTTCCATCTTAGGCTTAAACTCTGACTTGAAGGATTGAGGTTGGATTTACTTTTGCACATACAGAGTGTAAGGAAGATGTCCATAATCATTAACCCCCAAGCTAGAATAACTACATCTTGATTTAGGATGGCTTGGTTTTCCACATTTGCTACAAATAAAAATTCTTTTCTCTCTTTTGAAATTGAGCCAAACTAACTTTTCATCATCAAAGGGTAAGAAGGTAGCAAACCTTTTCGATGACATGAGCTTATTAGGATTATTGATGCATAGTTGGTGTGGTGATTTGCCATTCATTGCATGTAGTTGGTTGACATAAACTTTTGAACTTTGCATGTCTTTCATGTATAAAAATCTTTCTTGCAGCTTACAGTTTTCCTTTTGCAAGAATAAAGCCATCTGCTCCAATTCCTTGTTTCTTGTCTTAACTCCTTGAATTTTGGTTTCTATTTCCCACAGTCTCAGCTTATCTTCCTTCAAAAGCTCTTTTTCCTTAAGGAGATATGTCATACTATTCACAAGTTCGTTATTTCTATTTTCTAACTCACTAATCTTGGCTTGTAAGTTTTTAATAATTGATGTGGCTTGAGCTTTCAAGTTGTTAAGCTCTTGAAATTTGTTGATTTTGTTCTTGAATGCTAAAATTTCCTCTTCAAGTTTCTTGATTTTTGATTCAATCATTCTACAACTTTTACGTTTAACAATGCAAGGGAAATAGCTCATTGTAACTCTCTCCATGATAGTGGAAAAGGATGGCACAAGAAGTTGTTATCGCATCAATAAGGAGGCTGAATGCGAAGCTTGTCCCAATCCATCTTGTTGCATACAAGCAACCTCATCTAGGCAAGCCTCTTGGAAGTGATCAAAATCCTTCATGAAAGAAACCCACAAATCCCCTTCAAAATCATTAAGTTCACCATCGTCATCGACTTCTTCATCATCGTCAAAGCTTTCCATTGAAGGGGTTTTGATGAAATCGTGTTATCTGGCTGCTTAAGGATTTTTTTTTTTGGTGTTTAAGACGCTATTCTTTTCTATTGTTTGCTATTGATTGTCCTTTGCAATAGAGAAAGCCTTTTTTCATACCAAACATAGTCAGATAACGGTAATCACCAAAACAAAAGGGAAACTTCACAGATCTAGAGCAGATAACAAACAACCAAAAGGATCATATAATTATAGACAACAAAGGAACATACATTAACAAAGATTTTTTTTAGAAGAAAAACAACCCACAAAAACTTCAAGCCGTGGTAGAGGAAGATGAATTATTTTTTTTTAATTTTCTTAGATCTACAAGGAAGAAGGGGTTTATGCAGCAAAACACAATCAAATATGGAAAATGAAGGTGAAAAGGACTTTTGGTGTAAGTTGAAGCTAGCAAGGGCTACCGTTAGTCATGGGACAATATAGCAGGGAAGACAAGAAGAATGGGGATTGGAAATGAGCATTTGTTGATAGTTCAAACTTCAAGCAATGGTAGAGGTGGGTAAGTCTTTTTTTTTTAATCTAAAAGGAGGAAGAGATTTACATAAAAAAAAAACCAAGGTTAGATTTGAAGAGAGGAGGTGAAAACGAATATTTGCAAGTAAGTTGAAAAGATTTTGTCACCGATATATGGCGACTGATGATGGTGGTCGATGGGTATAAGACAACACAGTAGAGAAGAAGAATTCTTGCTTTGCATGCACATGATTTGTTTGCTCTCTCACCATCGTCAGTTCAATTCTGCCATCACCGAAACTCCTTGTTCCCTTCCCTTGCGCAAATTCGTCTTCAATTCTTAGCGGCTTGAAGAGTAGACCGCCACATTACCAAGCGGTGAGCTAGCAATCGATTATTGATTAAAAAGTTACTAGGAATGGGCTGGGAATTGGGGCTGACTCTTTACAGAAGCTAGAAACTTTTGGCTTTGGCGTATCAGCTCTGCTATTACCAATGAATGATGAACATTAGATTTTGGATTTTTTGATGCTTTTTTTTGTGGTGGTGTTGGTGCTACATAGAAGTTTTATATCATTATGTTCTCAAGAAGTTGTTTACAACTTACAGAGTTTGATACTTTGATTGAAAGATTACTTGATGGTTAAATTTATTTAGGGATAAATATTATTATTAATAGGTAAGAATTCTTAGTTAAGAATTTTTGGTGATTAAGTAATTTAGCTCTATAAATTAGAGTAGTTCTTAACCTTTAGAATGTGCCTTAAGATATAAAGAGAGGTAATAATTATGAGATGGATCTCTACGTAAGAGATGGGTTTGTAAGGCATGAGGAAAAGTTAGAGAAAACACTAGGTTGCAAGGGATAAAGCATATTTTATAGTTTAAACACTATAAAGAAAGGAAACTAAGTTTGTTTCGAGGTTTGGGCTTAGTATTTGTTTTTGTGGTATTTTCTACGCTTTGTAATCTCTATGTTTATAGTGAAATTTTCTCTCGTCTATGAAAATAAACACTTGGGCTGAACTACGTTAAATAGTTCCTTTTGTGTGTGAGAAAATTTTAGCTAGTAACTTCATTATTCTCTTATTATATGTTGATAATATGTGGATTGTTAGGTAAGATCCTAGTATGGTTCGCAAGCTAAAAGAAACATTATCTAAGTCTTTTGAGATGAAAGATTTAGGTCCAGCAAAGCAAATTGTGAATATGGATATTATCCATGATAAGAAAGCTGAAAAGTTGTAATTGTCACGAGAAAAATATGTTGAATGGGTGCTTGAAAATTTCACATTTCAGCCTGCTAAGCCAGTTAGCATGCCTCTTGCTAACTATTTTCACTTTAGTAAGAAATTTTTTCCAGTGATTAAGAAAGAAAAAGATGTTATGTCTACTATTATTTATTTATCTGCATTAAGTTCTTTAGTGAATCTTATTGTTTACACATGACTTGACATTGCTCATACCATTGATGTAGCTTCTCTAAGAAGCGGTGAAATAAATCTTCAGATATTTGAGTAGTACTTAAAAGGTGTGTTTGAGTTTCGAGACTACAAAATCAATCTTAAAAGGTTTACTAATGCAAACATGGCAAGTGATTTTGATGGTGGCAAATCTATTACAATTTATATATTCATCTTTGCAGGGGATGCTGTATCTTGATAATCTAAACTGCAAATATGCATTTCTTTGTTAATTACAAAGGCTAACTATATTGCAGCAACCAAAACAAGTAAAAAATGCTCTGGATGAAACAATCTTTATTTTTTAAATTAGGGTTGAGTTAGAAAGAGTACAAAGTGTTTTGTGACAGCCAAAATGCTTTGGATTTGAGTAAAAACACCATGAACTATGCTAGGAAGAAGCACATCGATATTAGATACTATTGGTTGTGCTCAATGATTGATGACTAGCAAATGTAATTGAAGAAGATTCACTCATATAAGAATGTAGTTGATATATTAACTAAGGTACTTTCCACAGATAAATTTGTTTTACATAATGATTTAATCGGGATTGGGCAAGGTAGATGTCAAATGATAGGTTGTGGTGATCTCTTCCTGCTAATGGGATTGGAGGGGGAGATTATTAGACATAAAGTAAGGTTTAGCCCTACATTGGCTTGTTTTAAAAGAATCACATGTTGGGATGTAAATCTACCCAACTCGATTAAGTAGGGTTAGGGTATTAAATAATCGGGTTCGGGTAGAGTACGAGTAGTAATTTTACTACTCATAATGTTCGGGTAGTGACCTTAGGGTACCCTACTACTTGAATCCGATTATAAATAATATTTTTAAAATATTATTATATATATTTATTTATAAATTATTTATTTTTAACATAATAATTAATTGAATTAATTCATTAAGTATTTTAATTATGGTTTTTAACATTAATTTATTTTTATAAGTTAATTTAAATATATTAATTTTCTAATAATATGCATTAAAATTGATTTTAAATTTAAATTTGAAAGTCAAATTTTGATTTAATAAATGGGTATTTAATCAGGTTCGAGTAGTTAACGGGTATTTCATATATTAAATGGGTAGGGTTTAGGTAATGGAAATCAAAATATTTGGGTAGTTAATCGAGTTCGGGCAATCTAAAACATAACCGGGTTCAGATTCAGGTACCTCAAAATTAGCCAGTACCTACTCTGTTGACATCCCTCATCATGTGAAACTCTATTTCCCCCTTAGTGAATGCATGGCCAAGATTAAATCCATTTGATAATGAACTGCCAAGATTAATCCGTTAGATTATAAATGATAGCACTATCAATATGGGCCAAGTCTCGTTAGGCCGGCCGGCCCATATTATTAGGATTTGTGCCTTACTTTTGTAGACTATATAAAGAAAAGGGTTTTTTTAGTCCGGCTTATTTATGCTTAGGCCTAAATAAATTTGAGTTTATAACTATAATTAAAATTTATTTATACTTTTATTTATTTACATGTAATTAATCTCATTTAATTAAATAAATTTTTAAAATAAAATTAAAAAACAAGGCAAGCCAATTAAATAATTAATCAAACCAAGGCATAAGCCTAAGATTATTAATATAGCATATAAGATACAAAGTATTGTTAATTTGTTATATAACTTATATTGATTAAGTGTATGTAATTAATTATATAATTATATGCTATATAGCATATTAGGCTACACTACAGATTTTGAAGCCATTGCACCATATTATGGTATTATTTATTTTATTGTTACAACTTGCAACGCCATTACGCCAACAATTTGGCAACATGCATAGGATGCACATGAATGACGCAAGAATTTAGTTAAAGTGTTAAACAATTAGTATGTTAAAATGATGTTGAAGACTTGAACTTATGGATTTAATGAGTTTATTTGATATTTGTTTGATATTTATTTCAAAATTTTATTTTTTTATTTACTAAAAATTGAGTTAATATAAATTTTTATTTTTATTTGTTTAAATATGAACCGATCCTTTTAGACTCATTAGCTTTGAAGGCCGGATATAATCTTATGTTTTTAAGCCCATATTAAGAAAATAACTTCGACCTGGCCCAATAAAGTCTGTCCGGGCTGGACCAGGCCAGCTTATATTGATAGTGCTAATAAATGGCAAGATTTACCTTTACATTAAAAGAGTGAATAAGATTTTCGTTCTTTTGTATATAGAAGTCGAAGGTCACTTACGTTCTTCTTTGAGATTTTACGCAATGAAGAAACAACAGCAAAGAAAGGAAAAACAAAGTTTCTTGCTTAGTGCGAAAAGTGAGTTTTTCTTGTTTCATAAAAAGAGTAAGAAGGATAGATCAGTTATTCAACAAAATAGAGATTCTTTGGGTAAATTATATTTGTGAATCTAAACAGGTAATTTTATTGTTTTAGGTCAATTATTGGAATTTTAAACTTTGGTTAAAAAAAATCTAGGGTATTAAAACTTTGCAATTGCTTATTTTTTGTCTTAGATTTTTATCCTATTTGTCATGTAGTTTTCCTCTTTACACCAGATAGTTTTTCCTGTTATATTTGGTTTCATTTTATTTTGTGTTTTATTTCTGCATAATGTATGTTGATTTATCCTGTTAATTGGTGGATTGGTTTAGTTTACTTGAGCTTAATTATTATCAGCTTGTGTTTTTGATGTTTACTGTTATGAGAATTTATTTTTTAATATTTGCTCTTGCATGTTGCTTGGAGCCCCAAACTATCCTGCACAAGGGGATTTCTACCCTTTGCATCTCCTACTTTAAAGGTATGCAAAACCACCTCTATCTCCCTCTCTCTAATTGTTAACTCTAATTATTAGCTCTAATTGATGCTTGATAAGCATACTCAATAGTTGTTACTCTGTTTTCTTTTATACTCCACATTCATCCTAC
Organism: Heritiera fomes; assembly: GCA_032173925.1. Classification (NCBI taxonomy): domain Eukaryota; kingdom Viridiplantae; phylum Streptophyta; class Magnoliopsida; order Malvales; family Malvaceae; genus Heritiera; species Heritiera fomes. The sequence goes on from JAPDPM010000026.1 coordinate 88,365, forward strand.
ATTAAGTTGCGAGGAAAACCAGAATTTTATAACCCCAAAAAAAGGGTAATAAGTGCAAGAACAAAGCTACCAGGTACTCTGCTGAATTCCCAAGTGACCAGGTATTATTTGTGCAAACCCTCTTTAACTTACAATCCTCTATTCCTTGTGTAAACCATCAAATTTTTTTTCCAAGATTAGATGGTGGATATTGTTGGGTATGCTATTTTTGGCTTGCATGCTTAGCCTTGATGAACTGACAAAAGTATGCATCGAAGAGCCACTGAACCGGAACAAATCCTTAAAAAAAATGTAGAAAGCAGCTCATTAAGGATGATTATTCCATGCAAAAGTTGGAGGAAGGCTTGCTTACTGCACCAAGGCCATGCTTTAGTATTCAAAGATAACCGAGATAAAGAATGATAATTATAGAAAATTATCATAACGGAGCATTTTTAAGAAGGCAAAATACCCAAAAAGAAAATAACAGTGATTTAATTTAAATGTAAGTTTAAATATCATAATGCCTGTTCATCTGCAGGCTTAAGCTGATCCCCACTTACATCTGCATCTACTGAGATGTCAACCCCTAACTGTAGAAGATCTTGACGTAGTAAATCTGCATTCTTGAAATGAAGACTGGTAATGCCAACTCCTGCAGCAGCCTCGACATTCTTGATCCTGCGACACTTACCATGCGACATGTTAGTAGGTGAAGCTATAGGAGAAAGTATACCTGTTCTAAGAAAGTAACATGTGTGTGTGTGCACGCCTCTTAGAGAAATACATCTGCATAATGCTTGCAAAGCCAGTGAAGTAAGTTCTAAGACATTTGTGGATGTTTTGCTCAACTTTTGTGTTTCCATGCTAGTATTAATTTCTGATAAGAGATTAAGGCTTTATGGAAGAAAATTGGAAGAGGAAAAAAAAGTGAAAATATAAAACCATTTTTCTCATTCAAGTGCTTGGTAAAAAATGTCATCCATTGCTTAATAGAGTTGAAAAATGAGATGATGTATAAGAGTGCAAAAGTGGAAAGAAAATGCTTTTTACCAATGCTTGGTAAGAAAGAAAAGTTTGATGAAAGAAAATAAGAAAAATTGTTATTTTCTATCTTTATTCACAAAAAACATATCATTCTAAATTAGAAAGAGTAGTGTAAAAGCTTCAAAAAAAAAAAAGATTAGTGTAAAGAAAATAAGTGAAATGTGAGTCAAATGTGTATGTTTAAAAGATTGTTCTTTTTTTGTTTCAAAATTTACTTTGATATCTTAACTTACAAATGACACAATGGTAAAATAATATGCTTTCGTTTTCTTTCTTTCATATTCAACTCTACCCAATAATGGATGAAAAATAAACTAAATTTTCTTTCAACTTTTTCATCTTTTCTACCAAACAATGAAACAAATCAATAGAAAGAAAAATATATTTTCCACCTTTTTACTCTTCTCCCCTTTCAATTTTTCTATTCTCTCCAAAGTAAATCCTATATATATATATATATATATATATATATATTGTAACTCGGGAGATTGTGGGAGTTAAATAAAACTTTGAAGTATTTGATGAGATTTAAATTTTTAAAGAAAATAAATTTAAAGAAAGCTTTGACTACAACAATACAATATCAAACCAAATCCAAATAATTTCAGAAAATTCCCAGACTAATACAATATCAGACTGCAGCACTTTTCCACATTTAATTATTGAGACTACTAACAAACTTGATTCAATATGACAATACCTTCAACTTCAAAAACCAACACAACAGGCACTCATGGCTGATATACTTCAAACAAGATGCCGATATAACTTCTCAATATGGTTTGCACCAAATTAGGAAATTTTACCTCCAAGAAAAAGAGACGTATGTTACCTACAAACACTTCCAGCCATCACAAGGCCAAGAATATTTTGAAACTCACAGGCATTTTGCCCAATATTTCGCTGATTTTAGATTTCTTCATGGCACTATGAATTCCAAAGTGACCCAATTAGAAAATGTAAATAGATTATAAAATGATTTAAGTCCAAATGGTAAGAGAAATTTGATTGGTCCAAAATAACAAAAGAAGTTATGGTGATTTGGTTTCAGAAAAATCCCCAGTTTTGCAAAGCAGCTGTTGTTTCAGGAACAACACAGTTTCTGACGGCCAAGTCACATGCCAGTGCCCTCTTATCACATGCCAAATGGGCTCGGACCATAGTAGTGAAGAAACGAAGAAAAGCAACCAACAGAGTATAGATTCCCTTTTACAATTGATTTGGGATAAGACAATGAAGGTGACTGCTTCGGAATCTTACCTCCCATCACATCTCAAAAATCAAAAAAGAAATGGTTCAAATGCACCATGCTTCAACAGTATAAAGATGAAATAATAGAAGACCACTGACTCAAATAATGTCAAGAACAATACAAAACTGTAAGGATACAACATGTGTCCCAACAATAAAATGTACTAGGAGTGGGCCTCGTGACTCAACAATATTATGTAAAGAATCATATATATATATATATATATATATATATATATATATATATATATATATATATATATATATATGAGTAGGGATCTATTTACATATGTGTAAAACAAATTTGTTTTACACAGTTTTATATCTTCATATAGGATTAATATTTTTGCAAAACAATCGTTGAATTTAACAACCTACTCATATTTATTATGTATGTAAATTTTTGAATCAATCGGTTATTTCTATCATTTAAATTGAGAATAGTATTTTTTTCAATATATATCAACGGTTGAAATTTTATTTTATGAAATAAATAGCTAGACATATTCGATTAATTTGAAATTTGGCATGCATGATCTATGTGAATAGAACATAAAATTCAACGATCGGATTAAAAAATTATAAATCATATAAAAAGATATGAAAGTGTGTAACACTAAATTTGTTTTACACATGTGTAACTGGATCCCTTATATATATATATATATATATATATAAAGGATTCTCATCTAAATTGTAAGGCAATGTCTTGTATTGGAGTTGTTAAGAAAATAAGATCTAGACATACTCTCACATTTTATCTGTTGCAAATTCAAAACCTTTAGTGGTTCAAAATTTTCTTTAAATTTATTTTCTTTAAAATTTAAATATCACCAATTTCTTCAAAGTTTTATTGAACTCCCTCCTCTCACGATCCCACAAGATACACAAACATGCACGCACGAACACACACACATACACACATATATCAAAGTTGCTTTTCGAAGTTGGCTTAAAAGCATTACAAAAAAAAAAAAAAGTTTCCCTCAAAGAAAAGTCTATGATGACATCACAGAGGCACTTTGACCCCTCAAGGATTATGCTGATGTTTAGAACTTGGGCCTTTCAACTTAAGAGGCTTGAAGACAGACCTTGAGAAGGGAGGGTAAGGCTTTTATAATGTGAGAAGATTATCTCCCTCCAGATAGTTCAAGGCATTCTGGGCCTTAATATCATCATGTACCCCAAAAAGGTGGCACATAAAAATTAGCCCGCAAACAATGTTAGATGTTCATTATACTTCTACAATTTTATTTTAAATGCACTACAAAAAATGTGAGACAAGTATGATCATGCACAGACACACCCATACACAGAAAACTCCCATGCAAACCCAATAGACACACGAGGGCATGAGATCTCAAACAACACATGCATCCATGTGTTAATGTGTTCACAAATAGGTATAAGATAGAGAATTTGTAACTGCTTACATTTAGCATTGAAAGGTGTCCTAGTTTTTGCTTTGACATCATAATTTTTTTTAACACAAGGTGCAACATCTCCTATGGTTTTTTCCCTCGAAATCAGGGCTTCTAGTATCTGCTACTACTGGTTTTAGATCCTATTATAAGTGCCTACACAGTGAAGAGTAGGAAAGGATGATACCTGTCGTCAATGAATATACAGCTTGCCGGATCAACTTTAAGATGTTCCACAACAGCCAAATAGAAATCAGGATCAGGCTTCCTCTTTCCTGGATGCATAGTAAACAGCGCATTCAATATAATGTGAAAGCCAGAATGCAGGTAAACATTCTCTCAAGATACACATATTTGCTCAAGTGCACAGTTAGTGACAGCATTACAATATTGAAAAATCTTGAAACTTTTACAGAGACAGAGAAAAAAAAACCACACAAACACACAAAAGGAAAATTGATACAAGATATTTTGCATCATTTGTCTTTGAATGATGAAGTTAGAAGCAAAATGACTGCTCACTTGCTTCTGCAATTGGTTATGATTATAATGAACCAAAAACAAGGAGTTGACCCTTTAGCAGAAGGGTAAGAAAAGGGTGACATTTTCGATTGATAATCATAGCACAAAAGAATGTGACAAGAACCATTAACTATTATTCCACGTTCAATGAGATAAAGAGGATGGGAACAGAGTTTAACCAATGAAAAATTAGGAATTTGACATTCATTTTGGTGTTCTCTATGCATACTGTTCATTTTCATGGCCATGACACATTCACAAACTCCAAAAATTTAAAAAAAGTAAAATCTAGTTAGAAGCAAAGCAGAAACGGAATGCAAAAGTGCCCATGTCAGGTATAATAAAATAGATGTGAAGAATAGCTCACATTAGCATAAAACAAATGGGAAGGTACCACCAACGGTCTTTTTGGTTGAAATAAAAATTAGCTGCTATAGGGGAAAAAGTAGAGAGTCTAGCAATATTGTAGTCTCCTATGTATTTACATTAGAACATTAAGTAGTACAAAGGACTAATACCCCTCAACCTAAATACTTAACACTCTCCCACAAGCTGAAGAATATAGGTCATATGTACCTAGCTAGCTACATCAAATATTCACAAAAGAAACATTACACAGGAATTTTAACTAATGAAAAAGTAGAAGTCAACTTGAAAGCTAATAAAATATAAAGGCAACAAAACATAAAACACAATTAACACAATCAACCAATGCTAGAATTAGAGCAGACATTAGAAAGAAGCACCTCCTCCCATGAACATGGGAAGCCATCACTAGCATTCATTGATATGAATAAATTGGAGAACAGGTTAAGTCTTGGAACATACCATACATACATGAGCAAAATGTCCAGGATAAATAATTCGAAATTTTTAACTTATCTTCAATTATTTTGTACCTGAAAAATACATACACATGTACATATCTTTAATTAAAAAACTACTGAATTAGAAGGAATCAGAAGAGCCGTATCGTATTACCAAATGGGGTAATTTGTGAAAGCATGCATCTCATATTGGTTTTGTTTCAAGGCTTGAAGCAACTGCTCAACTCCTTCTATGTAGGAATATCCTCTTCTAAAACAATCTTTAAGGGCTGAAAAAAAAAAGTTAGTTAAATTAACACTTTAAGACAATTAGGAAGGCCAATATAGAGATATAAGATAAAATTAATGGGCATACACTTAAATGATAAATGAAATACGAAGAAGAAAACATAGTTGAAAATTTACTGCAACAGTATCATAATTTTTCTTGCATTCAACAAATGCAAGCTGTGTTGCTAAATTTAACCTGAATAGAAATGGATTTATAATAGCATAGACGGCTCCTTCCATTTCCAGCTCTCAAGAGCAAGACAACATCAAAGCACAATGCAGAGTTTTATTTGTGATTAGTTTATTAATTATTAATACAATAACAATTATTCAGCTTTAAATATTAAAAAAAATCATATTCCACTTGCAAATCAAACTTGCTTTCTTTTATTTTTCTTAACGTTACTTATAAATATGTATGGCAAACAAACGATCTATTAAATATACTCATTATTTGACAAAATATAGTGAATACCAAATTCATTACAATCGGATTTAGAACAAACTTAAGTGTAGCAATTACTAGTTATTTACCAAATGTGATACATTTTGCTCTTGTTCCTACATAAAGTGTTTCCAGAGACTAGAAACTCAGTCACCAGTATCTGACACTTTGTACATGTATCACCAACTGATTTGGTTCTACAATGTTACTACTTCACTCAAGGTCCTCCATCAAATCTTGCTATCTTTATGCTTTCAATTTCCCTCCACCTCTCTCAAGCTCCCTTAGATCACATGTTTCTTTGCTCTAATTCAGTAGCATTACCATTGTGCAACATATCTAATCCTCATTACTAACTAAAAATAAAAAGAGCACAGTGCAACATGTACATATTGGCTCTCCTACGCATTTTGAACAAGAAGGCATTTTTATGATACCAATTGTGTTTGCAAACTAAATTTCTTATATTAACTTTTTACATGATATAATAGGTTTCTACATCTGCTCGTGGTTGGTTAGACTATGGTATTTCTAAGAAAAGTTCTTTTTTACTTTTGCTTAGAGTTGAAGGCTAACAAAAGACAAGCTGATTCAGAAGTGAATATCCTAATTTCATCGGATGAAACTTGACAGTGTTTCAGGAAACACATGCCTATGAAACACAAACATATGTGTGCACACAGCTGAATAAATGCAAACTCTCTTTAGCATTGCCTGTATCTCTCTAGCACTACACACTCCATGCAATTGCAGGCACAAGAGCATACATGCAAATACACCCAGAATTATAAACTAGTGAAACACATATATATTTGAATTGACATGCTGTTTCATGCATGCGAAAACCACACCGGTATTCAATCACCTACCTATTGAGATATTCGTGCATTATATGATGTAAGCATTCATATCAATGGCCTAAAACTTTCTTTCAAGAGTACAGCAGGCTCAGAACCACAAGCCATGATAGTTAGGCTCTTTCATTCACAGTTCTAGCATACAACCAAAAATAGCCCTAAGAACTATAATCGCCAATTTTAGCAAACATAAACCATTTTCATTTATACCTTCTTTAATATAAAAATTTCCATGCTTCTCTTAGCTTGATGTCACCAAACCATTAACCTTGAAACAAGTTTCTTCTACTTTTGAGAAATCTTTTCAATATACTTCTTAGCTAGCAGTACTCAGATTCCTACCTCCAAATCCTGCATTGTCAATATGTTTGAATCCAAACTTCTTTAACCTTTTCCTTTGCAATTGAAAACCCTAACCATCAAAATTATCAGTGTGTTGCTAAAAGATTATGTAAAAGAAATCTCTGTGTCATATGCAACAACAAAAAATGATGCAGTGAAACAATCTCTGCCATATTTAATGCAGAATATTTTATTTCAATTTTATTTGAGAATTTATACTAAAATCAAGCACATTTTGCATGTATCTAATGAAAATGCCAATCAACCTCGACACAACAGACTGAAAGAATAGTATCAAGAAAAAAATGCAAACCAACCTTCCAAATCAAAAGGCCTTCCATCTTTAAAGAATTTTCTTGCTAGCTCCTCCTAAAAGGAAAAAAGATAACTTTCTCACACTCCAGACCCGAACGTAAACAAGAGGCAATAAAAAAAAGAGAAAAGAAATGATTCAAAAGGTGAGGTGATATTGAACCAAAGAGATCTATGAGTAAGACGGGAAAAGAGAGGAAAATGGGGTAAAAACATAAACGAAAGGCATGGAATTATTTACATGTTATCATCACAAACTATATTGCTAAAATATTGTAGAATACAAATCAAAAGTTCCATTCGTAATTGTGAAATTGCATTTGCAATAATTAGGTCCTTCATACTAGGTTAACGAAATTGCCAACAATCTCTTGATCAAGTGGTTAAAGAGGGATTGTGGCATATTGTAAGGCTTGAGTTCAAATCCAAGCAACCCCACCCCCATCTCCAATGATTAAGTAGTCCTTCATGATAGATTTTTGGTGGATTAGTAATTTACAAGTGCCACTAGATTTCTGTCGAAGAAGCAACCATATGGGTGAATATAATAAAGGATCATGATTATGGATAGGTTAATATTGACATAAAACTAATAAGGCTACAGCATAAACAAGAATAAAAATAAAAATAAATGCATGCAGTGATAGTTAATCTAAAAGCAATACACAAGTGTTGTATCATGTATTAGTTGCTTAGACAAGCTGCCATAGTTGATATATAAAGAAAGAAAAAATTGTTAACAGAGCAACATTTTAGCTACTGTATCCACTTATCAGAAAAGTTGATGGTATATCAAAGACAAAAAAAAAAGACTATAAAAAAAAGCTTGTTAATTTTGTGTTTAACTGTTAAAGGGTGATTTTGCTGGGGACTTAAGATAATAACAATAATGGAAAAACAAGAGAAGTCAAAACCACTACATTGTGTCCAACTTGGGTTAAATGAGTCGAGCCAGCATGCAAGCTACTCAGGAAAGAGTCAAACTTGACTTGTCCCCTATCCCAGTCAAGTTCAAGCTCGAGCACTGGCAAGGCTAATCAATATTTTTAAAATGTATACATTTCTAGCAAAATACATGAATTATATTATATATGTATTAGACTATATATGATTAAAATATTTTTTAATATAAATAAAATAGTATTACATATTTAAAGTATTTGAACCTAATTGAGTCAAGCTTAGGTGAAAAATGGAACTCAATCAAGCACAAGGATTGATTAAAGCCTGAAGTATATAATAGAGTTTGAGCTCGAACCTTTTACTGTACCACTCTACTCCTTTCACCCCTATGTACAAGAATTCAAAGTAATCACTATCCATCATAGCTTTTATTGCTTTGAAATTGCAATGAATCCTAAGAATTTACAAGTGAAACATATTTCAAGAAATATTTTAATCTTGTTAGATACCTCCATTAAACAGTTTAAATGAACCCTCAACACTATACTCAAATGACTACTTTACCCAACAAATATTTGGAGAAATATAACTAAACTTTTCCACATTACATTTCCAGGTGGTGTACCTCATTAATCACCCCATTTTCGAACTCAATCCATGCAGTTGGATGCTTGCACTCTAATAGTTCCTTCAAAGACATTCTGACCATCAACGTTAACTTTGATCACTTCCAAAAACTATTGCCAGCAGGGGGCATCAAATTAAAATGAAAATGATAAAAACCCAATTCGAAAAAAGATTTAATGAAAGAGTTAGGGAAATGAAAGACCCAGTTACCTGAAGAAGGGAGGGATATCATGGTAAAAAGGGTCACGAACAATGGTGTCCATGATGTCAAACAGCAATATGGGAATCTTTCTGATGTTGGTATTGTTGTTTAAGGAAGCTGTTATGCTGCCCGGATTCAATGCCATCCTGTTTCTGGGCTGTTTAGTAAATAGATTTGGATGGAACCAGATTGTTGGTGCTGCTGATGCTCTCACCAATTGAGCCATCCAACATTTTTCGAACAAAAAGTGTCAAAAAAGTGTCAAAAAAGTTTTGATATTTTCTTTTTAGATTCCCTTGCAGGAAAGATATTTTGTACGACTCCCTGGGTTTGGGGCTTTGGGCTTACCTTTTGTTCGATCCTTCTGGGTACTTCTGAAAGCATGCCTTGGCCCAGTCTTTTCATATAAATATAAATAAATGATTATCCAATAAATCGTCAGTAAAATTTTTTTATTTCATAAATGAAGTTAAGATGATAACACATATATTATTTTATTTGTTTTTTATTTTTTTAATATTTTTAAAAGATATATCTTATCATCTTAACATTACTTGTAGAATCAAAAACTTCACTGACTGTATTAGATATTAATCCTATATATATATATATATGTGTGTGTGTGTGTATATATATATATATATATATATTAGTTAGTCTTTTTATATATTGTATGCATATGAAAGAACACTATTTGTGATGGTCAATTTATAATTTACCTTTTTTTTCTTTAACAAAGTTGTACTAGAATATTTGATGGTGGAGGTGTTTGTGTACAATGTTTGCAAATGATATTGTCTTATGTGTTTAGATTAAAACGGATGTCGACGCAAAATTGAAACTGTGGAGACAAAATCAAGAATAAAAAAGATTTAGATTAAACAGAGTGAAAATTGAATACATAAAATATAAATTCAATTCAATTGAATAAAAAAATAATTAAAGGTTAAACATTTCGAATTTCCAAAGAAACAAATTCATTTTTCACAATTGAAACTGTGGAGACAAAATCTAAAATAAAAAGGGTTTAGATTAAACAGAATGAAAATTGAATACATAAAATATAAATTCAGTTCAATTGAATAAAAAAATAATTAAAGGTTAAACATTTCAATTTTCCAAAGAAACAAATTCATTTTTCACAATTCTTTTTTTCTTTTTCAAGTTACACTGTTTGACAATGCCCTTTTTTCTTTACAAAATTTAAAAAGCTAATGCCCCTTTTCTCCTTAACAAAATTTAAAAAAAAAAGGAAAAAAAAAAAGACAGTGTGCCTTTATGTACTTCTCAGAGGTTAATTAGACGAGCTGCAGGAAAAAAAAAATTTGGAAGAGAAAGTGACTTAAATTTGACTCTTTAAAAAAGGATACATAAACCTATTTAACTTGCTCAAATGCTGGTTAATGTGCCAAATTGCCTCTTTTATAGTCCCTTTGATATTGCTATTACAGATACCTTTTTATCGCAATCCAAATTTGACCACAAACTCAATGCCGGACAAGGCAAAAAATTGCAAAAGCAAACGCTGCACTGTTCTCAAATGCATTTGGAATGCCAAACTTAGACCACATCTAAACAAGGCAAGTGCTTCAGTCAGATAGGCCACTCCTCTCTTCTTCAATCAATTTAAACAAAATTTCTTATAAAAATAGAATGCATTTGTGAAACAGTGACCTCGATGGCTTCAGACATCAGAGTTCAATTTACAAGCTAGACCCTAAGAAATGAAACATTTTCTATGAACATGATCTTCTTTATTTAAGTTTCCTTGTATATAAGAGACTAACTGAGAATGATACTATACAGTACAGGCACTAATTGAAACAGTAGATTTTCAAAGAAACTTAAATCTCAGAAGAAGTGATCAAAAGTTGCCTTTCAGCCTCTTTTGACTCCATAAATAGATCACTTATATATTTTGAGAACATCTTGTCATTTCTCCTCAAACTCAACATCGATAATTTCAGGTTCTGACTTTCTTGAAGTGGTGTCCCTACTATCTCTGCGAAAGAAGTCTCCTTCTGGTTGCCATACAATGTTTCCACAGCTCGCACAACGTATTATTTGGCTTTTATAACCAACAAACTGTCTCTTACAAGCTGGACAAGCACCCTGACAAATTTTAACATAGTAAGGCCAGTAAGCCATTTTAAATAATGCTTTACCACTAAAATATAAATTTATAGAAGGTAATAAAAGAATTCCAGAACATAAAACACTGCAAAGCATATTGACATAAACCAAGCCACAAGCTCAATGAAAATTTTTAAATTGTTTTTGGAATGAAGTTGTGAATAAATAGACCTAGTTTGCTTCTTTTTTTTTGGTGCTGACCCTAGTTTGCTTCTACAACCATATCTGTTATTCCCTTCTCAAACCATATACAAGTTCAGAAAATATATTCAGATACAATACTACCATTCTACTAAACTAACACAATCTTATACCCTAAAAGCTCCAGATTACCGCTTGAAACATCTAAAAACTTGACAAACAGCATAACATTCAAGAACTTGTCAATCTTATCTGCTGAAACCAAAAGAATAAAGAGAAGCAGACAGCGAAAAAAGTTTTATGAAGAAAACCTTATTAATAATAAAAGGATTTTACCAACTGAAATCAAGGGCAAAAGAAAGGCTAATTCTACTTCCTACATTTTTTTTTTCATATTAATCCTAATAACAAAACCAATCTAGTAATAATATATGTTATTTGCAGGACGATCTTCCCACAAAATTAACGTTGATGATAACAACAAGGAAAAAAGATGTTAGAAGTCATGAACATTCATTGGCACCATTCTGCACCTAAATAACCATGTTAAAGCAACTTAAACTGTAATCATCAAAATGGATAGTAAAATATCTGTTCAGCTACTAATATAGAACTAAAGAATCACATGCATAACTAGACTTTGATTTTATCCTATGGTTCCACATGTTATGCACAGAAGTTACCAAGTGTCACCTTTTACAGAGGAAAAAACAATGAATGAAAAGAAAATAAATAAAATCATGTTATGAAGAAAGATGAGCAAACTATGTCGCAATTCATCGCTTTTGTCCTGCATTATGCATTAATGTTACCTTAATAACAAGATTATTGGCAACAGTCCCAATGAGAAGAGGTCCCGCAAATGGCAGTATCCATGTGGCAAATATTAAGAACCGAAACAGCCAACCTGATAATGCAAACCAAAGGAAGAAAACTGTCTGCAAACAGATTAAAACAACTCTTATTATCATGAAATAAGCTAGCAAATGATCTATACCCAAGCATAAATGCATCTGGATGCTAGCAGTTCCACATAAAAAACTTTCCAAAGAAATTCATTGACTAATTTTCTCTGCACTGAAGAAAAACACCTTGAAAAGATTAAATTTCTAGGCAAAAGATATTGAAGAATGAGAGTCATAAGCATCAAACCTCTAAACCAATTAATAGTAAGTTAAATGACCCAACCAGAATATATGGCCACTATAGAAACCAATATACAACTAGCATGACATGTAAAACCACGTAACACACTCCCTTACACATAGGCCCAATATACAACAATTGAGAATAATAGGCCTCTCATATGGACTCCTAAAATGAAGACAACAAACAACTTGAGCATATGAAGTGTTCAACCTAAAGCCAATTGGCATTAAATGTTGAAGCTAAAGTCAGAACAAGGCAACAATTAACCCCAGAGATGACTGATGTCAGATATATACTACTTAACAGACATAATGAGTTCATTCTCTTGAATTAGTTACAGACAGCAAAACATGATATTGGATATTGCAAATTAAAGTAAAGATTGCAAGAGTTTCAATTTTAAGGAGTTTTGGACTTTAATTACTGAACAATCCCCATCCTGCAGTAACCCATGTTAAAAACTTCTTTCACAATATACTCATTTTTAAACCGAAAAAAAGAAGGGGGACTGAATGCAGGAACATCAGGTATTGGTATTCTGTCTAACTGTTACTTTTGCTACTTAATTTTTGGCTTTGATTTGTTGCTTTTAATAGAAAAAGGCACATTTGGATGCAAAATGCAGTGAACATATTTGAAAAATTAAAAATTTAAGAATACAACATTCATAGATAGTAAAATGCATGAGTTTCCTTTCAACTGAAATAATAATCTTTGAATTAATCCTTGGATCATAGTCGATTCCTCGTTTTTAATGAAATTAGTACATTATTTTGCATTATCCGATTTTCTTTTGCATTATGACTTTTTATTTTCAGAAGCAACAAGTAACAATTAATGGAACTATAAAAATTACAAGGGAAAGAGTAAAATTGATACTTGACCTAATCTTACTTACAGCAAAACTTCTTCCTAATGGAGTATCCAAGAAGTCATTAAGCTGCTTCCTGTACTGCAACCATAATAATAAAACCCCCAACAGAAAAATAGTTAGTATAATTCCAAATAAAAAATAAAATTAGAATAAGAAATAAAAGAAGACACGAACCCTAGGCCAATTTCTACTAAAATCCATATTAAAAGTCCGCCAACGGAGCCCAATCTCGAAATCCCGATCGATCTCACGTGCACGGTCAGTGGCAGATCTTACGACGGAGGAGAGTCGGCGGGAAACGGAGTATTGGCGGTCTAAGCGTTCGGCTGTCTTTTTAGCTTCGAAGATGAACAGCTCTAAGCCGTCGTTGGCGGTTCGCCAAGCGTTCTTCCAGGTCTCGCCGGAGGCCATGCGGCGCACGAAGGTGTCGAAGTCGCTCCTCCGAAAACATTGGACTATTAAAAGACGCCGCCGCTGAGGCAGCGCAGGCTGCGGGTGAAGCTTTATTGTGTGCCATGCCGTTGATGGCAGAGCCGTGGCCATAACCCAGAATCTCAGACAATGATTCTTTTGTTTTTCTCACTTTCCATTTTTCCTTTCTTTTATTTCTGTTAAACCTTGCCATTTGGCATTTGCCGCGAAGCTAACTATTTCTTTCAAGTAACAATTTTTTTTAATATAAAAACTATTTTTTTTTAGACCATCCGGTATCTTCATACATTTGATATAGGACTAATCCGGATTCGAGCCGGGCAGGAACCAAAGGGCGGCAAAGCTCTTCCTCAAGAGTTTTAACACAGCTGCATACCCAGGAACTCGAACTCGAGACCTCTGGTTAAACTAGAACAGCCCCTTACCAACTGATCTACGTGCTCTTGAGTATATAAAAAAAACTATTTCTCATCTAGAAAAACGAAAATTCTACTTACACCCTATTAAAGATTGGACAGACATATCCTAAATACTTATTTCCCATCATTTTTATCTTCATTCTTACTACCCACACCCTAAAGTTTTCAAATTATTTCAAAAAATACCCTCAATCCTCTTCAAACCCATCTAAACATAGAGTTGTTAAACGAGCTAACCCGCCCTGTATGTGGGCCAACCCGTCACTGATTGGCATTAAACGGACCAAACCAAGCCAACCCTCATATTTTACCGTCCTAAAATATCAAAGTCCTAATCCTCATATTTTTGGTCTGAGAACTAACGAGCCGATTTACGAACCAAACAAATAAGAGAAATTTCATATGATATTTTATATAAGCAACAATCAAAATTATATCATTTTAACAAATTTAAAGTATTATATCTAAATTTCCCTTCTAAATTTGATCAACGAGCATTCATAAATTTTACAAAATAACATTAATCAATGAAATGAAACATGATACTAAACATACAATAAGCCCAAAACATAATACTAAGTTTGCAAAGCTTACAACAATCCCAAAACATAATACGAAACTTGTAACAATCCTAAATCGATATGATTTTAAAAGGCCCAATAGCAAGTGGGCTGTGGGTTTAGAGACAGGGCCTAGCAAAATACACATGTACTTTGGGTTTACTGGGTTTAGTTATTGTGGGCTTTAAATTGGGTTGGGTCTTACTTGGTTGTTTTTCTTTTTAATTGGGATTGTATTTATTTAATTAAGTTGGATGGGGTTTATTTTTATTTAATTGAGTTTATTAATAATATTAAGTCATTAGTAGCATTGAGCTAAAAAACTAGCCAACCTGCAAACTTACGGGTTTAACCTGCACAGATTGCGGGCCAAACAGACCAAGTTCATTATACCCACATTTAAACAGGCTTACATTCCTAACCCTAAAAAATAAAGCGGGCCAAGGGGCTGGTCCGTGGGCTCAAACTCGTTTAGACAGCTCTACCCAAACACCCTAATACCTAAACCTCATTTTTCATCCTTTCAAATTTCTACAAAACTTTCAAATCTTCAAGTTTTACAAGAATATAAGATAAGTCTACCATTAATCTTCAGTGAAATTGGTTTATTATTCATTTTTTTTTGCATTAAATTGTAAGTATTTGAGTTATTTTTGGATCAATTTCATTTGGGGTTTCTGGGTAGGGTTTTTAGGTGGGTTTTTTAGTCTAAAAGGTCCCTGCAGTGAACTGCTAGTATTTTCTAAAGGCTTCTAACAATCAGTAGTCTCGATAGTGGACTGCTAAAACCCACAAAGGGATCTCGACAATCCACTATTGGGACCCATTTGTTACTCCCAACTGTGTATTGCTGAAAGCAACATGTAACTCCCAACAATCTTATGCCTAGAGTTACGAAAATTCAGGTTTCCTTGGGTTTTTTAAATAGAAAAGAATGAAAAAAATCACTAACACTCTCAGAAATCCTTTGCATTTCATCTACATATTTATTCATAAACAAGTTCTTGCTTGAATCATTAGAAAAATACTCCATTGTTGTGATTTTTGGATGAAAATTGGTTGAATTAGTTGTTTAGGGTGTATTAAGCGTGAGAAAAGAAAGAAGAAAATGGATTGAGGTTCATGTTATTGAAGATGCAGGTAAAATAGTCATTTCATACAAGGGTGTTTCTATGATAAAAAAGTTCATTAATTTAGGGTGTATCTAGCACCCAATAGGGTGTGAATGAACCATTCAAAAAAAAAAGTAAATATGATTTATTAACATTTTCAATAAATAAGCCATAAATCTTTATTGAATATTTGAAAAAAATCATAAAAATCAAAAACTAAGGCTTGGTCTAATGGTTATTACCTCTTTTTAAGAGAGATTAGATCTAAGGTTTGTTTGTCTCATTCCTCCTTTGTACCTCCCTACGAACCAATAAAAAAAGAATTCATAAAAATCTCTTAATTTATCATTATACTATAATAATTCTTATCTTTCTTAATTTTTATTAAATAATATTATCTTTGTACTTTGAATTTTATTGTTGTTTAAATAAAAATAACAAAATTAAAATATTTTCACAAAATCGATGCAGAAGATTAAATTTATCAAGGTTAAAATCATAGTAATTGAAATATTTTATGAAATTTTGTTGTCAACTCAAATGAAAAAAATTTTATATGCAATTATTTTATGTTAAAAATTAAATAAAATTAAGAGTATAATTATAGTATTTAAGCTAATATTTTTTGAGTTTTTAAGTACAAAATACGTCTTACAAAATAAACAGGTTAATATA
Organism: Heritiera fomes; assembly: GCA_032173925.1. Classification (NCBI taxonomy): domain Eukaryota; kingdom Viridiplantae; phylum Streptophyta; class Magnoliopsida; order Malvales; family Malvaceae; genus Heritiera; species Heritiera fomes. The sequence goes on from JAPDPM010000026.1 coordinate 104,865, forward strand.
CACGTATAGTTATTGACTACAGTGATTTTTTTTAACATTTAATCATCCAAGTATGAAATAGTATGTTCTAATTACTAACATTTGAGTAATTTTTTTATTCCGAAGAAAAGGATAAAAAGTAAAGATAAAAGAAAAATAAGAAAAGAGAAATGAAAATAAAAAAGAGTTGATGAAAATTGGGATAAAATGTCAAAGATGACGTTGATGGGTGCGAAGTGCTTCATCAAGGGAGAAATGATCTTTTGATTTGTAACTTCTGAAAAATATATATTCGGTATTTTTATCTTTTTATTTTGTAACTTCCTCACCTTAGCTTACATTTAGACATGATTTCGAATCGAATTGCATCAATTTTGATCTATTAAGAGATGGAATCGGAACAATTTGATTTTATACTGAATCAATTTTGATTTCAGTTCTAATGTCATTACATTAGAATCACATCTGTTTGGTAATCCAATATCATAATTTCATATTTTTTATTTTTTTATTAATTATTATTTAACAAATATTAAATTTCTATTTTTTTAATAAATGATAATAATAATAAAAGGGATCAAAGATTTTTTACATAAAAGCAAATAAATATATATTATTGAAAGAAATTTAAAAAATTATAAGCAACTAAATATATAATGCATCATAAATATAAATATATAATAAATGAACAATAAAGAATTGGATAATTTAGTGAGAATTTGAGAGAAATGAAGAGAATTGGAGAGAATTGAAGAGATTGTGTTGAGAGAAAAGTAAAAATTAGAGTTTTCTCGAAAAAAAAATGAAATAAAAAAAAAGATTGCTCTCGGACTAGTTCTAGATTGAATAGTAATTAAATAAAACAATTTTTTTTACCATCAAATTCATAATTTTGAATCAAAATGTCAATTTCTTAAACTAACATAGTAAAATTGAATTATGATAAAACTTTAAAGATTTTAGTAAAATTTAGCCATATTAAAAAAATATTAAAAAATTTTTAAAATCAAATGTGGAAAAATACAGCCTCGTCTCACCCATCATTCCACCCATCCGATCCTATATACACGGCTACACCGAGCTTGTCAGTCGGCACTCAGGACAATCAGAATTTGTCAGAGAGGACGGAGAAACCGCTGGCTCAACTATCGGCAGCAAAATCTGATCAAGCACTTGGACCAATTTTTACTACTAAATTAATTTTCTAATTATTTGTTTTCGCTGTAGAACCAATAAATTATAATATTACCCCATTGTTGTTATTTTCTTTTTAATTTTAGACATCAACATAAATTATTAAGACTGAAATGAATAAATTGAATGAATGAGAACCCCGCCTTCCACTATTTCTAACTACAGATTCAGCTGTCCTTAACCTTTCCAACATCCTTTAGCTCTCTCCTCTTCCTGGTAAACTTTCTTTACTCTTCACACTTTTGATTCTTCATTTTCCTTTTCTTTTTTCGCTATTTCTTGACTTCTGCCAAGTGAGTGGTTTTAATTTCTTCATTGTTTTTTCGGGTTTTTCTTATTATGCGAAGCTATGAATTGTTCATGTGCTGCATTGTATGGTTTGTAGTTATGATGATTTCTATCCTTTGATTTTGATGGCATATGGCAATGTCTTTAGAAAATAGTTTATGGTTTTATTCGAGGGGTTGCCTCGTCTGTATTCTGCTTTTCAAAATTTGTTTTCATACTCTAATTTAAATTTAAAGTTCTTTTGATTTTTCAAGTTTCAAAATTTATGTTGTACTTCTTTGATATGATTCCATTGTCTTTTCAAGTTTAATAATAGATTCAGTCAATATTTCCGATGCAATTCATATATACAGTATTCGATCATAGTCCGAGAAGTTTGGGGCTTTAGATGTGTAGGCCCTGAAATTCTACTTTGGTAAGACAAAATCAGCATAGAATATTGAAGAATTGATGTTGAATTTAAAGTTTTGATTAATAAAGTTGGCAATATCTGAAACTGGAGGACCATTTTTGTTTCTAATTTATGGGGAAACCTAAATAAATTGCTAAACTGATGGCAATTTCAACAAACTAAGCGGTTAGCCATTTTGGGTTTGCTACCCACTGAGGCACTCAATCTTTGTGGCCGGGGACAAGAAGAGGTGTTTCTCTTGGAAATTTCTCTTGAGAGATTGATTAGAAGTTTAGAACAAATGTTCTGACAGAAGTGGAATTGAATGGATATTTGGGAGAAGAAAAGTTTTGGTGATTTTGGCTGGATATGAGGGAGTTCTAGATTTGCATGCAGGTTATATTTTGGTTCTTGAAGACAAAAAACAACAAACCATGCTAGCTGTTGAGCTAAAGTTTGAGAGGCTCATGACTTTTTCCTCTTTGTTTCTCTTTTTAGGCTTGAATGTGTTGCTTAAATTGCTCTTTTTTTTTTGGTTGTAGCTTACATTGCTCTTTGTATCACTTGTTTTGATACATTCTGCTGTTGGTGCCATTTGTTCACTAGATTTTCTCTGCTATGATCATTTGTTTTCCTTTTTCTTATGCAGAATTTACCTCTTTTCTTATAAATTCTTTTCCATTTTGCCCTTTTGTCTTTCAAATTCTTTGAACCTGAGAAGAATTGAATAACATTTCAGCTCTTTATGCTTATTTTTACTTTTTCTATGAATTAGCTTGGCTTTGGAATCTTGTACATTGTTTTGTTAGAAATTTTGTTTGGTTCTAGTGGCATCATTTAGTAAGACTAATTTTCATGCTGTTTATAGCTACTGGAAAGGACAAGGTCTTCTCTCTCATCCAGGCACTCAGCATTCAAGTCACAGTTACCCCTGTTCTTCCTACCTGTAAGTCATTTTAGGAATTTCATTTTTTTTGTCAAATGGATTTTTGGCTGATTTCCTAAATGAATTTTTGTTCCTTTCATAGGATGTTCTTAGAAATTCTGAGATTGGTTTAATCAGCAAAATACCTAGTACTTTGGTCTGAATAGTAAATACCAGCTGCTTTTAAGAGGCTTGACTATTCTGAATTGGATTCTTATTCATACCTTGCAAGATGTCACTAGCAGCCAAGGATGATGAGATTGATGTTGTGATGGGAGCACTCCGTTCTGACCTGACATCATTCATGAATGAGTGGAGACCTATATTCTCTCGATATCATCTCATAATTGTCAAAGACCCTGATTTGAAAGAGGAACTCAAAATACCTGAAGGCTTTAACCTTGATGTCTATCAAAAGCCTGACATAGATCGAGTGGTGGGTTCTTCTACTTCAATTCTCTTCTCAGGCTATTCATGCAGGTATTTTGGCTATCTTGTTTCTCGGAAGAAGTACATTATCTCTGTAGACGATGACTGTCTCCCTGCCAGGGACAATAAAGGCTTTTTGGTGGATGCTGTTGCCCAGCATATTACCAACCTTACAACCCCAGCCACACCATTCTTTTTTAATACCCTGTATGACCCTTTCTCCGAAGGAGCGGATTTTGTTCGTGGCTACCCATTCAGTCTTCGGAGTGGGGTAAAATGTGCCTTGTCCTGTGGGCTATGGCTTAATTTGGCCGATCTTGATGCGCCTACTCGGGCCCTCAAGCCAGGACAAAGGAACTCCCACTATGTTGATGCAGTTATGACTGTCCCAGCAAGAGCGCTGGTGTCTGTCAGTGGAATCAACATTGCTTTCGATCGGGAAGTAGTAGGACCTGCCTTGCTTCCAGCTTTCAGGTTGGCTGGGGAAGGCAAGTTAAGATGGGAAACAATGGAAGACATTTGGAGTGGGATGTGTGTTAAGGTTATATGCGATCACCTGGGGCATGGTGTGAAAAGTGGACTGCCTTATGTATGGAGAAATGATAGAAGTGATCCTACGGCAAGCTTGAAAAAAGAGTGGGAGGGTGTGAAGCTGATGGAGGAAGTCGTCCCTTTCTTTCAGTTGTTGAGGTTGCCACAGGAAGCTACAACAGCAGAGGACTGTATAATTGAGGTGGCAAATGCTGTTAAAGAGCAGCTAGGATCGAGAGATCCTGTGTTTGATCATGCTGCTAAAGCCATGCTGGATTGGGTCAAGCTCTGGAAGACAGTTGCATCTAGCTCATCCTCCCCAGCAGCATAGAAAGTAATCATGGTTATAATTGTTTTGGCTAGAATTATTTCTATTATTAGCTCTTCTTTGATTTCGGTGTTCACATCATATTTCTAACCAACCTTAGTACTTTTTTGATGGATAATGAAGGCGAGCCAAAAGCATATTACTCTCATTATTTTTGCAGAGAGGGTTATGCTAAGTCTCATTTTTAGTTCAGCGCTATAGAGACGCTGCAATGTGATTGTGTTGTCCATGCAAGTTCAAACTATTCTTTTTTTTTCAGATTATCTACACTTCTGGATGGAGAATTTGGGTTTAATAATGTCTTGAGTCCAAAATCATGAGTTATTCCTGGTATTTTTTTTTCTTTCTATAGGAGTTTTTAAGCAATAATAATATATAAGATTATTATTCAATATATTTTCAGTGAAATTGAGATAATTACACATATTCCACTTTATTTAATTTTTAATTTTTTAATATTCTTAAAATATATGTGTCACCATCTTCAATTCGCTTTTGAAATAAAAAACTTCATTACCAATTTATTAGATAATAATCCATATATAACTTTCTAGTACAAGAAGACCCCTGCCTCTGCATCATATTTTTTTTCTTTTAATAATAGATTAGCATCCAAAAGATTTGTAATGAAAACTCTAGAAATTGATATGCAAAGAGAAATCTAGTACTTGGAAGCAAGAAAGATCTCATTAAACTTATTGTCTACATTGATTTTTTTTTCTTTTTCTCTCCTGATCTGAAGTTGCATTTGTATGATTCTTCTTTTGTTTTTAGAATTTCAAATGAGAAAATTGATATGATGAAGCCGATTGCTGTTTTGATTGAGATATTCTTTTTTTTTAATAAGCAAGTGGTTTATTAATATATTAAGGCAACATCAAGAAGCAAAAGGTCTCCTGAATTGTTAACAAAAAAAAAAAAACGAAAACAAATGCCAACATAGCCTGTAAAACAGGGGCATTAACAGGGAAAGAGATAAGATGCAAAGCCATTTAACAAATCTACCTGTTACCACCTTGTCCAAAGGAAGTCATATCTTAAAACCTTTGTTTTTGCAAGAGCATCAGCAAGTCCGTTCAGCTCTCTATAGATTTTTAGGAAGGAGATTTCCCCAATTACAGTAACCATGTCATCAATGTTTTGATTGAGATTGAATAGGAAGAAAAAGAAAATAGTGTTTTGGCTAGATAATTATTCCATACATCATTGATGGAGTTTTTTGTGAAATCCTCCAATTTCCTGTAAATTTCCCATAATTGTATAGTATTTCAACTTGGAAGAATTAAATAAATATGAAATTATGAAGTATGAATGGTATATGAGACATGGATGAAATAAGAGTAATTGAGAGTCAAATGGTCAAGGAATGAATTTTTGAGATTGTAAGAATAATTGGATTATGAGAAATTAATATAAGATTTTATTGTGTGTAAAGTACATGTGGCATATGAATGAAAGAAGAGAAATTAATGGTCGAAGGGGTCTATGGTCAAAGATGATGATAAATGGATAAAGACACATTTAATGAAGCTTAATGTGTCATCATCTTCTCCCTCTCCAAGTCGGCAGCCACAATTCTTTCTTCCTCTCATTTCCTCCAAGTCCCAAGAAAGTGAACCCTTGACAAACAATCATCTCCTTTCATCGAATCGTTAAGCTCACTTAACGAAAATCGCTCATCGTCATCAACTTTAGCTATACTTGAAATTTGGAAGGTTGAATTCAAGTGATTGAAGAGATCTTGTTGCTGTTAGTTTTGGTCATTAACAAGGTAAGAGATGAAGTGATTTCATTCAAATTATGTCTATGGCTTGGAGTCATATTGAGTTGGTATGGCATGTTTATAGAGGTTTCTTAAAAAGTTTGAATCATTATGATGTTTGCAGCTTTGAAAAAGTGAAAAGTTAGGGTTGATGCAACTAAGCTAGTGGATTATTGGCTATTTGAGGTAAGGAATATGTATAACGGATGTGGGAAGACTATGTTCGTTTTGGTTGCATATTTGGTTTGAAAAAAAAAGCTGGTTTATGTGCAGGAAGTTTAAATTCTCAGTTTTACTCCAAGTTACAATTTGGCTAGGGGCAGCCGATTGCCTTAAGTAGCAATTGACTGCTTAGAGACAACCAAAGTGTAGATTTTCAAAAACCGATACAAACCAGTTGATTGCTATTTTTCATAAAGTATTCTGTTTCAAAACCAACCAACTGCCTATGGAGCCAGTCGACTACCCTGTTTTCAAAAGCATTCTATTTTAAAACCAGTCGACTACTATATGGGACCAATCGACTGCCCCTATCTGTTTTCGGATTTTGAAATATTTGAGTTTTAAAAGAAAATAAATTCAATAAATAGATATGTGATAGCATCCAACTGCCATAAAGACCAGTCGACTACCCTGTTTACAATGAGGTTTTTAAAGCCTATTTGATATAGGTACATGGTATTACCAAAGAAGTATATGACAAATGTTTTGGAGACCGTGAACTCCTTTAACAATCATGCATATTACGTGTATTTGTACTTGGCTGAGGAACCTTAGTCCGGTCCTCAGTGCCACAGATGTCACTTGACTAGTGTTCACTGTGGTCTTTAGACAATGACTATATGTCTCTTATGTGTTTTGGTTTAAGGGAGGATCCCTGGCCCATACGTGGGTATGCCACTTATTTGACATCTCTCGGGATTATCTCTTACGGGATATATTTGTGGTATCCCTTATGAAATCTCTTACGGGATATATTTGTGGTATCCCTTATGAGAATTATGTGGTGCATGATTATATTGGAAGTTAATCGTCTCCCATTAGTTGACAATATATGAAAGTATTTGAAGTTAATTGTATTTGTACATGAAATTTCACGTGATTTGAGGTACGTGAAAGTAATTGAAGTATTTGAATACTTGCATATGTGATTTCAAAAGAATAAAAGAAATCAAAAGTATTTGAATTATTTGATTTTACTCGTATATAATATTTGAAGGAAGTATATGATATATGTTTTATAATGGTTTTACATGACATTATAGAGCCAAGCAGGAAAACTGCATATAGTAGCATAGTATGCTCTTTTACATATGTTTCTTACTGAGCGTAAACTCATTCCTTTACAATCATTTTTCATACAGCTTATTTGAAGTGATTCCCGCTCCAGTTAGCGGAGCTTACTTTTGAAAATTTTATATTCCTTAGAGGTATGCTTCCCAATTTTCCTTGAAGGTATACTTATTTGAGATGTATTTCAGCTATGGTACAGTGCAGTGCTACAGTGATGTAAACTATTTGGGGGTATAGGTTATGTAAGTTATGTGAGATCCTGATGTAGTTGACTTATGTGAAGATTTGAAAATTTACATATCATGTGAACAATTTATATATCGTCATAAGTGATAAAGTATAAGATAATAGAAGAAGGAAGGATGACACTGACGAACGAGTCTAACCAAATTTTATGTGAAGAAAAAGTTAGTTGATATTTGTGAGTGGCGAGGATGTCACATTTTTTTTACTTCAGAAGCGAGATTAGGATTATGACACATGCTATATTTTATTTATTTTTTATTTTTTAAATATTTTTATAATACATATGTCATGATCCTAATACCACTTGCGGAGTAAAAAAACTCTACCGACGATATGTGAAACAATATCCTTTTTTGCTCGATTAAAAAAGATGCTTGTTGATGGAGCATTATGGCTGACATGGAATTTGTATAAACTAAAACACTCTTATTTTAGAATAAAGTTTAAATGTACCTTATTTTAGGAATTAAGATTTTAGAGTATCTACTTGAAGAAAAAGCTCTATTAAGTGATATTTAGTATCATGTGTTTGTGTCACAGCACATGACCACATTTTTCACGTTATTCTACACAACTTATCCGGTTGGACTGTCTGTGATACTTTACTTTTCATATTCATTTAACTATTAAATATAAAATTAGTAATATCAATTACATCCCCTATCTTAATTCTCAAGAAAGTAGTACTGAAAGTAAGTCTAAATACAGAAAATAAATGATCATACCTCATTATAAATCAAGTTGTCGCAATGTCGCCAAATACGTAGCTCAAAATTTTCAGATGTCAGATCTCACAGTCATCGAAAATATGAAATGTTAAAATTGGGGAGTGAGCAAACCACGGCTCAGTAAGAGAGTTACATGCAACACTTGATATCCAGCTATCTATATGCTGAAAATATTTTTCACTTTCTTTATAAATCTTCCTAGCTGGCTCTAGGCTCACATGTAGGAAGGATACTACAATCGACTAGGGATCTGGATGGAGTAAGACAGGTATTTTGAAATACCAGTCTTGTCCCAAAACCTAGAAGCAACTGTAGAGAGTACTATATTCCTTGTTTTCGAAACGATATAATTTTTGTTTTCACATAGTAAACCACTTATTTCTTTTCACTTCAATATAATTTAAAACACGTGACAGTTCAATAATAAAACAGTGGTTTCCTTCACTACAATTAAAAACACGTGACAGTACAGTGGTTTGTAAATATCCAAGTCATTGGATAACCACTTCTGCAATTATTTCTATCTTAGAAATAATTTCATGTTATTCTTTTTGAATAAACATTAATTTCTCTTTAGTTCAATAACCGTATCTTACAGTTCAGTAAAACAGTAATATTCAATACAATACCATTCGGTAAAACAGTATTTTGCAAATCAGTAAAATAATATCTTGATACGGTTCAGTCAGTAAATAGTAAACAGTAGTTACCAATTCAGTAAACAGTATACGGTAGCTTTCAGTTCAGTATCATGGAGACCAGGCAACACCCTAAATATATCATGCTATAATAATATCATTCCTAATAGGGGAAACACATGAGATCTATGGCCATAGTCTATGGGATCCTCAGTGTGCACTGATCAGGTGTCTACCGGGACGCTGATAATAGGATCAGTATCTATTAGCACTAACAAATGATACGTGAGCATGATATGGGGCCTAACAATCTCAAAATAGTAAACACGTGATATAAACCCCATTTATGAAATCAATTTCACTGAATATAAGTTCAATCAATCCACAAATATTCTTAAGGAAAATATTTTCATCTTATGAATAACAATTTATAAAATATTCATACTGGGGTCATCATTCCCGAAAATGTTCTAAACATTATAGAACAGTATAAATCACATTTTTCATATGGTGAAAACAGTTTATAAAATAACCACTGTAAAATATAAAAGGTCATAACTATCCTTTTTCATCGTAAAACATATACGCACGCTTTTCCATGCTTTCTATCGAAAACAGGATTTTCAAAGTTATCGGGATTCAAATAAATTATTTTTATGATTTATGAAAAATTAAAATATTTATTTTCCAAATCAACACTCCCATCTCGTGTTTTCTCTGAAAACACATGCGGAGACCTTTTCCAAAACATTGTTTTCTACCTTTAATTACCTTTATGAAATTTTCTATAAACACTTTTTTTCACAATTGAACCCATAAATGTTATTTATAAAATCAAGTAAATATTTAGAGAAATATTATTAAAAAATTCACTTTGGTCCTTTTCATTTTTTACCTCATTTCACATGAAATATCACCTATCGGGATAAATTTAGGTGATTTCCTTTTTTCACCATTTTCAAAAACATGAATATTTTAAAATTAATTATCAGTATATTCGTGTTTTATGAAAACTAATTGATTTCTTGATTTTCGTGGTTGAAAATTGTTTCTCGTAATGAAAAATCATTTATTATGATTTTCGGTAATTTTTTCCAATAATTTTGGGCAGTATAACGACTGCCGATTGGCTAGCCTCCTGCACGAAAAATACAATTTAAATCTCAATCGGTAAATCACTACAATTTTCCAACCAATCATTATCAATAGCATTTATAAAAATTAAATGCATAATTTAAATCATGTGTGCCAAATATCCTTACAGGTTGCATATCTATCCCTTACCTTTCTCGGGTCGGCGACTGCTTCTCAAAGGTCGCGCTTGTGTTCACCTCTTCCGATCCATCGTCTCGATCATCGAGTGACATTTTCTGGAATTCAAATTCTACATTTTAGAATTTTTCATAATTTATTAAAATAAATCACTCGAAACTAATTTTCGAAATTCTTACCGAATTTTCGTAATTTCTGAGTTTCCGAGTTTCCTGAGATTTTTCGTAATTTTTGAATTCTCGAGAATTTTTTGAATTCCCGAAATTCCTTCTCTCTTTTTCTTCTTTTTCCTCTTTTCTTTCTTTCTTTTTCTTTTTCCTTTTTCCTTTATCTTTTCTTTTTTCCTTTTCTTTCTTTTCTGGCCAGACTGGTCAGACCCTCTCATCGTCGGTTCTTCTCCGGCGGCCAGCTCTCAGGCGGTTCAATGGCCCCTCAACTGGCTGACGTCACGGTGAAGCTACCGGTGGCCTTCATTCAGTCTGGTTCGGCAGCACGGCGGCGATCGACTCGGTTTAGTTCGGCTTCTTCTCCTCCTCCGTTCTTCCTCCTCCGCTCTTCCTCCCTAGCCGTTCTCTGCCTCATCGGTGGCCTCCTACTGTTTCCTCTTCCTCTGTCAGTGGTTCGACTGTAGTGGTGGCGGCCAATTTGGTCAGCACCGCCAGTTCCTATTTTCCTTTTACTCTTTCGGTTTCCCGTCGATTTCCCTCCCTTCCTTCTCCTTTCTCGCCGCTGGTTGCCTTTTTCCTTCCTCTGGCCGGTGGCGTTTCTCCCTTCTTCTTTCTCTCTCACCTACGGTGGCAGCTCCGCTACTGTTGGCCTTTGGCTTGGAAGGGGTTGGGCTTCCCGATTCCTTCCTTCTGTTTTATTTCCCTTTTTGTTTTATTTTCTACTTTCCCTTTTTTTAGTATATAATATACTATATTATATACTATAAATTATATTTTATACATATAATATATACAATATTATATATATATTATTTTATATATAGTATAGTACAATATATATTATATATAAAATATATATTATATATTACAAAGTATGTCTAGTGTATATATATATATATATATATATATATATGTATATTTATATAATTTAAAAATAAATAAGGCTTAATAGCCAAATAAGCCTTCAACCTTTAGCCCAAAATGGAATTCAGCTCTCAACGTTTTATCGCATGAAATTCAGTCCATAAACTTTTATTTTAGTGGAAACAAACCCTCAATCTTTTACAATTATGCAATTAAATCAAAATTTGTTAAATGACACTAACTACCATTAGTTTTGCATACATGGCAGCTGACGTGGATAGCTTAGTTAGCTGCCACGTGGCATGCCACGTATGCAAAACTAACGACAGTTAGTTTATTTAACAGATTTGGTCTATTTCCACTAAAATAAAAGTTTATGGACTGAATTTCATGCGATAAAACGTTGAGGGCTGAATTCCATTTTGGGCTAAAGGTTGAGGGCTTATTTGGCTATTAAGCCAAATAAATAACCTTTATATATATTTTCAAATTTTAATGTAAATTAATATTTACATTTCTTATATATGTGTATATTTATATACATACATAAAATGTCATATTTATATACATATGTATTATTTAAATTTACTAAATAGTATACATATATATACTAATGTATATTAATATATACTATATAGTATTTCAATACATATGTATTTATATAAAAATACATTTATATAATATAATTATTTAAATATATTTTCATATTCTTTTCTCCTTTTCTTATTTACTTTGGATTTCAATTTATCCAAATTAAATTTTTTCTTTTTTTTTATTTTTTCGAATTTCTACATATTCTTATTTCCACTTATCTATTTTCTTCAATATTAATTTCTAATATTACTAATTTCCAAAAATGTGAAAATTTACGGTTATCACAGTTTGAACATGTGACGACAAATGAAATGGTAAGTGTAATATCATTTGAAAATTAAGTTAAAATGTAATAAACAACAAGAGCAGTCTTTGAAACGATATTTTATATTGATTTTAGGCTTTTAACTGTCACTTATTTGTCCTCGGACATTTTGTTCATTTTTTTAATCGCTAAAATAGCTGTATTTTATTTAATGGGAATTTGCATCAGGATTACAAAAGCCTATAGGAAGAGAATTAAACCACATATTCTTTTCCCCAATAATGCTAATTGATTTAACTAAATAATGAGCAAATTTGCTTTGACCTCTGTTGGCGTACCTGTCACTACCTGAAGGCCGCGACTTTCACTTGTTACTCATACTTTTCTTAGTCTACAAATTTATGAACTAAATTTTTCTTTTTCATTTTAAGGTTTGTATTCGGTGTCAGTGTAGTCATTATATTATCTAGGTGACCTATAGTCATTTCATTTAAATATTAAACTAGCAAGGAAACGGTTCTTAGTTACATCCTGACTTGTTAAACAGAATATGTACTGTGCATCAATTAAAGTCTTACATGTAAACAAGTATTTTATAAGAAACATATACCTCAAAAGACCAGTACCAAGTCCATACACCGTCTCCGATGCCCACTTAGCAACTCACATGGTAGATGTTAACTTCAATAGTCTGAAAGAGATGAAATTTAGTGGGGTGAGCAAAACCACGACTCAATAAGATACTAATATAAATACAAGAGTAGGATTATATTGTCTTAAACTGCAATACTTAAAACTTGCAAGTTTACTATTATAGTTAATCCTTTCTTATCAATAACATATCATTATCTCATTTCTTGTCATTTGTCTATCACTTATACTTTTAAATAAATCATCATAATCACTTTTTCAGTCTTCTCGTCCTTATACTATAGTGCATAGCACAACAATATATCGTTTCCAATTTGAATGCATATACTATTAGTCTATATTTTCCTCAATCTCGGAGTACATCATGTCCGATTAAAATATCGTATCAAATCACTTTATGTTTCATAATCGTACTCATGTATTCTATCATCTCGTATCACTTTCCATATGGAGGATTATAATCACAGTGGTACGAAGTCATAATTTTCTTCGTGCATATTCTATATTCATGTATCATATCATATCATATCATGACATCATGCAGATGAAATATCGTTACCACCAAGTTGTGATACTCCTCATATACTCTTCATGTTTTTGTACCATATAAGGTCATGACGTATCTTATGTAAAAAGCATCCTATTATGTCATGATTTAATAGGCAACTTATGTCATTTCACTGTATGAATCATTATCATTTCAAATCATATCATATATACTTTAAAACATGCTCAACATACGAATTTTCAATTCATTTCGTATTTAAGGTTGAAAGCATGCACAACTCTCTTTTTATATCATGTCAATTTAAAACATATCTTTTCACATTTTCATATCATGTTAATTCAAAACATGTCTTTTCATATCATTTCAAATCAAAACATGCACATTTCTCTTTTCATTTCATGTCAATTCAAAACATGTCTTTTCGTATCGTTTCAAATCAAAACGTGCACATTTCTCTTTTCATATCATGTCAATTCAAAACATGTCTTTTCATATACTGTAAGTCATATCAGATCTAGAGTTCATATCAAATCAAACCATACTCTAGACCGCATATCATGTCATGTTCGACACAAAATCATATATAAATTATATAAGTGTCGAAATCATATCACATGTACTTTTAAAACATGTTTAAGACATGTACTATTTCAAAATATTTTTCATTTCAAACATGTCTCATGTACTGTATAAATCATGTCAAGTCTAGAGTTCATATCAATAAAATCATACTCTAGACTTCATATCATATCTGTTAGAAACTAGGCTAGATCCCTATCATCTCTATCAATAAAGACTTAAATCACTGTAGCTAGCAGTGAAAATCATGTCATCGTCCCCTGGAAACCAATTAGGGCGCTATTTATGGCCATAGACCTCACCTCTCTCAGCCCCACTGATCAGGCGTGACTGAGACCTGTCTACGACTATTGTCGGACAAGCATCTCTGCCTAATGAGCAAAGCTCCAATTAGGCAGTTTCCACTATGCTTTATTGAATTTAATTCTTTTAGGGTGCCTACAGTCTCATAAAACATTTAAATCTATAGCTTTCTTTTCAATATCATGTAAAGCATATGATAAAATTCTGTATGAGACTTCATATATCAAAATATATATATCTAGCATATACTTTCATTTCAAAACAAATCAATACTTTTCAGTATTCATATAAACATTATTATAATGTTTCAAGTTGTAAGAAGGCATGCTTAAATGCGATGCTATAAAACATTCTAGTATGCAACTTCGATAATATTTTCATCACATACAATGAAGCGATTCATTTAACTTTATCACCGTCAATTATTTGATTTCAAGACTTTCTTTCTGTCCAATCAGTAAATCACTATTCAAATAATTCAAGATTCATTTCATTCAGTATTCAGATTGTTCAGTACTCTAATTATTTAATAATCAGATCACTTGATATTAAACTATTCGGTATTCAATATCCTTTTTCGATAATTATCGACTATAACAATCATTTGTACATTTTATTATCGATACTAGAGCCACATCATCAGTGTGAATCCTCTTAGTATCTATGAGCATTTAAATACCGTGTTTCCATATAGCCATCATGATGCTGAAATTATGCAATACTAATATCCTCATTCGATATCTATTCCAAAGTCGACATCGAGGATAATAGAACCACAAGATCAATAATCGCTTATCAAATCCTTTTATGGCTTGACCCATTGGTACACATTCAAAATTTTCGACTTGCGGTTTTTGACTTGCGGTTCAATTTCATTCACTATCATAAAATCAGATCACAATCCTCAATTCACTTTTTATATGGCCTGTAGAATGTAATATCATGCTAGAATTATCTAAAAAACATCATCAATTCAATTTTTGATTGGCAATTTACCCACTTAAAAGAATTTGCCAATTTTCACTATCAACAGTGTTTCAATCATTTAAGTTGCCTTGCGACTATCCATATTATTGCAAAAATCTCAGTTCACATTTATTTAACATCGATATGTATAAGTACATTTTTATGCAAACGTGTGTTCTATCAAATGTCCATAAGACATCACAATTTACTTTCTTATTATCGTTATTTCAATCATACCACTAAGACGGTCCATTCATCATATACTCCAATTTTCTCCGGGTCACTCAGATGTGAAAGAATATTTTTTTTCGAAACCTATTCCAAGGTTATAATCAAATATGTATAATCACATGTTTGACATCTATTTATTTGAATATATCAATTCTATAATCATCACTCAATTAATAATTCCGCAATTCTATCATTTGACTATCTAAATCACAACTTCGATTTTTCTCTTTAAAGTTGTATCATATAATCATCATCACTTTTATCCGTGATCCGTCTAATAAATAATTCCACCTAAATCTTAACTTAATACTATTTGTGGTATTAAACTTACTTGATTTATCGATTCCATATGGTTTAAACCATATAATTTATCACATTATCGTGTTCAACGATCTATCTTCTCATTGATTTCAATATCAAACTTTTCCGGTAATACCATAAAGTCTTTTCAATGTTTATTTTTCAATAATTATTTTTAAAATTCCATTTACTTGAGAAACTTAAATCTTTTTCCTTAACGTTTTCCTAAGAATTTCGACAGCATAACGGCTTAATTTTCACTAAACCTCTTGTAAGAAAAACACAATTTATAGCCCAGCCGTTGATTTTTACAATTCCTATGTCTCTACTAAGACCCCCACCATCAGTTGTGGGTCCTCTTAGCATTTTTAACATCAATTCAATCAATGCACCATATTAAAAAAAATCACAATTCCATCAATGTATCATATAAAAATCATAATCACACATACAATATAATGCTACTAATGCTTTATAAAAGTATCTTACCTATTCGCCAAAGCTTAGTGCACTTCTCGATTTTCGAGCCTTGCCGAACTCCACCATTCGTCTCATTTTCGTTTTGCTACAATTTCAATAAGTGACACATATTTTCATTTAGAAAATAATCCAATAATTTCTAATAAATTTCTTAGAAATATAGCGAAAACTTTTAATTTTTCTTATCTATTTTTTCTTCTTCTTTTTCTTTTTCTTCTTCCTTTTCCTTTTTCTTTTCTTTTCTTCTTTTTCTTTCTCCTTCTTTCTCTTTTTCTTTTCTTTTCTTTTCTTCTTTTTCCTTTCTTTCTTTTTCTTTTCTTTTTTGAATCGGGTCGGGTCGAGTTGACCGGGTCGGATCGGGTTGGCCGGGTCAAATTGGGTTGGGCCGGTTCAGCCGATTCACTTTCTCCTTGCTTGTTCGGCCATTGTCAGCCACCATCGCCGGCGGTTCTCCCGCTCCAAAGCTTGTTGGGGTGGTGGCGAGGCTGGATCTGGTCTCCGTTTCTCGATCGGAGATGCCGACGGTAGCAGATCTGGGATAGGCGACGACAGCTCCTTCTCTATTTTCTTTCTCTCTTTTTCTGTCGTTTCCTTCACCGTCGGCCCTTTCTTCCTCCAGATCTGACCTTACCGGAGCTTCGCAAGGTGGCGGCGACAAGCGGATTGACCGGCGTCCCCTCCTTTCTTTTTTTCTTTTTCTCCTAGTTTTCCTTTGGTTTCGCCCCATTTTCCTTCTTCATTTCTTCTTTCTTTTCGTTTCTCACCGTCGCCGGCCCCTCTTCTTTCTCTTTCCCGTCCGAAGGCGATTCCCCTTTCCTTCTTCTCGCTGGCATTGACGGCTTCACATCCCCCCCTCTCCTCTGTTTTCAATAAGGAAGGGGGTGGGAAATCGGGTTTGCATCCCGATTCCCCCTTTTTTCTTTTTTTTTTTAATTTATATATATTTATATTTATAAATATATATAAATACACTAATTATATTTATATGGATATAAATATACCCATTTTATTTCTTATTATTTTGGATCTCTTAATATCCAAAATAATTTCCCTCAATTCATCACTTCATCAATTTCAGAAATTCAATATATTCTGATCTTCCTAAATAACTTTATTCATTTATTCCCGGGTAATTAATATCAAAAATAGGAAAATTTTCAGTTATCACAATACCCCACTTCACAGAATGATAGTTGATGCATAAGTACCTTAATCTCTGCTATAATAGAGCCACCCTTCCAGAAGCTTGGTCGATCAGAATTAACAGCCTTCACTATCAGCATGCAATCACTTTCCAAGTAAACCTGCTCCAATTGAAGTTGTATGGCAAGATCCAATCCACATCTGATTGCTAGGCACTCCCCAAGTAGTGGATCTATACCACTATTTGTTTTTTCCACACAACACCAATGGACCTCGCCAATGCTGTCTCGAGCTACCACCCCTATTCTTGCCTCGCCGCCTTTGACTTCGAAGTCAACATTAACTTTAATGATCCCCGTCGTAGGAGGTGACCAAACCTGTAGGGAGTTTAGATTCCTCTCACCATGTAAAGGATCACCGTCTAGGACAAAACTGAAATTGTTAATAGAAAGCATATGATCTCTAGTCCTTTGAAGATGATATGGTGAAGTGCAGTGCTGATAATATAAACACTCATTACGATTCTTCCATAACAACCAACATCCAATAAGTAGAGTACTCAAGCTATCTTTCTGAACAGCTGACTCGATTGTGAAATCCCAGAAGTCAACTCCCTTTCTATGATCGTTACCAAGCCCTGCCACCCATGCACAGTCACTGCTCCAAAATTGTAAACTCATAGGACAAAGAAAAAAGATATGCCTCCAGTCCTCGTCCGCTACTCCACACACCGGGCATATAAACTGGTGAAGCAAGCCTCGGCTTTGGAGATTCGTAGCTGTCGGTATTATATTCCAAACAACTCTCCACATAAAGTATTTTATCTTAGGAATCACATATGCTTGCCAAAGACTTCTCCATAATGGCCTTCTATCCCCCGTATCGTTTGTTTCAAAACCCAATATCTGCCTGGCAATGTAGTAAGCTGATTTCACAGTAAATTCACCTAACTGAGTGCCATTCCAAATCAACTTATCCTGTTGACAGTGTCTAGAAAGCGGAATCTGCTTGATGAGGACTTGATCATGACTATTGAACAACTATGTAAGCAATTCGTTGTTCCATGTGAACGTGGTGACATCGATCATTGTAGTGATTGGCATTGGAGGAGGGGTTATTGATTCAGAATAGGTGTGCTTAATCTCCGATGGTTTTTTAATCCATCGATCCTTCCATATGTCAATGAGGCTTCCATTCCCGACTCTCTATCTCGATCCATTCTCCACGACCTTCTTCCCTTCTAACAGACTTTTTCAAAGAAAAGAGTCTTTATAACTGTGACCTGCTTTGAAAACTTTTCCAAAAAGAAAATATTTAGCTCGGAGAATTTCAAAAGCAAGAGAGTGTGGATTGTGCACCAGATTCCACCATTGTTTTGATAAAAGTGCTAGGTTCATTGCTTCCGAATCCCTGAAGCCCAATCCTCCATCTTGTTTAGAAACACACAACTTGCTCCACGATTTCCAGTGGATTTTGCGTTCACCTAGCTTACCACCCCACTAAAACTTTACCGCTAGCATGTTCAGTTCTCTGGTAAAAGATTTGGGTAATAGGAAACAATTCATATGATAATAGGGAACCGCTTGAGCCACCGATTGTATAAGAACTGCTCTGCCAGCATAAGATAGAAACTTTCGTTGCCAACCTTGAATTTTTTGGTGAAGCCGTTCTTTAATGTTAGCAAACTCCTTTCTCCTTGATCTACCAAACAACAGAGGGATGCCCAAATATCTGTTGCCCATGTTGAACTTCCTCATACCCAACTCAGACAAAAGGATACGCTTGTCTTCTTTATTATCATTTGAGCTGAAAAAACCGAAGACTTCTGGACATTTATACATTGACCTGAAAGCATTTCATAGTTCGTCAGCAGGCTTTTGAGATTAGTCATGTCAACCACCAAGGCCCTTGTGAAGAGCAGGCTATCGTATGCAAATAGCAAATGTGTGAGGCTTGGGGCATCTCTTGCCACCTGTAGACCATGTAATTCTCCCCGTAAATGTTCTTGCTTAAGAAGATGGGAGAATCCTTCAGCACATATAAGAAAAAGATAAGGAGATAAAGTTTCTCTTTGTCTCAATCCTCTGGACGGAGTAACGTTGCTATATAAATTTCCATTAACCTTTACCGAATAAGAAACAGTAGTCACACACGTCATGATTAAACGGATCCATGATGCTTCGAACCCCAACTTCTGCAGCATAAACTCCAAAAAATTCCATTCTATGCGGTCGTATGCCTTACTCATGTCCAGCTTAACAGCCATTGACCCTTCTGAGCCACTTCTATTGGATTTCAAACTATAGAAAGCTTTGAAAGCAATCACCACATTGTCAAAGATATGTTTTCCTTCGACGAAAGCACTTTGATTCACCCCTATGATCTCTGGCATTACCTTTTTCAACCTGTTTACCAGCACTGTGGAAAGTATTTTGTAAAGCACATTACATAGGCTTATAGGCCTATAGTCCTTGATACTAGAAGGATGAGGACATTTGGGAATAAGGATGATGTTTCTTTTGTTGAGAATCGAGATATCCAATTCGCCATTTAAAAAATTTAGAGCTGTTTGTGTTACCTCCGGGCCAACAATGTGCCAATATTTCTGAAAAAAGCAGGCTGTTAAACCATCTAGACCTGGTGCCTTACTTGGATTCATCTTTTTCAATGCTATCTCAACTTCTTTTTCTTTGAAAGTTTGGCTCAAATTGTGTTTTGACTCATCTGATAATCTATTATTGAAGTCCTGTAAAAGCCACCACGGCCTCTCATTCCGTGTAGAAAAGAAGAGTCCTTGGAAATATTGCATGATTTCATTCACGATAAGACGCTCAAACTCCAGCACCTGCCTCGAATCTGACACTAGCTTCTGGATACTATTTATTCGCTTGCGTCGAGACGCCATGGAGTGGAAAAACCTCGTGTTGCGATCCCCTGCCCTTAACCAGAGTTCCTTAGACCGTTGCCTCCATATTATTTCCTCCATGTGAAGTAAATTATTAAGCTCTGTCTTTTTCCTATTTAACTCTTCTTCATACGTGGCTTCCTGACTACAGCTGAGAGCACCTTCAACTTCATTATAAACCTGCTGAATTCTCCGTCCCATATGTCCAACCTCTTTCCTATTCCAATTTGATAAAACTTCCCCGTATTTTTTAATTTTTGCCGTCATTTGCGAACAATTGGATGCCTTTGACATACTCCAATGTTGCCTGATTGCCTGCTCGCAATTTGCATTGGTAGTCCACATATTTTCAAATCAAAATCGGTTGGTTTGTTGGCTGATCGGAAGCCCAGAACTTGACTTGAGCATCAGGAAAAGATGGTCAGACGTAGAAGCATACCAATGGTGCTCTTGGAAGTTTGGGAAGAGTTGTAACCACTCCGAATTACATAGACCTCTGTCTAATCTCTCCATGATTTTACTCCTGCCAGATCCTTTACTCCACGTCATTAATGGACCTACAACTGGGAGTTCCATGAAAGCATAAGAATCCACTGTCTCCTGGAAAGCATTCATCTGCCATTGTGGTCTATATGCTCCCCCAATCTTCTCACTGTCATATAGAATTTCATTGAAATCACCGGCACACAACCATAGTCCACTCCACTTGTCCTTCAAACCTTTCAATAAGTCCCATGACTTAATACGCGCAGATGTTTCTGGGTTTCCATAATAACCCGTGAATCTCCACTTGGTATTTCGTTCTGTTACTAAGCAGTCTATGTGATTCTTCAAGAAAGAAAATAAATCAAGTTGGATCTCCTCCTGCCATAACAAAGCTAAACCACCACTCCTTCCCCTACCTTCCACTGTAACGCAGCCACTGTAACCCCATCTCTGACTCAAAACCTGCATTTCATTCTTTTTCCTCCTGGTTTCACAAAGAAAAAGAATGTAGGGTCTATGTCTTATGACCATTTTGGTCAACTCATGAACTGCTCGAGGGGACCCCAACCCTTGGCAGTTTCAGCATAACAGATTCATTGGTTTCCGCTGAAGATTCGAAAAACTCATTCCTTCCAGCTCCATTAACCATTTCCTTTAGAGACTGAAGTAAAACTGTTAAAGATACCCTTCTGTTCTTCTTTACGCCCACTTTCTTTCCTGCATGAATTCCTAACGTCGATAGCACACTGTTTTTACGAGGCCTTCCCTTTCCTCTTTTACACGTGGATCTATGATTAGATTGAGAAACATCCACGTTGGCAGTATCATTTTGTCCATTCTGTCGGATATCAACAGAGATTGTGTTCGGGGAATATTCGTTTGGCATCTCCTTTCCCTTATCAAACTCCAACTTCTTTTAGAAAGTAGGAGCCCCAAATATCTGGGACTGAGGAAACATATCCGTTCCCTTGCCATGATTTAGATACTCCCTAATCTTCTCGCCCTTATCTCTCCTGATATCTTGGGAGTTTGAACAGCTGCTAGTATCCAAACTCCTAGAATTAAGCCTGTTTTAAAATGTGAAAATCCCGCCTTGTTGTTCCTGTCGGTCGCCGTGTGCTGTTATCAGAGAAGATATTCCTCCACTGCTATTGCAAGAACACGAATGATGAACTTCTTTTCCTGAACCAGACAGAGATTGAGAAGTGCCATTAGATACTCCGCTAAACCAGTTTACTGCTCCTTTTGGACTTTCACCTCTGAGCCATGCACCATATTCCCTCGAAATGCACCCTTTTTCTTTAATCATTCTCACTGCCATATTACACTCTGATTCCTGGTGATCTAAACACCCACATACATAACACAAATCATGGAGTCGTTCGTATAAGAATTTGATGGGACGAGATTCTCCTCCTGGAACAAGGACTCAAGATCCTCGTTTGAGTGGCTTGGTGACATCAATATGCACTCTTGCTCGTAGAGACTTGATCCATGCAAGTTGGCCATCACCCTTATCTACCATGTGAAGCTCCCCCAATGTCTCACCCAATGCTATACCTACCTTCTCGCTCATCATGCCCAAAGGCAAACCATGAATTTGGATCCAAAAAGGGCATCGTTTAAAGTCCATTTTTATGACTAGAACTGAGTCATCAACATTACGAAGCACCATCAGTGATTTATTGAAAGCCCAAGGTTGATTGATGAGTACCCTTTCTTTATCCAGCATCTCTTCAAAGTGAAATAGATACAAGTGATCTCCGACTTCATTGATCAATAGATCTCCCTTTGGTTTCCATAACCTGAAAAAAAACAGTACGAAGAGCTTCCAGATTCACTGTTTTCCTTGTCATAATACGACCAACCAGACAGAATTTCCCTTTTGTTTTATTCTCTTCAATCCATTCTTTTTCAATGATGACATCTTCTTGTTCTTCCTCTGTTTGTGACAGTTTAGCCCAAAGCTCCTCTAATCCCTCCGACATTGCATATCTTCCTATCAACTACACCGCTTAATGAAACAGTTGTGCTATAGAGAGTAGTAAGATTTTATAGAAAGAAGACTGACTAAGAGAAAAACGAAACAAGATTACGAAATGGAAAAAAACAAGGAGAAAACTGAAAAAGACAAAGAAGAAAGACAAAACCCTTAGCAAGAGATGCAAGGGACAAAGCTCTCACGTTCTCGGAGAGACTGCTTGCATACCTTATCTACAACGAATTAGTAGATTACACATTTTGTTACCCAAGAGCACGTAGATCAGCTGGCAGGGGGCTGTTCTAGCTTAACCAAAGGTCTTGAGTTCGAGTCCCTGGATATGCAGCTGTGTTAAAACTCTTGAAGGAGAGCTTTGTCGCCCTTTGGGTCCTGCCCGGCTCGAATCCAGATTAGTCCTATACCAAAGGTATGGGGATACCGGATGGTCTAGACCAAAAAAAAGATTACACATTTTGTTCATTTCGTTAAGGCTTTACTTAGTAAAAAATATGAAAAATAGTGAGGATGTAAAATTTATTAATATAAGTGTTATATGATATCACGTGTTTGAACATATTTTGCGTACGAACACCTTTTTTTATTTTTAAGTTTTCTCTTCTTTTGTTGGTCGATGATGTAGTGAACTTTTATGATAATATTGTTCACATCCTGAAATTGCGATGCTGAAGAAAATGTTTATTGGATGCTATCATGGTTTTTACAAAAACATACTTAAAATATCGTGACTTTCAAATTAAAAAATTCAATCTAAAAATATTTTGTGATATCAAATTTTATTCTAAAATGAATTTGGAAATTGATCCTCGGAACTTTGTTTTTGTTGAACAAAAATAATTGAAAGCTAAAAAAGAAAATGATAATTGTTTTATGTACCATTAGCTGAGTTTTTTAACTACATAGATAGGGTTAAGAAGATAATACATATTTTTTAAAATATTAAAAAAATAAAATAAAAATAAAATAAAGTATATGTCATTATCTTAACCTCGTTTGTAGAGTCAAAAAAATTTCATTGAAAATATATGGGATATTAATGCAATGAAAAATATATATTCTTGGCTTGCAAACAAAATTACGTTGATAGATTTTTCTTTTTACAAATCCTTTCGCTTCAACTTTTGACCTTTTTAGATTAGCCGTTAAACAGATAAATTTTGTTTTTTTTATTAAGAAAAAACTAATAAAGTTTAGAGAATTTTAAAGATATCCGACCAAAATTTCAAACGGATTAAAAATAGTTTCACAGTTTGGCGCATAACTTGACTCGAGTTGGCCACGGAGAGTGCTTGGAATAATCTTCCACAGTTCAAGTTTTAATAATTTTAAATAGGATTAATGCCAATATACCATTATTAGAGTTTTTTGATTTCGCAAATAGAGTTAAAATGATTATACATATCTTTTAAAAATATTAAAAAAATAAAAAATAAAATAAGATATATATAATCATCTTATGTTTTTTATGTTCTTAATATTTTAAAAACATGTGTAATCATCTTAACTCCGCTTATTTATTTTTTATTTTCTTAATATTTTTAAAAGACATTAGTAATCATTTTAATCTCACACGTTGAGTAAAAAACTTAATTGACGGTATATTGAATATTAATCCTTTTAAATATATCATCTATTTTAAGTGCATTCTAGTTCACAAGAAATTTAAATTTATGGTTTGACCATAACTTTCTAAGAATTTGTGCAATTAAATCCTAAAACTATTTAATTTCATCCTAAGATAATTTCATGATTCCATTAAATTTATAGTTCTTCCGTTGAAACCGCCCGGTAATATGCTTACTATTATACCTTATATTTACCAGGTTGTTCGCAAAGATTAGGACTTTTATTTTCGAAATATATTTTTAGGAGAAGAACTATCAAAATTACAAAACTTTTTCTGCGCACCACAAGTTTGAAAATCATTGTAATGAAAGAAAGTAGATCAAGTTTAGAAGTTTGGGGGATAATTAAGTGACTTTCGAGAGTTTAGAAATCAATATAAAATGTGGTTAAAAGTTCAAAGATTACTTTTTCTATTTACTCTATTTAAAATTAAATTTTAACCAAAATTATGCGTCATTATGCCATCTAGTGCTTCGTGCCGAAACAATAGATAGAAATCGAGCATCAAATGACACTTAACGTCTCCAATGATAGCAATCTTGATTGAAGGACCAAATAGGTCAAGTTTACAAGTTGGAGAATCAATAAGCGACTTTTGAATGTTTGAAGACCACTATAAAATATCACTGAAAAATCAGGGCTCAATCCTTGCCATTACTTTGCAAAAACTAATAACTGATATTAAAAAGAAACATAGTAAAAACTTAAATTGATATTGAAAAGTGATGAGGGTCTTATTAAAGGTCATTGGACCTTGATATAAGTCATGCTAAAACATATTGGGTCTAATGATAGTCTAAGCTCAAGAGAAAAGAGGACTAAAAAGGGCCATGAAAGATCCACTAGGTTATCATTTAAGCTATGGGTCTTAACCGTAATTATGCGCCATATTAGTCTTATATATAGGTCATAGGTATTATTTTTATACCCGAAGCTCTATTTGTTTATAAAAATCCTAGAAAAATCCTGTCTGACTTAAGCATCGGAGTGCGCGAGTAGGGGAAAGCCCTTGCGCCTTCTTGGAGACAGGTTAAGACATAGATCGAGATTCGTACATCATAAAAAATATTTGATGTAAACAGGTAACAACAATTGACGTCGTCTGTGGGAAATCGAAATAAGCTAGGTGCTCATCACGATTTAGTTAGATCTTGAAATTTTCAATCCAAAAATGAGTTAGCTTTCGATTCCCTACAATTTCTTATAGGTTTATTCTGAAATATTATGCATAAAATTCATTTTTAAATATCTTTCAGAATTCGTTTTAATTGATAGTTTGAAAAATAGGAAAAGAAACATGAAAATTTTCCTATTACCAAATAACATATTGATGCTTTGGTTCCTTGCTTTAAATGTTATTTTGCCTTAAAATAACACCTGGGCATTGTAGATTCATCCTCGGACATGTGAAATATGATTTTTGATATGAGAAATCTCATTTAAATGCGAAGCAATTTTGAAGAAACTTGTAGAAAACCAAATAGGTTAAAGCTTATTTTGCACAAAGAAGATGAGGGAATATCTCTCTCTCATAGTAAAAATATAAGCCACTCGTCACACTCACCAAGCAAAAGAGGGAATATTCTAAAAATATTTTCTCTATAAGTAAAAGTGTAGAACTTTTATGTATCCGTAAAACACTAAAAAAAGAAGGAATATTCTTCCAATATTCCTTTTAGCAATTGAAATTAATTACATTTAAGTTGTCAAACTTTATAAAATTATGATTTTGACCACTATGCATTAAGTTTGTACAAGTAAGTTTTTAAAGTATTCAATTGCATCCTTAACTGCATGAACTCATCAAATTTTGTGATTTATAGTACTCTTATCATATATGATATGGTATTATCAAAAATATAATTAAGCTAATTCGATTTGTCATTTATTCACGAATTTATCTTGAACATCAATTTTCTTTTATAATCTTGAATACTTTAAAAATTTATATGATTGCCTTCTCAAATTTGCGATTCGCATAAATTAGAATACAAATGTATTCATGAATATTAGTAAGCATAAAATTGTAGTAGGCATCTCTTTCTTTTGCTATCTCAGGATAAGTTGTATTATATGACAAATATAGTATAAAAGCAAAATAGCTACATTTATTACCTTTGGATTATTGTTATTCATGCTTATTGTCATGACACAATGTGTTTGTAGCTTACATTTTTTGCTAAGCTTGAACTCCTTATCTTTTTATTGTCGCTTGTCTTGATTATAATATACATTATTCTAAGTACATAATCCATTATATCCTATATGTTAGCTAACATGTAGGTTCGTATAAGCCCTGCTTGTTAGGCACTTTATTATAAGCCTTGCTTGCCAACAAGAGCACTTGGGGAGCAACATAAACAAATCAATCAAATAAATCTTATAACAAGAATGAGAAATACAACACAAGAAGAAAAAAGCTTACAAGAAAAGCGCGCAAAGTAAGCTACGCATGGACTTGAAGCGAAAAGTGTGCAATGTAAGTCATGCATAAACACAAAAAGTGCAAGGGCTTGAAGTGAAAAATGCGCGAGGTAAGTCACGCACAAGAAGAAAAAAGGCCTAAAGAGAAAAGTGCGTGAAGTAGGCTATGCATGGACTTGAAGTGAAAAGTGCATGATGTAAGTCATGCATAAAGACAAAAAGTGCAAGGGCTTGAAGCGAAAAATGCGTGAGGTAAGCCATGCCCAAACAGAAAAAAGGTCTGAAGCAAAAAGTGCGCAAAGTAGGCTATGCATAGGCTTGAAGCGAAAAATGCGCGAGATGGGCAATACATGGGCTTGAAGCAAAAAATGCATGAGGTAAGTGTGACATCCTCGTCACTATCCAAATACAATTAACTTTTTCCTTTCACATAACATTACTTAGACTAGTTTGTCAATATCATCCTTACTTCTCCTTATGCTTTAGGCATTATTATCATAATATGATATCAATTTTCGCATGAATATAATTTTCATATATATACATGCGTCACATACATCAGGATCTCAAATACCTTACATATCCTATATCCCCAAAACAAATAATACGCATTACTATAGTCTTGTACTGTACAATAGCAGAAGTATATAGCCAACTAATTATACCTTCAAAGAATAAGTGGGAAGCGTGTCTCGAAGGTATATCAAAAGATCCAAGAATGTGCTCCTCTATCCGGAGCGGAAATTACTTCAAGTAATCTGTATGAAAAATGTTTGTAAAGGAGTGAGTTTACGCTCAGTAAGAAACATATGTAAAAGAGCGTACTATGTCACTATATGCAGTTTTCCTGCTTGGCTCTATAATGTCATGTAAAACCATTATAAAGCATATACCATAAATCTTTCCCGCAAATATCAAGTACAAGTAAAATCTTCTCTTTCAAATACTTTCACATACTTTCAAATACATTCAAATAGATGTAAGACAATTAATTTTCAATAGAATCATGCACCAAGTAATTCTCATAAGGATACAACAAATATATCTCGTAAGGGATAATCCATGAGAAATCTCATAAAGGATACCACAACTATATCCGTAAAAGATAGTCCCGAGAGATGTCAAATAAATGGCATACCTACGCATGGGCTAGGGATCCTCCCCAAAGCTGAATACAAATAAGAGACATATGGCCATTGTCTATAGCCCACAGTGCTCACTAGTCATGTACCTTACTGTGGGTTTGAGGACTGAACTAGGGCTCCTCAGCCAAGAACAAGTACAAATAATGTGCATGCTCAATAAAGGTGTTCACAGTCTCCAAAATATTTTTCTTATAACTTTTGGCAAATACAAATATACTTCTTGAAATAGGCTTTCAAAACCTCCTTTTCAAATGGGCAGTCGATTGGTCTTTAGGGCAGTCGGCTGCTATACCATATATTGCTTTATTGAATTTCTTTTCCTTTTTGAAATTCAAATATTTTATTTTTTGAAAAACACATAGGGCAGTCGACTGGTCCCATATAGCAGTCGAATGGTTTCGCAAACAGAATGCTTTCGAGAAAAAGGTAGTTGACTGGCTCCCTGGGCAGTTGGCTGTTTCCGCAAACAGAATGTTTCTGAAAACAGGGCAGTCGGCTGGCTCCCTAGGCAGTCGGCTGGTTTTGAAATAGAATGCTTTTCAAGTAAATAGCAGTCGACTGTTTTGAAATAGAATCCATATCGAAAATTGGTAGTCGACTGACTTGTATAGTAGTCGACTGGTTTGTCTTGATTTTCGAAAATCTATGCTTTAACTGTCTCTAGGTAGTCGGCTACTACTTAAAGCGGTCGGCTGCTCCTAGCATTTTGGTAACTAGGAGTAAAACCTGAAATTTACCTTTCCACACATCAATTCAGCTTTTACTTCACTCTAAAGAATTTAAAAACATGCGGACATAGTCACCTTACGTTCGTTACATAAATTCCTTACCTTGATAGTTGATTATCCACTAGCTTGGTTGTATTCCAATACCTTTCCCTTCACCTTTTCAAGCTAAAATCATCATGACAATTTAAAGCTTTAAAGAACTTATACAAATATGTTACACCAACTCTATACAACTCTAAACCATGGCCAAAATCAGCTAAAACTATTTAAATCTCTTACCTTTGCTAGTCACCACAATTTTAGAAATTTAGATCTCCTTAATCACTTTGATTCAGCCTTTCATACTAAAGGCATGAGTAGAGCAAGTGATGAGGATCGTTTTTCGTTACTAGAGTTTATTGATTTGGTGATTGAACATAGGAGTTTGTCAAGGTGATTGGAATGGAAACTTGGAGAAAATGGAGTGAACAAGAGGGCTGGAAGTTGCTGCCAAATTGGTGATGGCTAAAGATGATGATTTGTTGGCTCTATAGGCTATACCGAGAGGGAGGTGAATCGGTTTTTACTAACCTTAGGTTCGTTTTTCGGTTCCTTTAAATTCTCTAGCTTAGATTGATATTTTCTAAGTTCTCCAGACTACTCAAGCATGCAATATAAATTCAATTCAATAAGCACAATATAATTGCAAGTAAAGAGAGTAGGGAAAGAGAGATTTACACAAGTGATTTATAAAGGTTCGGCAATTTGCCTACGTCCTCTACCTTGAGACGCTCCCAAGGATTTTCTCCAAATCCACTATCTTGAATTTGTGATTACAATCCCTCTTTTTCTTATGCTCAAGAGTAACCTCCCTCTTTTTCTAGGCTCAAGAGAAACCTCCCTCTTTTTCTAAGGCTTAAGAGAAACCTCCCCTTTACAAGGAATGGTGGGTTACAAATAATGTAATCAAAGAAGGGCCTCTAGATAGGCAAGTGATTACAGAAATTAGGCACCAAGAAAAGCCTATACAATATTTGTGCTAAACAATACAAGAGATAAGTGAATGATAGAAGATGAAGACTTTGGAGCTCTTGATTTGTTGTTTGAGGCTTGAGGATTTGAGGAATATGTGTTATGGAGTTGCTGAGTAGTTCCTCTTGCTTCCTTTAGCTTCTAAGCCTTTATTTATAGTCCCTTGGATGGTTTGTGGACGTTGGTTGGAGCCAAAACAGAAACTAGCCGTTGTATCCCACAGAAACTAGCCGTTGGGGACTTTCTGGTGTAAAAGGATCGATCCTTTTGCAAAAGGGATCGATCCTTTCCTTCATTTCACGCATTGGAGTGCTTTTGCCAAAAAGGGATCGATCCCTTTCCATATGGGATCGATCCTATGCTTCCAGAGGGCATTTTTCCTGCACTTTTGGATTAGAAATGATATAATGTTTGATCCTAATTCAACCCAATATTTTGTGGGAGTTTTTCTTGACTTTCTCAAATGAAAACGTAGTCCAAATATTCATCAAGTAATTTTCTAAAATATTCAAGACATTTTATAAAGTATTAAGACCAATAAGAATATGTAATTAAATCATGGTCTTAATGTTTGATATAACCACTTGAAAATGGATTGGGAAAATCATGTGTGATAAGGCAAATTTACAATATGAATTAAAACATTAAAGCTTACTTAAGTTTTTGTCATTTCAAAATATATATTGCAATTTAAAGCTAACAATCTCCCCCTTTTTGATATGAAAAAACTTAATGTAAATTTGCTTTGAAAATTCTTTGAAAAATAAAGCAGAATTTTACAAAGCTCTCCCTTAATATAAGCATGGGTTTTGAAAATGAATTTTCAAACTATTTCTCCCCCATTATCTCTCCCCCTTAATATCTCTCCCTTTTAATATCTATCTCTCCCCCTTTTTGTCATAGCAAAAAGAAGACAAAATAATAAAAAATATGCTCCCCCTAAAATCATAGCTATGTGAGAAGAGATAAAAGAATATGCTCAATCCAACAAGAAACATGTTAGTACATGGGACTCATAGCACAAATAAATAAGTCAATTGTTCATAAAGAGTATGAAATATTTATGCAACGAACATGACTTATAATCCTATACCAATTGTTTATAAATAATTTTGCAAGAAGTTCACAATTGGTAAGAAATGAAGCAAGTTGAGTATAAATATCTACTAAGGTCTATGACTTGCTTATTTCAATCCTATTAAGCACCTAAGTATATCAATTGTTCTTTCTAAAGTCCAACTAAGGTGCATGGTAATACATCATGATTATGAGATAAAATTATATAGCATATCATATGCATGTGCTCATAAATCATTTTCAAGAAATATTGTGTCTAGAATTAAATCATACATCAATTAATCACAAATTCTAGCACAAAAGTGTTTCATGCAAAAGTGGCTTATGTGAATTCTTCCCTATTTGTCATTTCAATCTAAGTAGCATGAGAAGAATTGTCAATTTAAAGCTCATACCAATTGGCAATTTAGTTTTAGCTTACCAATTATTGAAAATATGTTGCCAATGATACTAATTGTTATTTAAATCTAAATACCAATTGTTACTAATGGTTGACTTAGTCATTTTGCATGAATCCAATATTTATGTGTAGTGTGTTCATGTCAAGAAAATAATCATTCTAAATATGCAAGAACACAATCACACATCATCAAATATGCATATGGATTAATTAAACATAAGCATACTATCATAAAGTATTAATCCATATTCATATTCACAAAGTTATACCATATGGAAGCTTCATAAAATCAAAGTATTCAAGATAACACATTTTCTTCCATGTTTTCAAGCACAAAAATCCTATGTTCATTTTCCAATTCAAGTCCTTAACCAATTACGAGCAAGGAAAGATTCAAATAATAAATGCATGGATATCAAGTTTGTTCAAGTTTGCATTTATCTTTGAATGTTGGTGTTGTCATTAAGACCCTAGTTCTTTAAGTACAAGGATGATAAAGTTTCAAGCATTTGAACATTTAGGATCTATTTACCATCACAAATTATAGGCCAATGACCATTACCAATTGTTGAATTTACATTTGAAATCAATCCACTAGATGTATAATTGTCATGAAACCTAGTGTGGAATAGATGAGTCAAGCTAAGAGATTTAATCCTATAAGCATGCTTGACTAAGATGAACAAAAGGAATGAAGAATATTCATTATGCACAAGTTCATCAAATTCTCAAATATATCCATAAATTCTTGAAATAATTCTCAAAATTATGTTTCAACATTCATTGAAAGTATATTTCAAGATTATTTCAAGATTTATGCAATTCATAACCATTTTCAATGAGAAAACTTATTTTGCACTTGTGAGCTCAAGAAAAATGATATTAATTGTTGAAAGTGATACCATTTGTTGGAAATGATACAAATTGATAGAATTGAGGATGATATCAATGAAAAATGAATTTTCATAGTTTAAAGATCATCAAAAAGAAATTAAAATATTGAATTTTAAGTTGAGAAGAAAGAAGATATCAAGAAAATTAAGAAAACTTTTCAACTAAGGCTTAAAAATGAATAAAAGGCATAAATTGCCTAGAGGGATCGATCCCATGAGCAAAGGGATCGATCCCTAAACTCTAGAATCAAGTTTCCTGCATGTTTTTCCAAAGGGATCGATCCTGTATGTAGAGGGATCGATCCCTCATCCTGGTTCTGCAGATTTTTAATAGAAAATCCAACTTGTGAGATGCCAAAACTTCGTTTTTGAGTATTTTAACTCTAAGTAAGGGTTTAAACATTTGTAAAACATGATTTTGGACTTGTATGAATGAAAAACATGAATGAAAAACCATTTTACAAAAGATTTTACAATTTTGGAAGAATTTACACAATAAAATGCATTTTTGGCCTCAAATGGGGTCATTTTGAGAGTTAAGCATATTTTGACAAAACTCAAGCATTGGATACCACAAATATGTCAAAAAAAATTTGTTCACATAGGTTTTAAGCACATATATCATCAAATCATACATCTTGTGAACAACAGGCCATGATTTACATCATACAAGTTCTTCATTAATGCACATGACATGACATTTTGCATACATGACATATTTGGCAATTTGAGGCAAGTAAATACATTATCAACACATAGCAAACTTGCTCAAAATGCAGAAATCCAATAATCATTTCAAAATAACTAAACATGCTTTTCATTCAATCAAATATTGCATCAAAAACTATCCAATCATTTATCATGCCTTTTTATTTATCCATTCAACTTATAGTGCATCAAAGATCATCAACAAACCATATCATCAAGGCATAAACAATAAAAAGTTTAAGGAGTAAGGAATTAAGCTTACAATACTCCTTTACTAGAGAGTGCTTTGCCTTGAATAGTTGAATCCACCTTGTGCCATTCTTTGAAGAATTGTTGTGACCTTGCTAAGGATGGATTTCCAAGCTCTTCCTTTTTCTCATTGGCACAAGCAAACTCCATGAGGATGTGTTGAGCATTTAAACTCCATTGTTCCATTGTATTCCCATGCTCTAACACTCTTACAACAAACAAATTCAAACATGTTTTGGTACCCAAATTTTCTTGGGTCCTTAAAAGTTAGTGCAAATAATTTTTGATCCTTTTGTGATCCATTTCAAGCACAATTCATCATTATTCATAGCATGCTTTGGCACCCACATTTTTCTAACTACTCTTCCTCTAAATGTGGTTTTTCTATATGTGCATGCTTGTGAAGAGTGACCTATTCTATTGCATAGTGAGCATGTAAGAGATAAATCATGCATAGTATTTTTGCTCACAAGGAAATTCTTTAGATGAGTTTCTTTTTGTATTGCATTATAACCTAACCTATCTTTATCAAAGAAAGCTCTTTGGGTCTCAAGCATGTGATCTAATTTTTGTTGACCCATATAGAACCTAGTAAATGAGTTATGCAAATTTGTATTCTTTTCATTTAACTCATTTATCTCTAAGTTAGCCTTTTCTAATTTCTTTTCAAAATCTATCTTAGCATTTGTCAAGGCTTCATTTTCTATTTTTAATTTAGCAATGATTTTCTTATATTTGGAGTTCATGCATTGAAATTCATTTGCTAAATCATTAAAGGCATTTTTTAGTTCACTAAAGGTATAATCATTATCTTCACTAGAACTACTACTAGCCTCATCATCACTAATAGCCATAAAGCATGAGTAGGCTACCTCTTCATCTACATTTTCCTCATCGGAGCTATCACTATCGCTCCATGCAGCCACAAATGCTTTCTTCCTAGGCTTCCTATCCTTTTCCTTCCTAAGTAAGGGGCAATTTAATTTAGTATGACTCGGTTCATTGCACTCATAACATACTAAGGGGTCCTTTTCTCTTCTACTTGACTCTCCCCTTTGATGTCTCCTATTACTCTCTCTCTCTTTCATTCTCATAAATCTATTGAATCTTTTGGCAAACATTGCCATTTCCTTTTCTTCCTCATTTCCACTCTCATCACTATCATCCTCATGAGTGGAAGACTTAAGTGCTACCCCTACTTTCTTTGAAGGCTCTTCATTTCTTTTTAATTTCATTTCATGAGTAAGTAGAGAGCCCATAAGTTCATCTAGAGACAAGGTATTTGGATCTTTAGACTCTTCTATTGCGGTTACCTTTGCCTCCCAAGATTTTGGCAAGCTATTCAAAATTTTCTTAATCATTTCTACATTGGAATAGCTCTTGCCTAATGCCTTAAGTCCATTAATTATATCATTAAACCTAGTGAACATTTCGCTAATGGACTCATTTTCTTTCATCCTAAATAGCTCGTAATCATGTGTGAGCATTCCTATTTTGGTCTCTCTAACTTGATTTGTCCCTTCATGTGTGATGGCTAGTTTGTCCCATATTTGTTTAGTATTTTCACATAAGGAGACTCTATTATACTCATTGGGACCTAATGCACAAAAGAGGGTGTGCATAGCTTTGGCATTCAATTGTGCCAATCTCATGTCATTGGTGTCCCACTCATCTTCACTCTTAGGGACATCTTTTCCATCTACTTTCTTTATTGGGATTCTAGGGCCATTAACAATTACTCTCCACACTTCATAGTCATTGGATTGCACAAATAACATCATCCTAATTTTTCAATAGGAGTAATTCTCACCATTGAAGAGTGAAGGTCTAACTAATGAGTGTCCCTCTTCTCCTAGGGGTGTGCCTACATTCAAGTGAGCCATTTAAGATCATTTTGCTCGATAGAGGTTAGTCTAAATCAATCTCGAGCCCAAGCTCTGATACCAATTGTTGGCTCTATAGGCTATACCGAGAGGGGGGCTGAATCGGTTTTTACTAATCTTAGGTTCGTTTTTCGGTTCCTCTAAATTCTCTAGCTTAGATTGATATTTTCTAAGTTCTCCAGACTACTCAAGCATGCAATATAAATTCAATTCAATAAGCACAATATAATTGCAAGTAAAGAGAGTAGGGAAAGAGAGATTTACACAAGTGATTTATAGAGGTTCGGCAACTTGCCTACGTCTTCTACCTTGAGACGCTCCCAAGGATTTTCTTCAAATCCACTATCTTGAATTTGTGACTACAATCCCTCTTTTTCTTAGGCTCAAGAGTAACCTCCCTCTTTTTCTAGGCTCAAGAGAAACCTCCCTCTTTTTCTAGGCTCAAGAGAAACCTCCCTCTTTTTATAAGGCTTAAGAGAAACCTCTCCTTTACAAGGAATGGTGGGTTACAAATAATGTAATCAAAGAAGGGCCTCTAGATAGGCAAGTGATTACAGAAATTAGGCACAAAGAAAAGCCTATACAATATTTGTGCTAAACAATACAAGAGATAAGTGAATGATAGAAGATGAAGACTTTGGAGCTCTTGATTTGTTGTTTGAGGCTTGAGGATTTGAGGAATATGTGTTATAGAGTTGCTGAGTAGTTCCTCTTGCTTCCTTTAGCTTCTAAGCCTTTATTTATAGTCCCTTGGATGGTTTGTAGACGTTGGTTGGAGCTAAAACAGAAACTAACCGTTGTATCTCACAGAAACTAGCCGTTGGGGACTTTCTGGTGCAAAAGGGATCAATCCTTTGCAAAAAGGATCGATCCTTTCCTTCATTTCACGCATTGGAGTGCTTCTGCCAAAAAGGGATCGATCCCTTTCCATATGGGATCAATCCCATGCTTTCAGAGGACATTTTTCCTGCACTTTTGGGTTAGAAATGATATAGTGTTTGATCCTAATTCAAGCCAATATTTTGTGGGAGTTTTTCTTGACTTTCTCAAATGAAAACATAGTCCAAATATTTATCAAGTAATTTTCTAAAATATTCAAGACATTTTATAAAGTATTAAGAACTAATAAGAATATGTAATTAAATCATGGTCTTAATGTTTGATATAACCACTTGAAAATGGATTGAGAAAATCATGTGTGATAAGGCAAATTTACAATATGAATTAAAACATTAAAGCTTACTTAAGTTTTTGTCATTTTAAAATATATATTGCAATTTAAAGCTAACATGATTCATCAAGTTCATTTAATGGATGCTCATCTCTTAACCCTATCAGCCATTGACCATTAATTATTTGGCCTTTCTTTCTTCCATTAATTAACCACATGTCATTTAATTACCAAAATTTTTAATATTTAATTCCACAAAATCTACTATTAATTTCCTTGACCATTTGACCTCTTTAACTTTTGAATATTCAATTGTTCTAATTTCATTCATGTCCCATATATCACTCACATGTCAAAGTCTTATATTTATTTAATCATTTCAGATTGAAATACTATACAATTATGGGAAAATTTACAGGAATTTGGGGATTTCACAGTAAGCAGTGAATGAAATAAAAGTCCTTAAGCGAAAAATGCGCGAGGTAAGCTGTGAATGAAATAAAAGTCTCTAAGCAAAAAATGCGCGAGATAGGCAACACACGGGCCTGAAGCGAAAAGTGCGCGAAGTAGGCTATGCATGGGCTTGAAGCGAAAAATGCGTGAGGTAAGCCGTGAATGAAATAAAAGTCCCGAAGCAAAAAATGAGCGAGATGGGCAACACATGGGCTTGAAGCGAAAAATGCGCGAGATAAGCCGTGAATGAAATAAAAGTCCCTAAGCGAAAAATGCGCGAGATGGGTAACACATGGGCTTGAAGTGAAAAATGCGCGAGGTAAGTCGTGAATGAAATAAAGATCCCTAAGCGAAAAATGTGCGAGATGGGCAACACATGGGCTTAAAGCAAAAAATGCGCGAGGTAAGCCGTGAATGAAATAAAAGTCCATAAGCAAAAAATGCACGAGATGGGCAATATATGGGCTTGAAGTGAAAAAATGCACGAGATAAGCTATGAACAAAGCAAAGGGCTTAAAGCAAAAAATGCGTGAGGTAAGTCACGCACGAGAAGAAAAAGGCCTGAAGCAAAAAGTGCACGAAGTAAGTTATGCATAGACATGATTTAAATAAAAAAAATCTTATATACTCTTCCATAGGGTATATCCTGCGAAAGAGTGAGGAGCAATTGATAAGGGTCTTACTAAAGGTCATTGGGCCTTGATACAAGTCATGCTGAAGAATATTAGGCCTAATGGTAGTCTAAGCCCAAAAGGAAAGAGGACTAAGAAGGGCCATGAAAAATCCACTATCATTTAAGCTATGGGTCTTAACCGTAATTACGCGTCATATTACTCCTATAAATAGGTAATAGGTATCATTTTTAAACCCGAAGCTCTATTTGTTTATAAAAACCCTAGAAAAATCCTGTTTGACTTAAGCATCAGAGTACTTTCCCCTGCGCCCTCTAATCATTTTTTTTCTTGCAGAGTTCATGGAGATAGGTTAATATGCAGATAGAAATTCGTACGTCATCAAAAATATTTGTTGTAAACAGGTAACAACAAAAAGAAATAGAGAAAAAGAGTAAAAAAGATCTTCTCAATTTCTTTATGCTATTTCAAATTATAAGAACTATATAGAGAGGAATGAAACTAGCTATGGTTACTTTTAAATTGGTATTATGGAGCACCAAATCCTATTAAGTAGAATCAGAGTATTTTATAATTGAGTTTGAATAAAGTTTCGATAATAAAATTACTATTCGTCATGGGTTCGGATTGTGATCTTAAATTACCCACTATCCAAACTCGTTTGTAAATAATAATTTTTAAATATTATACATATTTTTATTTATGAGTTATTTATTATTAATATAGTATTCAATTAATCTATTTATAATTTATTTTATGTAAATTTAAATTTATTAAATTAGCATTTCTTAATAATATGCATTAAAAATGATTTTAAATTTAAATTTAAAAGTCAAATTATAACAATAAATGAATATTTAGTGGGTTCAAATAATTATCATGTATTTTTTATATTATATGAGTAGACATCACGTTACGTGTAAAAACTTCGATAGATTATGAAAGTTAGTTAAACCTGCTAAGGAAATATTGGGCTAGTAGAAGAAAATTAGAATATTATTATAGTTGTAATTCTGCTAGCTATAATCTGGTGGTTGTGATACTTCAAACTTTATTTAATTGATTGATTGTATAAGTACAGATTTGTACTACAAGATTGAATCATGAATAACGATTGCAATTTCCTTCCTAACTAAACTTTCTTCTTATCTATCCTTTTCTTCTAATTTCTTTGTTTTTTTTTCTCAATTCAACAAATTTCATTAATAATTTGATGAATGCATAATCATTAGTCAGTGTTCATCCTATATAACATCATGAGTAACATAGAACATCCTACAAATACAGAGCATACAAGACCCAAATTTCAAACAGAAAAATAACGCTAAATGGAACACCTATCAAATAATGTTAATTAGATAAAAACATAACACTAATCAGGTAACATCAACACACAATCCCACCTTACTATCCAAAGCTAGAACCAGGCATGAAACATGTCAGCTCTGTTAACACCAAGTTTAGCCAATGAATCAGCCAAACAAATGGCCTCTTTGAATGAATGAACAATTTTTTTTATATAACCTTGTCTAAATTTTTTTTTCTAGTAGTGTTTTATACTGAACATAAAGTAGAAAAAAATTAAATTTAGGTTAAGAAAGAAAGCTATGAAAATGTATTTATATAGTTATAAATTTTTAAAAGTTAATAAAAGGGTATGTATGTCAAAAAAAATGCTGACTTACATTTTTGGATAAAAATTGTGCCTAAAATTAACAAGTCAATGTTTATGGAGAGGTAAAACCATCGAAAAGACAGAACTTATGATTAAGCAATATACATATGTTACTACTTTCAATTTTCTATGTTGCTACCAACCATTTCAAAATGTTGGCCTATTCAAATAACGCTAAATGGAACACCTATCAAATAATGTTAATTAGATAAAAACATAACACTAATCAGGTAACATCAACACACAATCCCACCTTACTATCCAAAGCTAGAACCAGGCATGAAACATGTCAGCTCTGTTAACACCAAGTTTAGCCAATGAATCAGCCAAACAAATGGCCTCTTTGAATGAATGAACAATTTTTTTTATATAACCTTGTCTAAATTTTTTTTTCTAGTAGTGTTTTATACTGAACATAAAGTAGAAAAAAAATTTAATTTAGGTTAAGAAAGAAAGCTATGAAAATGTATTTATATAGTTATAAATTTTTAAAAGTTAATAAAAGGGTATGTATGTCAAAAAAAATGCTGACTTACATTTTTGGATAAAAATTGTGCCTAAAATTAACAAGTCAATGTTTATGGAGAGGTAAAACCATCGAAAAGACAGAACTTATGATTAAGCAATATACATATGTTACTACTTTCAATTTTCTATGTTGCTACCAACCATTTCAAAATGTTGGCCTATTCAAGTTTATTTTCCTCAATCCAAAATTATTCGAAAAACCTTTCCAAAATTAAGAGTCGACCTGATCATCCAAATTTTATCAATAAAAGGAATGAAAATCTATCCAGCATTATTTATCCTATTTAGGGTTATTGCAAAATCATGTGATTAGGTTTTTACCATATTTGACCCATTCTCTATATTTGTTCTTAGAGATTACAATGAAACTACCATCAAAATTTTTGAGATCTACAGGCTGTAACTTATTCTGTTAGAAAAAGGTTGGTAAGAATTTGTAAAAAAAAAAAAGATTTTACAATCAAATTTAGATTTTCGATATTTAACATTTTGATTATGGTTAAGCATCTTGTGATAACATAGTATAGATAGTCATGGAATAAGAAAAATGTCGTGCTCTTGTAAATGTACTATACAATTTTAGGGTTAATACACAGTGCAAACTTGATATCCTTACTGTTCCTAGTACAACTACAAGGTAGGTTATCGCAAACATGATGAGATTAAGAATAAAAAATTCTATAACTTTCTTTTGTGATTTAGATATACTTTTTGAAGATATATTATTACTTGTTGATCATTTTTTCTTTTGATGATTCTAGGAACTTTGAAGTCTATATTTTACAAATTTCAATATTATGCCCTCGTCAATCGAAGGAGATAGCGCAACGGAGGCATTTGTTAAAGAGATACTAAGACAGGAAGCCGATGATGAACGGGTAAATAAACCTAGCTACCAAATTATTCATATAATCTTACATATATATATATATATATATATATATATATATATATATATATAGATGAAAACATGTGTAAATATTTTTCTATGATTTCATAGTTTTATGCAATTTGTTCCTTTTTTTTATTCTTATTCATTGCGACTCCACAAAGTTAAAAGAATTAAACCAGCTAAAGTTCCAAATTAATGCTTATATATATGTGTGTGTGTAACTATATATTTATTTTGTATGTGTAAAACAAAAAATGTGAAATTAATTATATGTTGAAGAGAATTAATTTTAATGGTTATACGTGATCAGGAGGATATGGAAACAAGTAGTGAAAAAGCAGGAGACTCATCTTCCTCAGATGAATGCAATCAACCGGATCTTAATAAATCCCCAACATCAATGGTTCAAAGGTGCACATTAATATATATTCTTAATTTATCTTTCATGAGAAACTTCTTAAATCTAATCTTATTTCACATTTTTTTAAGAGAAATATACAATATCAGATCTGAAGAGAGACTTGGAAGGCCTTCAACCATTTCATCACTCTCTACTAATTCTTTGCAACAACCAAAAACTTCAACCAATGTGGTAATTATATAAACATGTTTGCAAAATTTAAAAATTTTAGTATCAAAGAATTATATTCATTTTTTCTTTTAATAACTAAAATTTATATATACCTTATATTTTGATAGGCAAAATAATCGCCCTTTTATGAAAGCATTCAATCACTCAATCATGAGAAAAACAATGGCAATGATCGAAAATGGATTCGAACTTCATCAGTAAATGCTGTTGTTGAACATATATTTATGTATGTCATATATTGCTAAGTATCCTAATTATGCCAACCATTTATTTGTTTATTTATTTGTTTGTTTGTTTTTAGCAATATCTTTAGTTAAATTACTTTCCTGAATTTAATTATATATATGCAGCATCACTTGTCTTACACTTTTAAAATTTTTATTATTCAAGAAAAAAAAAGGCACTGCAGAAAGATGCTTGGGTTCTGGCCGAAAAAAAAATTTTATTATTCCGTTAAACGTTGTCAATTTTCATACCCTTAATTTCTTTTAAATATATATATGAAAAGTGAAATATAATTAAGGAGAAAGTATGTTATAAATGTATTTAAGTCTAGAGAGAAAATGTATTACTGTTTCTCATGATACATATAATTGCATGAATCAAAACATTTCCTTTCCTTTTTTGATATTAGGTCTCAAGCAATGCAAACACCCAATGATGACAGTATATTTAACAGCGCTCACTCAAGTGGAAGTTCGAAGAACAGTGTTAAAGCCTCCAAAGAGTATCGTCTTCCAATAACAAATCTTCCACCGGAGTTCCGTTTGGGTTTCTCTTCTAGAAATGAAGTTCCTCAGGTTTATTTGATCTGTGCCTGTGAAAACATATGCAAATGACAATCTATGGAGTTTGAAGTAGTAGAGAATTAGGTATTCAAGAAATCAATAATATATTGAAAATAATGATATTAACGTTTTTCTCCTTTTCCATTATTCATTTGTGTAGACACAGC
Source organism: Heritiera fomes (assembly GCA_032173925.1). Classification (NCBI taxonomy): domain Eukaryota; kingdom Viridiplantae; phylum Streptophyta; class Magnoliopsida; order Malvales; family Malvaceae; genus Heritiera; species Heritiera fomes. Next base: position 146,352 of record JAPDPM010000026.1, read on the forward strand.
AAGGAACGTGGACGAGTGAATCGTCTTTGGCCAAGACAAATTGGCAGCCCTTTTCTGAAATAACTACACATGAACCTGCTCTAAAATTGGGGTATTTAAACCTTTGCCAGCTTTTGTTTTCTACTTTTAAAAGTTTTCTTTGAGTTATTTATGGATATTAGTTCTCAAGTACTAGCATACATGCACTGTGAATATGCAATGAGAGGACTTCCATTCTTTTTTCTTTTTTTCATATTACCTTCTAAACTTTTTGAAAATTACCCGTTCTTCTTAGATTTGTTATGTCATAACTTTACTTGTCTCGAGTTTCGTATAAATTGGACAAAAAATTCTCTGATCGAAAAAAAAAACTTTACTATTTTTCGTTAGATTTTGTACACTGAGACAATTAACTTAAATTTAATATATTTTTTTTCTTTTCCTTATGAAGGTCACAAGAACTTGGATTCCGAGCATTGTTGAATCGCGTTATGGCTTCAGATAACTTTCATGTGAATGATGATAGGCCAATCCAACAAGTATATTCATATAATGCAGATACATCATATGTAGTCATTAGCATTTCTTTTTCTTCTTTATTTTTATTAATTAAAAGAAAAATATTAGGCATGGGTAATTCAAGAAATATCTATATAAATTACTGTCCACTTTTTTTTTTTGTAGAGAGTTGGGTCTAGCACTATTGGAGTATCAAATCCATTTCAATTGGATGACATTCAGAGCAGCCCTAATAAGGTATTTAAGGGGTTTTTTTGTAGTTATTTACACTTCAATTTTTAAGCCCTACTTTAATATGGTTTCCAAATTGTTTAATATTTTTGATGTAGACAATGACTTGGCAAGAAGACACTTCACCAACCCCAAATCTTCCTTTTATTGATTGGATGTCAGTGTCACCTAGAGAAGGCAATCGAGGGCAAAACGATAGTGTTCCTACTGCTTATGGTTTAAGGTATTATTTTATCTATATTAGCAACACTTTTTTTGTAAACTTAATCATATAACAAAACACACATCCAGGATTTCCTAAAATTAGATATCTTATGCATTTACATAATATAATAATTATATGCATACTTCTATCTACTGTGGTCGTTAGTAAAGTAAAAGAAAAAGAAGCCATTGTTACAGTCCTTGTAGTAGTAAACAAGTTTCTCTCTTATTCTATTTTTTTTTCGTTTACAGTGTAGATGGAGTACCGTACGTTTTGAGAGAGAGAGGACCTATTTCTATTTTATTAAATAACTACCACTTCCAATCATGTTTACCATGTGAGTGGATGTGATTTCTAAATTTTAGAGATAGTGGCTAATTTAAAAGAACTTCCGTTTGATTTTAAATGAGCCATACAAATAAACGTGAGTTTATCTTACATTCTCACACTTGGCTCGATTAAAATCTTTATAATGGAAGTTAATTTCTTATCTCTCATCATAATACCATAATATAAAAATTGCTTAACGTGAATTATGACGATCATGCTCTAATTTATAGACACCCTCTTCCATATACTACAATACCTGTAATTAATTATATTAGGTCCTTAAATGAATCGTTTTATTATAATTTCATTATGGTTTACAATAATGACTTGTTAAGTATTTTCTTGTCAACATCAAACAATGATGTATACATAACATCATAGAATAGGAAAACATAATAGTGTTAGAAACATATTATTTTTAAAGTGTCACTATAAAACATCATTACAATCAAAACACATCCTAAAAAAATGTTCCTTAAATAACTTGGGTTGTAAACCCTTCGTTAATTGATCAACAATAATAAGATCAGAACTAACATGTTGAAGGACATTGTTTGTTTCTAAATCTCCTCATTAATGGCAAAATACTTCAATTCCATATGCTTGGCACCTCTAGAGTATTTGTCGTTCTTGGAGAAGAATACTGCCACGGAGTTTATCACAATAAATTTTCAACGGCGTGTTCATGGTGTCGACAACCCCAAGTCCTGAAATAAAGTTTTGCATCCATTGTGCATGAATTGTAACTTTAAAGCAAGGGACAAATTGGGCTTCCATTGTGGATGAAGCAATGATAGTGTGTTTTTGCACTTTTTCATGAAACTGTTCCTTTAGCTAAAAGAAACATATAACCAAAAGTGGACTTTCTCTTATCAACACATCCAGCAACGTTTGAATCCATGTATCTAAGTACTTCTAGTTGATTGGATCTTTTATATGTGAGCATGTAATTATTCGTATCTTGCAGGTACCTCAAAACTTTCTTTATAGCCTTCCAGGGATCAATTTCAGGATTACCTTTATATCTGCTAAACATTTTGACCACAAAACTTATATTCGGTCTAATGCAGGTCTGCAAGTACATTAAGCTTCCAACAACAGAGCATAAGGAATTGATTCCATTTCTTTTTGTTCTAATTCATTCTTTGGACATTACATGAAACTAAAATTATCACCTTTCTAAATGGGAACAACCCTAAGTGAACATTTACTCGTATTAAACATTTCAAGAATTTTATTGATATATGCTTTCTAAGATAGGCTTATTATTCCTTCTGATCTTTTATAGAATATTTCTATTCCGATCACATCAGAAGCCTTTCCGATATCTTTCATTTCAAAATTCTTAAATAGAAAATCTTTAGTTTCACGTAATATACTTAAATCATTTGATGAAAGCAAAATATCATTAACATATAAGACTAAAAATATAAACTTCTTACCATTGATTTTTGGTATATACAACGATTTACAATATTTACCAAAAGACATAATAATGGTATTGAACTTAATATACCATTATTAGGAAGCTTGTTGTAGTCCATATATTGACTTCTTAAGTTTACACAACATTTAACCTTTACCTCCTATGGAAAAACCTTCGGATTGATTCATATTGTGAAATCCCAGTCACTACACATTTACCTATAACTTTTTCCTTTTCACATGAACTTGATTAGACTTGCTCGTCAATGTCATTCCTTTTTCTTCTTGAACTTAGTATTTAATAGTTCATCATAAATAATTTTGATATCAATTAAAACATAAAAATGATATATATACATATCATTCCTTCCTACAGGATCTTACACATCTTACTTAACTTAAATCCCCGAAATCTTACATACATTATTGTTAGCTTATACTGTACAATAGCTGAATTACAATACACTTTACATGATTACATAAGTATACCTTCAATATTAACTGGGAAGCATATCTCGAAGGTAACTTTCAAGATCCACTAGTAGGCCTTTTTATCGAGAGCGAGGGATCACTTCAAATGGTCTGTATAAAAATATTCGTAAAATGGTGAGTTTACGCTCAGTAAGAAAAATATGTAAAATATGTAAAAGAGTGTACTATGCCTCTATATGCAGTTTTCCTGCTTGGCCCTATAATGTCATGTAAAATCATTACAAAGCATATTCATATACTTTCATCAAATATATAAAATTCTTCATAATAGCATATGCTTATAATTTGAGTAAATCATATACTTCTTCGAAATAGTACATGCAAACATACTTCACATGCTTTCTTGAAATCATGTACTTCATATACTTTCTTTCAATTATCATTTGCAAACTACATACTTCTTTCAAAATATCTTATACAAGTAAATCAAGTACTTTCGATTTCTTTATTCTTTTGAAATCACATATACATATAGCTTTCAAATATCATAAAAATTATTTCATCTTTACGAAATTATGCACTATTATGCACTGAGTCATCAAGTGGCATACCCTGTAAGGCCAAGAATCCTCCCACAGCCGAACAAGTAATATAGACGAATTTGGCCAACTATCGGTGGCTACAGCTAACACTAGTCAGGTATCCTTCTGTAGCGACTGAGGCCTGACTTATGGTTCCTCAGCCAACATAAATCATACCGGGACTAGATCAGAGCCCCTACTATCAGTATAGAAGTACATAACCTCAAAACCTTTGTCATATAGCTTTTTGCCATGACATTTCATACTTTCTTGAAATAGGTTTAAAAACCTCTTTTCAAACAGGGTAGTCGACTGGCCTCATAAGGCAGTCGGCTGTTGCTTCATATTTTCATTTATCGAAATTCTTTTCTTTTGAAATTTCGATATTTTGAAATTCTGAAAACACATGGTGTAGTCGACTGGTCTATATAGCAGTCGGTTGATTTTCAAACATAATACTTTTCAAGAAATGACAGTCGACTGGTCATATAGCAGTCGACTATTTTCGTAAACAGAATACTTCTAAAAACAGGGCAGTCGACTGGCCTTATAGGCAGTCGGCTAGTTTTGAAACAGAAAGCTTTTCAAGTAAATAGCAGTCGACTGGTTTGAAACAGAATGCATACTGGAAAAATAGCAGTCGACTGGTTTGTCTCGATTTTTGAAAATCTATGCTTTGGTTGTCTTTAGGCAGTCGACTGCTACTTAAGGTAGTCGGCTGCTCCTAGCCTAATTGGTACTATGAGTAAAACCCGAAAATCACCTTCCTTGCACTTAAAACAGCTAGTACTTCTATAACGACCGAAATTATAAAATTTCAAACTAAAATTTTCCTTTTCGATACTATCTTTTTCTTTCAATTAATCGATAACACTAGGTTTACATTCGGTATCGATGTAAGTACAATTCATCTTTTCATTTCACCTAATTCAATATACAATTAATTCAATTAGTAACAATAAATTAAATACAGACTATAATATAATAACTACGATTTTGTTTATAATAAACTTCACATAAGTTAGATCCCACTAATTTTCGATACGTATTTATGCTCTATTTTATAAAGACAACTGCTGTGCAAATACGTGTCTGAATATAAATAAACATTTAATAAATACCTGATCACTTGGTACTTCTAACCTCTAGCGATTTCTTCGACCAACTAAAGGCAGCGGACTTTGTGTATATCGATAAGCTATCTGGGATGGTGAGAAGGGGGGTGAGCTTTGGGGAAAGCCCAGTAAGAAACATATATAAAAGCGCATGTAAAATTCAATTAAGTAAAAATAACTTATTTTACTGATTAAGAAAAAAGCATATTAAATACAAATATTAAAATGCATAAAAATATTTATTTCTTAGCAACTCATTAGGAGATAGTATCGGAAGGATACTATAGTTGGCTAGGTAACCGAGTAGAGTATGGAAGGTACTTTAGAATACCTGTCGTGTTCCGGTCCCTAGATGCGACTATAGGGAGAAAATTCAGTAGACGATAAAACGATTAATCGATATAAAACGTTTAACACTTTATGCAATGCAATTTCAATTCATTAATCAATATAAAATATTTAATAATTCATGTTATGCTATTTCAAATCAATAATCAGTATAAAACATTTTATAATTTATGCGATGCAATCTCGAATCATTAATCATTGTATAAGCCATTTATGTAGGCGATGCTATAAGACCATTTTAGTATGCAACTTTGATAAACAATATGGTAACAATTTCAAAATCATGAGATAATGCAATGATTTCAGAAACTTCGTTCAGTACAGTAATGCGATTCATTTAAAATCTTTAAAATAGGATAAATGCACTTGCATCAGGAAAACATATACTGTAAAACTAGTATCACTTTCTTTGTCACTTTTCAATCAAATCATGCACTAGTCTCGTAAATCAAATCATTCACTAAATCAATTATTAGTCAAGTTACACTTATCGATAGAAAATAATCTCCCAGAGATTCATGCACGCACTATATCCCATAAGGGACCTGTATTGGAAGGCCAGGGATCCAGAACTCCTTAGCCTATCCTATGAAACACTATAACAAATGGCCATCGTCGATCACTCACAGTTCGCACTGGTCAGGTGCTCACTGTGTAAGCTTGTGGGGTTCGACCATAACTCCCACAGTCATATCATGTAACGTGGAAGGTCCGAGACGTCTCCCAGCCTAATCATCACTGTCTCGTATGCACGATCATCAGGGAGACATCAATTTCATAAAATCAATTCCATAAAATCAATTCATATACTCGTAAATCATTTCATATAAATCACTTCATGTAAATCCTTTCATGAAATTCAATTCATGCAAATCATTTTGTATAGTTCAATTCATGTAAAGCACTTCACGAACCTCAATTCATGCAAATCATTTTGTATAGTTCAATTCATGTAAAGCACTTCACGAACCTCAATTCATGTAAAATACTTCATATAACTCAAATCATGTAAATCGTTTCACGTAATTCAATTTGTGTAAATCATGTTATGCGATTCAGTTCATGTAAATCATTTCTTGTAAATCAATTCATGCAGATCACTTGTGTAATGCAATTCATGTAATTCATTTCATATAATGAAATTCGTATAAATAATTTCATATAATGAAATTCATGCAAGTAATTGCATGCAAATTAATATCATGGACTCATTTCATGTAAATCATTTAACGTAATTCAATGCATATAAATTATTTCATTTAAATCAATTCATGTAAATCATTTCATATAATAAAATATTTAAATTTGTAGAAATTAAAGATAATTTCTATTTCTTGTATTCGGGAAAATGGCTAAGAAACAATTAAAACGAGATTTTTAAGAGTTTTCAATTGTAAGTAAAGCATATCCTATGCAACTCCTATATATATTTCTTACCTCTACTTCCGCGCGGTATAAAAATTCGATAGCTCTACTTGCGCCTCTTTATCTCTCGTACCTCATACTGCATAATAAATCTAAATTATATTCAAAATCCTATATTACAAATTCTAATTCTAATAAATATTCCAAAATTTTCTACATATCATTCGCAAAAATTAATTTATTTTATTTTCTAGTAAATACTAAGACATGCTTACAATTAAATTATATTCTTTTATTCTAATTCACTTCACTAATGTCACGTAATATTTATCATTATAACTTTTCCACTCTTGAATTTCATTCATCATTTTCCCAATTATATTTAAAATGTTATATTTTAGCTACAATGAATTCTCTACAATTCCTATTTCCATTTTGTTTCTTTCAATAATTAATTTATTTTAATTTCTATTGATTAATGTAACATAAATACAATTAATTTATTTTCTTTTTTTTCTCTTCTGTTTCTGTTTTCCTTTCTTTTCTTTTTGCTATTTTCTTTTCTTTCTTTGTTGTTTTTCTTTTAAGGTCGGCAGTTTCCCTTATCTTCATGGTTTTCTTTCCTTTCTCCATCTCAATTTACAATCATCTCACACTCACTTAAGAATTTTATCATACACCTTTCACTCATCAAAATTTATTATCATCATCCAACTAACATCCACGACAGAACAGCCCCTCTTCACTTCCACTTTTGCTGTTTTACATCCACCATTTAATCCAAATTCCAGCCAAGCTCTAACCAAACTAATCTCATCATTTACCATTAAATCATACCCAAACTACATAAAAATCACAACAAACCTCTTATTTCAATTTCATGACCGAACACTCCATTTTCTTTTGCATTTGATTTTGTTCCTAATCAAGGCCATATATAGATTCTAATAATCTAATACAACCATAAATAATAAACAAAATTGGATGAAACAAAATCTTCCTTACCTTCCTCCAAAAACGGTACTGTTCAGCATCCCAAACCAGTGCCGATTTGCTGCTGTCCATTCCTTCAAATTTTAAATTAAGGTGCACTTAAGGTGAGGTATAGATTATGTAGAGGAGGTTTGATGTTTTGGGTGGAGGAGATTAGTCAATCGACTAGAAAAAGAGAGGGGAAAGCATGAAAATTGAGCAGCAATTGAGAGTTATAGCAGAGTCGGTTCCAGCAGAAAACAGGGAAGGGAGAGTCGGTGGGGATGGCTGGAAATTGGCTGAATATAGTCTTGTTTTATTTTTGTTTCATCCAATCATCTTGTGCCACATAATCTACTAACTAGATTTCTCTCTTTTGTCTCCTCCCTTTCTCTTTTTTTTTTTCAGCAAGCTTTATTTTTATTATATTCTTTTCTTCTTTTTTTAATATAAATATATATTATAATTCTATTTGATATTTACAATTATATATACATATAACATATACTACTTATATATATTTTATATATAAATATAATTTATACTTCCATCTATATATATTTTTAAAACACACATAAGAATAAATTATATTATAAATATATATAATTCTTAAATAATATATTTTCCTATTTTATTATACATTTTAATTCAAACTAACATTTATTATTTATATATATATATACAGTTTTATATTTGTATATATATAATTATATATATACACACATCTTTCTTTTTTTATCCCTGAATTAAATTCCTAATTATTAAACTTTTAATTTATCGATTGATCAAGTATTATAATTTCGAATATTCTAATCTTTTAACAAATTTATCTAACAAATCTATTAACATCTAAAAATTAAATTTTACAGATACCTAACTCCAAAATAGGAGAATTTGTGATTATCACAACTTCTTTCCAAATAACATTTAAAACATCTTAAAACATGCGGACATAATCACCCTACGTCCATTTCATAAATTCCTTACTTCGATTACTTCGAGAACACAATCGCTTGATTTCGATTTCACTTCTTCTTTCAAATCTTCAAAACTGAAATGATCATCAAAAATCAAACTTTTAAACAATCACTATAAACATATTATACCAACACCACATAACTCTAAATCATAGCCAAAATCGAAGAATTTAACTTCTATCCTTACCTTTGTCAAAATCAAACTTGATAGCAATTTCAATCTCCTTGATTACTTGGATTCAACCTCTTATATTACAGACCTAGCTAAAGCTAGTGACAAGGGTCATTTTTCATCGAGGAAGCTTAACGATTTGGTGACAAGAGATGGTGGTTTGTCAAGGCAACTATGGAGGAAATAGTTGGAGGAAATGGAGAGAACGAGAGTGAGGGGAATTGGGGCTGCCGACCTTGGCTGGGGGGAGATGAAGATGACAAGGCTCATTTGCATTTAATGCTTCTTTATCCCCTAATCATCCCAGCCCTTAAACTTTTGACCATTTGACCAATTTAATTTCCCTTCTTCCCTTTTCATATCAGCCATAATTCTCTTAACTCTTTAACTCTTTGACCATTCACTTAATTGGTCTTCTTTCTTTCATTTGTCAACCACATCTCATTTAACTACATAAAATTCTGATATCAATTCTTTTCTCATGCTTCAATTAATCTTACAATATCAGAATTTCATCTTGGCTATTTGACTATCAATCCCGTCATTCTTCTATGTCCCATATATCATTCACACATTAAAACTTCATAATTCTCATATTTATTTATTTCATTTAAGCTGAAATACTTTACAATTATGGAGGAATTTACATGAAAATTGGGGATTTCACATTCTCCCCATCTTAGAGAATTTGGTCCTCCAAATTCAAATCAGGTCATGTCTCAAACAATTTCGGATACTTTCCTTTTATTAAACTCTCTAGCTTCTATGTAACTTCTTTCATAGTGTGGTATTGCCAAAGGACTTTAACTAGTGGGATCGTTTTAGACCTTAGCACTTTCTATTTTCTGTCCAAAATTCGAACCGGCTTCTCCACATAACTCATGTCTTCTCGAATCTCCAAGGGTTCATATTCGATGACATTAGATGGATCTGGATTATACTTCCGAAGCATCGCCACATGAAAAACATTATACGCTCCCGATAGCTCCGAAGGTAGTGCCAACCTATAGGCAATATCACTAACACAATCCAAAACTTCAAATGGATAGATGTAGCGAGGACTAAGCTTACCTCATCGGCCAAATCTCATAATCCCTTTGGATGGAGAAACCTTCAAATTACCGAGTCTCCAACCAAACACATCAAGTGGTCTTCGTCGAGCATCCGCATAACTCTTTTGTCTACTCCGCGTTGTTTTATGCCTTTGACACATCAACTTAAAGTCCTCTTAGGCTTGCTCGACCCAATCTGGAGTTAATAACTTATGTTCGTCCACTTCTTCCCACCCAATCGGAGATTGACATCTTCTATCATATAACACTTCATATGGTGCCATCCTAATACTTGCATGATATTATAAGCAAACTCAGCCAATGACAGATGGCCATCCCAGGAGCCTTTAAAATCCATAGCACTAGCTCTCAACATATCCTCAAGCGTCTGAATAGTGTGCTCGAACTGCCCATCAGTCTGCGGATGAAAGCTGCGCTAAAATTTCAATTGAGATCCCATGGCTTCTTGAAAATCTTCCCAAAGTGAGAAGTGAACTTGGAATCTCTATCAAATGAAATGCTCACTGGAACTCCGTGTAATCTAACACTTCTTTCACATACATTTCTGCCAAAGCACTAAGTGTATTTATAGACTTCATAGGTAGGAAGTGAGCTGACTTAGTTAATCTGTCCATCAATTCTGGCTCAATCATTATACTAGCCATCATTCCCAATTTACTTTGAATGCATAACGTTTAGATTAAGGCTTGTAAATTACTCAAGCAATTCATACTTTCTTATCATCATATATACCATTATTTCTTCATGCTTCCTCAGAGCATTTGCCACCATATTGGCTTTTCCTATGGTAGTATAAAATCTCACATTCATAATCCTTCAGAAACTTAAGCCATCTCTTCTGTCTCATATTTAATCCTCCTTAAGAGAATTAGTACTTCAGACATTTATGGTATGTAAAAATCTGAAATTTCTCACCATACAAGTAATGCCTCTAAATCCTTAAAGCAATTATCACTGCAGCTAATTCTAAGTCATGAGTTAGGTAGTTCTTCTCATGATCCTTTAATTGTCGAGAATTATATACAACTACTGTACTATGCTGCATTAACATACCTCTCAAACTTTGTCATGAGGCATCACTATACACTGAACATCCACCAAAACCACTAAAAATGGTGAAGACAGGTGTAGTTGTCAACCTATGTTTTAATTCTTGAAACTACACTCGTAAGCATCATTCTACTTTAATAATCTTTTTGACATTAGCACTCTAAATTTTCATACAATAATTGCACTTGTATCTTATACCATAATAAGCGATATTTACCATTAACAATTTCCAAACGAAACTTCTCTTCTATCTCAATCAGAATTATAGCCGTAATTTATTCACAATAGCTATCCATAAATTTCTTTCTTTTGCTTTCTAAATACCCATATATTGTCACACTCTAAACTATTAGCATAAGTTTTTAACTCGTATTCTTAAAAATTTTCCTTCCCATAGCATCAAATACGCCAAAATGAACGAACGTCCTCATTTCCCTATGGTGCTCTAGGGACCAAATAGGAAGGATACTATAGTCGACTAAGGATCCGGATGAAGTAAGGAAGGTACTTTAAATATCTGTCTTGTTTAGAAACCTAGAAGTGACTATAAGGAATAAATACCGTTGTTGAGACAACTCATCTTTCATATTAATTCATATTCTTTTCAGAGTAGTGCTTTCATAAAATAAAGCATTTAAGTAAAATAAACTCATATTCATATAAAAATTTGTTTAAGTCAATCATTATTCTCATTTAAACTTATTTCACATATCACGATATACATCATAAAACCTCATACCAATAAGTACTTCAAAATTCCAAATATTGTTTCTTGTTAATTATTGTATTTCACACTTTACTTCTCAACAAAATTACAATAACTAAGAAATCGAAATTATTAAATATTCATTAAAACTCCAACTTATATAAAATCACACCATAATAACTTCAGTTATAAACATTATCTCATGACAACTCCATAGTTCCATGCTTTAACTCCACTTGTAAATAACTCAAGTCATATGCATATTTTTATATTAAATATTCGCAAAATTCACAACATAGCTAACAGAAAAAGAGAAGATTACACTTTTAGCATAACAGTCTAATATTACATGATTTCTAGCCAACCAATCCATTCTACATGTGACATCAAACCCATACATATTCAATAAAATTAAGTCGGCTATAAATTCTTTCCCTCCTACTCGTAGCTTACTATCACGATACATTATGTTCCTCATTTGAGATTCCCTAAAAGGTTACTTATTTGCAGTTGTGGCCTTAGGTCATGGTTGGTCGGTCTTTTCTGATCCTTCTGAGACTTTCTGATTCATCTTTGGACAATCTTTAATTAGATGTCCTTGTTTACCACACCAAAGACATGCTTCACTTACTAATCGGCAAGACTTTGATCCATGAAACTTTTCGCAATGCTCACACCTTTGTGTTTTACCCTTCGATGAGCTAGCGGTACCACCAGTCGAATATCAGAATCTCTCATCATTTATCTTGATCCTAGTAACTTTAGGAGTCTCTGTTTAATAATTAGCATACACTCAAGATTTAGTATAATTCCATATAACCACTTAATTGGCATTATAGATCAGTCTCTCTTAATTCATTTGCTTACCTATCGAGGCCCCTTCATAACGCTTACTTCTCCCAGATGGATATCCATCTCTGGAGGTTTTCCTTTCTGACTTCCACTTCATCAGTTCTTTGCCTTTACTTTTGGCTCGAAAATCCATTTGATGAAGCTCGAAGTCCTGCTCACACAACTGAGCCTTACGAATTGCTTCTCCATAGGTAGAAGTATCCATCGGGTCCAACTCAGACCTAATGGAAGGTATAGGAGGAGCATTCCTTGATGTAGTAGGCTGACCAGTAGGTTGGGCTATCGATGCATTAGTGGCCACAATCGGGAAGTTCGACATAAACTGTGTAAACATTGTAGCCATAGTTTCCATATGCTTTTCCATTCTAGCTAGCCTAGCATTTATGCTATGCAGTGAAGATGGAGGAGGAGACTGTGCTGGGGGCTCTACTCTACCCCTTCCTCGTCTTCCATTAGTACTCTTTCTACGTGAAGCCATTCTGTCAATAATATCACCATTGATTTAATGACTTAGTATAACTCCAAACAGTTATACATGTATATGTATTCAGACAAGTACAGTACTTTGGGGATATACACTAACTCTAATTTATTGACATTGACAAACCTCAGTCTAATTAGCTTTGATACCAATCTGTGACATCTCAGTCACTACTCATTTACCTATAACTTTTTTCTTTTCACATGAACTTGATTAGACTTGCTCGTCAATGTCATTCCTTCTTCTTCTTGAACTTAGTATTTAATAGTTCATCATAAATAATTTTGACATCAAGTAAAACATAAAAAAGATATATATACATATCATTCCTTCCTACAGGATCTTACACATCTTACTTAACTTAAATCCTCGAAATCTTACATACATTATTGTTAGCTTGTACTGTACAATAGCTGAATTACAATACACTTTACATGATTACATAAGTATACCTTCAATATTAACTTGGAAGTGTATCTCAAAGGTAACTTTTAAGATCCACTAGTAGGCTCTTTTATCGAGAGCGAGGGATCACTTCAAATGGTCTGTATAAAAATATTCGTAAAAGGGTGAGTTTACGCTCAGTAAGAAAACTATGTAAAAGAGCGTACTATGCCTCTATATGTAGTTTTCCTGGTTGGCTCTATAATGTCATGTAAAATCATTATAAAGTATATTCATATACTTTAATCAAATATATAAAATTCTTCACAATAGCATATGCTTATAATTTGAGTAAATCATATACTTCTTCAAAATAGCATATGCAAACATACTTCACATGCTTTCTTGAAATCATATACTTCATATACTTTCTTTCAATTATCATTTGCAAACATACATACTTCTTTCAAAACATCTTATACAAGTAAATGAAGTACTTTCGATTTCTTTATTCTTTTGAAATCACATATACATATAGCTTTCAAATATCATAAAAATTATTTCATCTTTACGAAATTATGCACTACTATGCACTGACTCATCAAGTGGCGTACCCCGTAGGGCCAGGAATCCTCCTACAGCTGAACAAGTAATATAGACGAATTTGGCCAACTGTCGGTGGCTACAACTAACACTAGTCAGGTGTCCTTCTGTAGCGACTGAGGCCTGACTTATGGTTCCTCAACCAACATAAATCATACCGGGACTTGATCAGAGCCCCTACTATCAGTATGGAAGTGCATAACCTCAAAACTTTTGTCATATATCTTTTTGCCCTGACATTTCATACTTTCTTGAAATAGGTTTAAAAACCTCTTTTCAAACAGGGCAATCGACTGGCCTTATAGGGCAGTCAGCTGCTGCTTCATATTTTCATTTATCGAAATTCTTTTCTTTTGAAATTCTGATATTTTGAAATTCTGAAAACACATGGGGCAGTCTTCTGGTCCATATAGCAGTCGGTTGGTTTTCAAACAGAATACTTTTCGAGAAATGGCAGACAACTGGTCATATAGCAGTCGACTGTTTTCGCAAACAGAATACGTTTGAAAACAGGGCAGTCGATTGACCTTATAGGCAGTCAGTTGGTTTCGAAACAGAAAGCTTTTCAAGTAAATAACAGTCGACTGTCCCATATAGCAGTCGACTGGTTTGAAACAGAATACATACTGGAAAAATAGCAGTCGACTGGCTTACATAGCTGTCGTCTGGTTTGTCTCGATTTTTGAAAATCTACGCTTTGGTTGTCTCTAGGCAGTCGGCTGCTACTTAAGACAGTCGGCTACTCCTAACCTAATTGGTACTATGAGTAAAACCCAAAAATCACCTTTCCTGCACTTAAAACAGCTGGTACTTCTTTCCAAATAACATTTAAAACATTTTAAAACATGCGGACATAATCACCCTACGTCCGTTACATAAATTCCTTACCTCGATTACTTCGAGAACACAATCGCTTGATTTCGATTTCACTTCTTATTTCAAATCTTCAAAACTGAAATGATCATCATAAATCAAACCTTTAAACAATCACTATAAGCATATTATACTAACACCACATAACTCTAAATCATAGCCAAAATCGAAGAATTTAACTTTTATCCTTACCTTTGTCAAAATCAAACTTGATAGCAATTTCGATCTCCTTGATTACTTGGATTCAACCTCTTATATTATAAACCTAGCTAAAGCTAGTGACAAGGGTCATTTTCCATCAAGGAAGCTTAACGATTTGGTGACAAGAGATGGTGGTTTGTCAAGGTAACTATGGAGGAAATAGTTGGAGGAAATGGAGGGAACGAGAGTGAAGGGAATTGGGGCTGTCGACCTTGGCTGGGGGGAGATGAAGATGACAAGGCTCATTTGCATTTAATGCTTCTTTATCCCCTAATCATCTCAGCCCTTAACCTTTTGGCCATTTGACCAATTTAATTTCCCTTCTTCCTTTTCATATCAGCCATAATTCTCTTAACTCTTTGACCATTTACTTAATCGATCTTCTTTCTTTCATTTGTCAGCCACATCTCATTTAACTATATAAAATTCTGATATTAATTCTTTTCTCATGCTTCAATTAATCTTACAATATCAGAATTTCATCTTGGCTATTTGACTATCAATCCCATCATTCTTCTATGTCCCATAGATCATTCACACATTAAAATTTCATAATTCTCATATTTATTTATTTCATTTAAGCTAAAATGCTTTACAATTACGGAGGAATTTACATGAAAATTGGGGATTTCACACATATAAACTTCTTCCTTTAGATCTCCATGTAGAAAGACAATTTTCACATCTATTTGGTGCGACTCTAGATCATATTGAGCCACCAATGCCATAATTATTCTTAATAAATCTTTCTTAGATACAAGAGAGAATGTCTTTATATAATCAATGCCATCTTTTTTAGTATAATCCTTCGCAACAAGTCTAGCCTTATAACATTCTACCTTGCCTTTTAAGTTGTGTTTAGTCTTGAAGACCAATTTACAATTGACTCTTTTACATCCTTTAGGCAATTGAACGAGATCTTAAACTTTCTTTTGTTCCTTGGATTTTAACTCTTCCTTCATAGCATCAATCCATTTAACAAATTCTGAACTTTCTATGGCTTGTGAAAAGGTAATTGGATCTTTATCAATTCCAAGATCAAAGTTTGATTCCTTAAATAAATCATAGTCTGCTAGAATAGCCAATCTCTTTTCCCTTTGAGATCTGCTTAACATTATTCCTTGTGATTTATTTGTATTTGGCCTTTCTTCATTAGGTCAAATAACATATCTTTGATAGTCATAGGGTCTGACATCAGACTATGGAGGTGTATCATCATTTAAATGTTGATCAACATTATTTTCTTGTTCCACAAATGTTGGTTCAATATTAATGTCAATTGTGGATTTTGGATCAATAATGGATAAAGGAACATTCGCCATTATCTCTTTTATTTTCACAAATTGACATTCTACAATCCTATTTACTTCAGCATTCTTAAGGAATTTAGAATTACCAATTTCAATTATTCATAAATGATGGTTTGGATAGTAGAACCTATATCCTTTGGATTTCTCAGGATAACTAATAAAGTATCCACTTACAGTTTGAGAATCCAACTTTTTCTCCACTCTTGCTTCCACTGAACAACCCAAAAATACAAGTGCCTTAAATTTGGTTTCCTTCTTGTCCATAGTTCAAAAGGCGTCTTTTGAACCGCTTTGGTTGGAACTCTATTCAATAAAAAAGTTGCGATTTTTAGTGCATCATAAGAATTTAAGTAAGAAAGAGTTACTCATCATGCTCTTAACTATATCCATTAAGGTTCGATTTCGCCTATCTGATACATCATTTTGTTGAGGTGTACCTGGCATAGTATACTATGCTCATATGCCACACTTTTCAAGGACTTTAGCAAATAAACTAGGATATTGTTTTGATTCATCATATTTCCTGTAGTATTTACCATCTTTATCAGATCTTATAATTTTTTACTTTTCATCTAATTGCCTCTCAACCTCATTTAGGAATATTTTTAGAACATCTACATATGGAGATTTTTCTTTAAGTAGATAGATATATCCATAATGTGAATAATCATCAATGAAAGCAATAAAATACTTTTCTCCATTAAAGGATGGAACATCAAAAAGTCCACATATATCAATGTGTATTATTTTAAGAAGCTATATGCTTCTTGTGGCTTCTTTCTTGGTATGTTTAATTTGTTTTCCCTTTAAGCAATTCAAGCAAGTTCCAAGATATATAAAATCTAGAGTTTTCAAAATCTCATTCTTTATCAATTTTTCAATCTTTTCTTTAGTTATATGACCCAAACTTTTATGCCACAAATAAGCAAAATTTTCATTAAGCATGCGATGTTTTGAACCAACTTAACTATGTATGACATGCAAAGATTAGGCGAAAACATTATTAAGTTTTATTCTATATAAACCATCAATAATAAACCCAATCCATAAAGAATAGAGTCTTTATATAGATTAAAACTTTTAAAGCTTAAATTAACATAAAAATCACAATTGTCAAATTTTTCTAAAGAAACAAAGTTTCTGAAAATTGAAGGTACATAGAGTATATCGTAAGGGTCTAACTGGTATCCAATGTCTAAGTCGAATTTGCAAGTCCCTATATCTTTAATAGGAGCTTTCATGCTATTCCCCATAGACAGAAAGTCATTTCTTGGATTTGTGGTTTGGATTGTAAGGAATCTTTACATAGTATTGGTAATATGAGTTGTAGCATTAGAATTTAGCCACCAAGTATTATTAGGAACTTCACTTAAATTTGATTTATAGCATACAAAAGTGTTAGAAATGGCTTTCTTTTTGAGCCAAGCTTTCGTTTATGACTTTTTTTATAGTGCCAAACTTTCTTGCAAAAATGGCACTTTTCTGTCATATGTTCATTCTTTTAAGTCTAAGAATCATTAGCAGACTATTTCTTCTTCTTAAACATTTTGGCTTTGAATCCTTTCACTGCTCCTTTTCCTACTAGGTTAAAATAATGACTCTTTTGACTATTGAGTCTTGCTTCCTCTTGTACAAGCCTACCGACCATTTCATTAACATTCCACTTATCCTTTATAGTGTTGTAATTATTTAAAAAGCCCATATTTAGAAGGCAAGGAGTTCAAAACAAACTGAACTAGAAACAAGTCCTTTACTGCTAAACCCAAGGTCTTAAGCATTGCAACAATGTTTGTTATCTCAATGATATGTTGTTGCATGCTTATTGACCCATTATACTTCATGATCGTAAGCTTAGCCATTAATGTAGCAATAAGTGACTTGTTCACAAAATGGAACCTTTTTTCCACAAAACTTATATATTCATTAGCATTCTCAATTTGTTGAATCGTAGTCTTAATGTTGTTAGCAATTGTAATTTCCAAAAAATTTAAGCATAAACTGTTGCTTCTTTCCCATGTAGCATGATGTGATTTCTCAACCTCATTGCTTGTATCCTTAATAGCAGCAAGTTTTTCCTAAGAGAGAGCTAAGTCGAGATCCAAAACCCCTAAGTGGAAATCAACTTGCTCTCGCCATTCTGAAATGTTCATGCCATTGAACACAACAACAGATGACGCATGCGACTTAATTGCAATAAATGCAAAACATAACAAATAAAACTCACATTTAATTATGATTAATTTAGTAAAACAATCAACAAGATATAGAGCAGTTCTCTTTTGAACAGATAGTACAATATACATGCCTTAATAAACATAACACAAATATAAAGTAAATTTTCATTGGGTAAATTTTACAATATATTTTTCTTTAAATGAGTTAAATGTATGAACTTTAATGGGTAAAATAAATATTAAAATTGAACATGTCTTTTATCTTTGGATAATTAACATGTTCAATCAAAATATTAATTTATCTTCCATAATATCATTAATTACTGAATAATAATTTACCTTTGGGTAAATTTCTTAAGTTCTAGTAATTCTAGTAATTAATGAAAACTTAACTTTTTTACTCATTATTCTTAGTTTAAAACATCATGATCTAATTGAATATTAATATGCTTTTGTAATATCATTAATTACACATTAAACTTTAATGTTTCAATAAACACTTACACATACAAAATTGTTTATATTACTAAGAACTTCGCATATAGCAAAGAAACAATCATAAAATAATCATATAATAAACATTCATAAATTATTTTCTCAAAAATTCATATATATATATATTATATTAATCCCATGCTCCTTTTATATTTATATATATGTTTATAAAAAAAATGTTAACAGACATGCTTTACAAAAACTTTTGAAACATTAATTTTTATATATATATATATATATATATATATATATATAAATATGGTAAGCATGTTGATTTTAACTATACAAAAACTTTATCATAATTAAACATCATAAACATCATCATTATCCGTCATTATTAATAATCATAATTGACTATAATCATAATTATTATCATCAAAGCAAAACATCATACCATAATCATTTTTTTAAAGCAGTCATCACATCATCATTAGCATTAATCATCATCACATAATTAATAAACATCATCATGATTAATTATATCATGACATATAACATATATATCTTACTGTTTGAACATGTATATCTTATTATTTGAATATATGCATTTAACGTTAAACACAACATAAAAACATTTTTTTTGGTCGAAACCTCCTGTATCCACTTTTGGTGTCTATTTCAAAGTCGGGAGAAGCAGAGCGTGGTTAGGCTTGTCCTCCTCCCAACACTGGCACTCCATACACAAATCAGGATTCGAACCCTGGCCTTACTTAAGAGACGAGGGCCGCTTGCCACCCACGCCAACCAATTGTTGGTAACATAACATAAAAACATTATCGCATAGTTAGCATTGTTTATATATTTAAAGTTAAACTTAATTCAATTTCTATTTACTATCCATCATTATTAATCATCATGATTCATTACAATCATAATTACTATCATCAATGCCACAATAATCAATAGCAACCATCACGCTACAATAATCAAAATCGTAAATTTAATTTCCTAACTTAGTAGGAAAAAGTATTAACTTTGAAACTTGGCTCTAATCACACCGCTATCTTAATTTTCTAATCGATTTCTTAAACAATCTCTAAATTGTAAAATTCTATACTATGGCAAAGAAATAAAAAGATGGTAGAAATATTTCACAGAGTATATACATGTGAGGGCCCGAAGTACCTTACGGGCCATTCATCACCTCACTCATCCATACTGTCCGCTTTGGATTCTAGAGGTAGCCTCCGTCACACAGACGTGACACTTAACCCCTCACGGATTTCTTTCGCGTCCGCCGCTACTCGAACCCCTTACCACTTGTAAGTGTCGAGTAACGACTAACCATTGGTCCAATGGTTAGTCGTTAGTCGACACTTACAAGTGGTAAGGGGTTCGAGTAGCGGCGGACGCGAAAAAAATCCGTGAGGGGCTAAGTGCCACGTCTGTGTGATGGGGGCCACCTCTAGAACCCAAAACGGACACTACGGATGAGTGATGGCACTGGGGAACAGAGGAAAAGTGCACTCCCAAGGTCGTCACAATAAAAATTACAAGTGGTAATTACTCGACCCTTACAAGTGGTAAGGGGTTCGAGTAGCGGCGGACGCAAAAGAAATCCGTGAGGGGCTAAGTGCCACGTCTGTGTGACGGGGGCCACCTCTAGAATCCAAAGCGGACAGTACGGATGAGTGAGGTGATGAATGGCCCGTAAGGTACTTCGGGCCCTCACAATAAAACGTGCGTTTTGTTGTGAGGACCCTCGGAGTGCACTTTTCCTCTGTTCTCCTAGTCCAATGGTTAGTCGTTACTCGACACTTACAAGTGGTAAGGGGTTCGAGTAGCGGCGGACGCTAAAAAAATCCGTGAGGGGCTAAGTGTCACGTTTGTGTGACGGGGGCCACCTCTAGAACCCAAAGTGGATAGTACGGATGAGTGATGGCACTGGGAACAGAGGAAAAGTGCACTCCCAGGGTCGTCACAATATAATTTAGAACAACTAAACTCTAATACCATATGTAAACTTAATTGTATATATGAACACACATCTAGGATATCTTAAAACTAGATATCTCATGTGTTTACATAATATAATAATTATATGCATACATCTGTTTGCTGTAGGTGTTAGTAAAGAAGAAGAAGAGGTCGTTGTTGCAATCCTAATAGCAATAAATAAGTTTTTTTCTCTTGCTCTATTTTTCTTTCATTTACAGTGTAGATGGAGTATCGTACTATCTAAGAGAGAGAGAGACTTGTTTTTATTTCATTAAAAAACTCTTAACTTCTAATCATATCTGTCATGTGAGTTGATATGATTCTTAAAATTTAAGGATAGTGGTTAATTTAAAAATAACTTCTATTAGATTTTAAATGAGCCACACTGATAAATGAGTGTTTACTTTACAATTTTGTCATGTAAAATCTTTATCCTTGGTAGATGTCTAGATTAAGCATTTTGATAGTAGTGAACATACAAAATTAACTTTACTTATTACCAATACAATTGAATTAAATATCCATCTTAATTTTAATGTGGTATTAGCGTTGTAAACAAAACACAAATTTAACAACTGTATTTGGATACGCATATTTTAATTTTTTTTCTTTCATGATTTCTTTTTTTTTTTTAAAATTAAAATTGATGAAAATTCTATCCACAGATCCAAAATTATCAAGAACAAAGTGTACGATCCATATTATGCAACTATTGGACTACCAATTGATCCGCATCTAAGAATGTTTCTTCAAAGACGTGCCAACAGTATGTTTCGTTTACAACATTAGTTCTAGTTTTATTGGTAGTATTTGTTGCTGTTGTTAAAACATAAAATAGAATCAGTGCGATAATATAATTGTGCATTGCGTTTTTTCTTGATTTTCATGGTTGCAGAAAACAATGGTAATAATTGGGAAGATTGTGGATCAAAGATCTTGCCTCGCAAAACTCCCTAGCTGTTATCGTCACCAATTGTTCGAATACTTGAAAATGGTCAAATATTTAAAATAAATTTTATTCTATTGTTTATTTAAAGCAACTTTTAAGCTTGTTGTTTTAAACTAAATTTTGATTTGCTCATTTTAATTTGTTTGAAGTATGATATGATGAGAATTAAAACTTTGATGTTTATTTTGGTTTTTATTTTTTGTTGGGATTACTTATTATTATTGGTTGATTGAACGACTATTAAATTTGAATGCAGCAATTAAAATATTTTCATTTTTATATCAATATCAACATAATCATTATTTTTGTGATATGATGTTTATATGATCTATACATGATAAAATAAGTAAGTTTTTTATGCTAATATGGTATGTCAAATACACATTTAATTCAACATGAATTTTTATATTTAACATGGATTTTAAAATGACAAAGATAATGATCACATAGATGTTAATGTTATTGAAATAACAAAATCTTAATATATTTTCATCCAAAATAAAATTTTAATTAAATAAAAAAGATAATGTAAGAGATCAATATATTTAATATGTCATAAAATCTAGGTATGAGAATTGGATCACTAGACACAAAACCTAATGAGTCATTACTAATCATTCCACCTATATGTGATTGGTCACCCAATTAAATATAAGGATAAGGACCTGGTCTACTTTTAAAGATTCAAGTTAAGCTATATGGTTATGTGTGAGGAAAGTGTTGGCACTCTCACAATGCTCATCTTAAAACAATACCAATAATTTTGTAGATCCTAAAATGATTTTTAATTAAATGATCTTTATTCTTGATTAAAATTTAAATATTGAAAATTTTCTAAAAAACTCTCCATCATCCTCTTCAAAATTCTTAAAAATTTATCCTTACTTCAAGAGTATTCGAGAAATTTTATTCATTATTCTTGGTAAGACTCCATTGCCAGATTCATTAAATCTCTTAGGGAAGGCTCCTAATTTATCTTAACCCAATTTTAATTATTTTTTCTATTTCATGCTTTTATTTGTCTTTTTCTTATCTTATTTTTATTTCCTTATTATCTTAATTTTATTTCATTTTTTATCTGTTATTTTTTCTCAAATTTTATTTATTTTATATTATTTTTGAAAACAAATTCCAATTATTAATATTGAAAATTTCTTTTAAGTTTTCCGTCATTCTGGTGAGACTTAAAGAAAATTTCTCACTTAAAAATTTTCAAAATGTCAACTACTAGTGACATCTTGAAATTCTATTGTTGGAATAATATTTATTTATTCTTAAATTATTAATAATTTATTATCATAGTTTGAAAATACATATCGATTATTAATATAAAAAATTTTCTTTAAAATTTCACGATTCTAATGAAATTTAAAGAAAATATATTTTGTCTAGAAATTTTCAAAATATCAATCATTTTTGATACTTCGAAATTTCATCATCTGTATAAGCTCAATTTATTTTTTTAATTTATTAGAAATTTATTAAATTTTAATTTACATTTTATGATGAATTCATTTTATAATAGACAACATAGACGAATAAGTCAACATGAGACACTAAACAAAACATTAATTTAAGTAGTTCAAATTAATATTCTACTAAAATAATTAACAAAATAATTAATCATAACTAATTAATAAATTAATTTATTAAAATTTGATTAATTAAACTAATTAATGAAACTGATTATTATTCTACTAAAATAATTAACAAAATAATTAATAGATCAAATTAATATTCTACTAAAATAATTAATAAAATAATCAATCAAACTAATTAATAAATTAATTTATTAAAATTTTATTAATTAAACTAATGAACAAAACTGATTAATAAACTTGCTACACAACTAAAATTAATTAACCAAAAACAAATAGCTAAAATAAAACAGAAAAAACTAAAAAAACATACGAGTCAGAGCAGGTATGGGCGGCGCATAGATCCTTCTAGCGGGTCGCAGGTTGCAACCTAAATTTTGAGCAAACGACGTCATTTCTTAACTTGGAACTTTTCCACCAAAACTGTGGCGTTTTAAGTCAATACATATTCCAAAACTATTCCTTTTTCTTTAGATTTCAAGCAGTCTACATCACACAAAAACTCAACTACTCGCACTCTCTGGCTTACTAAACGCAGAAGATTTTCGGTCACTGTTCGTCGACCACTGTCTATGATGGCTTGAAGTCCTCAAATTGTTTCAAAAACCAATCTCTTGTTCTCCTCGACCTGTTTATATAGTTACTTTACTCAGGAAATCTAACTATTCGTATAGATCTAAGTATGAAAACCTAAGCAAAATCTAATATCATATTCCAAGTTGCCTCTCCCAAGCACCTTTTTCAAAATTAACATGTCCTCTTCATTTAGTCAAATGATGACATCTTGTTGATCTTATTATAGATAAAATAATGAGTCCAAAATTACCTCATTAAATTATAATGTCACTGCTTAAGATTTTGTTAATTTCATTCAAGAACTTGACTAATTTGCATTCTTTTAATCTTGTCATGAAATCAATGACGTACCTTTTGGGTTATTATATATATACTTTTTTATCTGAGAATCTGAGAATATATATACTCTTTTATCTAATTCACCTTCTTAGAATCATGTGAATTTCACATCCTTTGTGAATTAACATCAATTTATAAATAGCAATTAATACCAATTTGTAAATTGATATATATGAATGAAATATGCATTCTCATTTACGGCAATTAATTCTTACAATGATGTATATATATCAAAGTAATCATTAGATGTTTGTGTAAAATCCTTCCTTACCAAAATGCATGGCTCTAGCATTGTCTATAATCTTATAACCTTTTTTTTTTTGAAATGTAAGAAATTTTATTAATAAGAGGATATTACAACCAAGCTAAAAGGTCATTGTTTCTGTTGACCCCAGCTTTGGCTAAGAAATCAGCCAAAAAATTAGCCTCTCTTAATACATGGACAAAGGAAATCTCACCAATACTAGAAATAAGATTATGCAACTTATTGATAAGATTGTAATATTTCCAAGGGTTATTATCAACATCTTGTATCCAAGAGATCACAACCCGAGAATCACTCTCAATGATGAGTGGAGGCCATGAGCTCATACCTGTCTTTGATCATTATTTTACATGCATCATAAAATCATGGCAATACTTGAATAATTAACATATAAGTCAAGTATTAATTCTTTCCTTCTATCAAAAATGATACTATGTAAATCACTTACAATACTATTCATTCATTCAAGCATTCCAAAGTATTTTCTATCTTATGAGTTATATTCCTAAAAAACTTAATAAACATGCAATTCACAGATATATCAACTAGTACATGCTTACTTCAAATTCATTATAAATATGAATTTCATAATAAGAGCATTTATAATATGTGTTCATAAATGATTCCTATTTAATCATATCAAACATACTTTTTATCAAGCACATGCACCTAAACAATTTATGTTAATCAAAAGATCATCCAATGCAAAAAAGAAATATTAATATGTCCGCATTTCAACAAATATAACAATTTGTGCCCATTTTTCTAAGTGACACATAACATTTCATCACACAAACTATATAAGTGACACTAGATAATTTGTCACAATTTTTTAATTTTTTGATATTTTTGTGGTGGAACATAAAATCATCACATGATAATGTCATTGAATATTTGGCACCAAATTTTATTGCCAAATATAAATGGTGATAATTTTTCAATGATTTTTTAAAAATTTTTGGTGACATTTGTGTTTTTGTTATAAAGTGAACACTTTATATGTGATGAATTGCATAATGTCTTATTTTATAATAGCGTCACTAAATATTTGGTACTAAATTTAAATGGTGGGAAATTCTTTTTGTGATGTTTTCTGTGTTTGTGTTTTGTCTACTACTAGAAAAACTCATAAACTACATTTAAAAGAATAGTCTAAGGTAAAAGATTACGTTTTTCTAACTGTATTCTATTTTAGCGTAGTCTTTTCTCAAGTATAATACATTACAGTTTTTTGTATGTAATCTAATACATGATATTAAGCTACATTTTATGATCATGGTAAGTGTCGTAACGGCTTCGCGGTCGACGATTTTGAAAACATTTAAAAAAAACAAATGGAGTCGCCACCAATCTTTTTTACTAGGTGTGATTGGCCACCTAAAATATTTATCTTTTTAACAAAATCTCAAAATTAATTAAGTTTTATTAAAAAGACAATTTTTGGTCTGCGAAAAACAAAATTTGGGTTCGGGGGTATGGTTATGCGTGGGGAAGGATTAGCACCCCCACAACGCCCGTTAAAAAACGGTACCATCCTAAACACATGGTATCTTTTGATTTTAATAAGATAGTCTTGGCTTTTGTTTATATGAAAAATTAGCGCATTTGTTTGAAGAATTACTGTTACAAAAAGATTCATTATGAAAATCAACATGAACACCATTTATTGAAAAATTAAATCAAATATCCCAATACTCTGGTAACATTTGAAATAATCCCTTTCACCTAGGGATCAATCAAGAAATCACTACTTGTGAGTCTCATGACATCCCATCCTTGGTGGTGCTCACGCTATTTTATAATTGAACGTATACATGTAGTATGAATAAAGATGCATGGCGTGTATGAAACTTAAAGAAATTTTATTTATTTTTGATTTTATTAATGAAACTCTTGATATTGAGAAATTTGGCTAAATATCCCAATACTCTGGTAACATTTAGCTAATTCCTCTCACCTAGGGATCAGTCAAGAAATCACTACTTGTGAGTCTCATGACATCCCATCCTCGGAAGAATTCCATTTATTATTTTCCTTTATTTATGCACATGATGCCAACATATGATTTACGATGCATATGGAATTATGAAAATAATTTTATATTTTTGATTTTTATTAATGAAACTCTTGATATTGAGAAATTTGGCTAAATATCCCAATACTCTGGTAACATTTAGCTAATTCCTCTCACCTAGGGATCAGTCAAGAAATCACTACTTGTGAGTCTCATGACATCTCATCCTCGGAAGAATTCCATTTATTATTTTCCTTTATTTATCATATTTATTTGTTTACTTATTGTTTCCTACCAATGCATTAAAATATATAGACAAATGAATGGACCATTAAAATGGAAAAAGGAAATATACCCTCCTCGGGCGGGCGGGCGAGCTCTTTGAGTGGGCGAGCTAGTGGATGTTCTCTCTCCTCGGGTGGGCGAGCTCCTCAAGCGAGTGCGAGGACTTCCTTTCTCAGGCGGGCGATCTCGGGAACGAAAGGGCGAACTCGTGGATCTTACTTCTTTTGCACGGGCGGGCGAACTCTTGGATGGGCGAGCTATCTGACTTCTTTTTCTCTTGACGGGCGAGCTCTTGAGTGGGCTAGCTCCTTGGGCGGGTGAACACACTAATCTCGGTTTGGGTCCAATGGGAACAACACGTGGATCCTCCCTTTTCTTAGCGGGCGAACGAACACGTGGACTCACAAGTGTGCTCGCGGATTCGGCTTTTTCTCTGGCGATCTCCCGAAGCTGGCGGCTAGGCATGCGTGTCTTCTCGCTTTTGGCGGGCGGGCGATCCTGCGGGTCTCGGTTGAGTCAAGCCTACACGCGGGTCGCCTCCTTTATTCCCCTTTTTCTCGGCTATAAAAGGCGACTCCTTTCTTTTCTAAGCCCATTTTTTTTTACCCGATTTCTCAAAAATCTCAAAGTCCTCTTAGTCTTCTCCTCCTCTTCGACGTACGCCACCGTACATCCGTCACCGGTGACCTTTCCAATAGCCTTAAAACACCCTGCTCCCTCTCCTCTACTCCGATCCGAGGCTCGTTTTTCCCGAAAACACTCCCACCCTCACGAATCTGACTATCTCCGAAAGTTTCTCCTTTTTTGTGTTTTGTTTTGTTATTTCTGGTTTTGGATCTGGTTGTGTTTTGTTGTGGTTGCTGTTGGTTTGCTTTTTTTTTTTCAGGTTTTAAGATCTAAGTTCCAGATCTGAGATTTGGGGTTCTCGGATCTGGGGGGTTTTGGGTTGTGTGATGTTGGCGTTTCTGAGGTGAGAATGGTATCTGGGTGTTGGCGGGTAGTGACTACAGTGGTGATGATGATGATGATTTGGTGATGGTGGTTTTAAGTCTCAGTAAGGTGGAATGGTGGCTCGGGTTGCTGGTAGGATGAGTAGTGGCTACGGTGATCGTGAGCGAACGGTGGAGGGTTGGTATTTCTGTGGTTTTGGGGTCTCTCCCTTTTTTCTCCCGGAAGCCAGTCCCGTTCCCTCTGCTTGGCTCCCTTCTTAAACAAGTTTGGAACCTCTTCCCCTAGCTTTTCAGAGTCATAAAATCTATAGGTCACTATAGGATCAGGATTTACGGGATGGGGGAGATGACTTGAGGTGAGGCTTGTGACAGGGGAGTGGTCTGGTCGCCGGCGGCAGTATGGGGCAGATTTGGGTAGGTTTGAGGCATTAAATGAGATGGGAAATAAAAAATGAAAATGAAGATAAAAATAAAAATAAAAATAAAATACAAATAAAAATAAAATAAAAATAAAAATAAAAATAAAATAGAAGTAATAATTATAATAACAAATAATAATATCAAACACACACACACACACACACATATATATATATATATTAAGACAAAATTAGGTGTCTACAGCTGCCTCTCTTTGCTTATTGCTGAAGATCAGGAATAGAGCAAAGACAATAGACACACTAATTTTGTCCGAACTAATCCTCTTTTTTTTTTGGGTGAGAAAGCTCCTCTTGCAGCAGAGGCAATGAAACTTTAATTACTTTTTTCCCGAGAGTGTGCTCCTCTTGCAGCAGAGGTAATGAAACTTAATTACTTTTTTTTCGAGAATATGCTCCTCTTGCAGCAGAGGCAATGAAACTTTAAATTCCTTTTTCTGAAACGTGCTCCTCTAACAGTAGAGGCGATGAAACTTTAAATTTCTTTTTCTGAAATGTGCCCCTCTTGCAGCAGAGGCAATGAAACTTAATTACTTTTTTTTCGAGAATATGCTCCTCTTGCAGCAGAGGCGATGAAACTTTAAATTCTTTTTTCTGAAATGTGCTCCTCTTGCAGCAGAGGCGATGAAACTTTAAATTCCTTTTTCTAAAATGCGCTCCTCTTGCAGCAGAGGCTATGAAACATTAAATTCCTTTTTCTGAAATGTGCTCCTCTTGCAGCAGAGGCGATGAAACTTTAAATTCCTTTTTCTGAAATGTGCTCCTCTTGCAGCAGAGGCGATGAAACTTTAAATTCCTTTTTCTGAAATGTGCTCCTCTTGCAGCAGAGGCGATGAAACTTTAAATTCCTTTTTCTGAAATGTGCTCCTTTTGCAGTAGAGGCGATGAAACTTTAAATTCCCCTTTTCTGAAATGTGCTCCTCTTGCAGTAGAGGCGATGAAACTTTAAATTTTTTTTTTTCTGAAATGTGCTCCTCTTGCAGCAGAGGCGTTGAAACTTTAAATTCCTTTTTCTGAAATGTGCTCCTCTTGCAGCAGAGGCGATGAAACTTTAAATTCTTTTTTCTGAAATGTGCTCCTCTTGCAGCAGAGGCGATGAAACTTTAAATTCCCTTTTTCTGAAATGTGCTCCTCTTGCAGCAAAGGCTATGAAACTTTAAATTCTTTTTTCTAAAATGTGCTCCTCTTGCAGCAGAGGCGATGAAACTTTAAATTCCTTTTGAAATTTGCTCTTCTTTTTTCTTTCTCTTCCTTTCTTTTCATTCTTTTTCTTCTTTTCTTTCTTTCTTTGCCTTCTTTTTTCTTTTCTTCCTTTCTTTTCATCCTTCTTTCTCTTCTTTTCTCCCTTTCTTTTCCTTCTCTTTTTTTTTCTTTTTCCTTTCTTTTCATTCTTTTTTCAACATTTTTTTAATCCAAAATCTCTTATGTTTACCTTTTTCAATGTTTGGCAGATGCAATGATCACTGATGCGAATGCCAATGCACATTTCCTTATCAATGATGTTAATGATGATGATTTTTTTTTGGTTTTGGTGCTTGAATTCTCCTTATGTGGATGAAATGCAAATGCATGTATTGACAAGGCCATGCAATTCCTATTGTGGTAATCAAATTCTCAGGACTATCCTTTGTGTCTTTTGATCTTTTTACCCGTGGTTCACAAAATAGTTGTCACCAATTTCGAATTGGAGCTAGTTCATAACATGTACTTGTCATAATTTCCAATTCCTTTTGTTTCATTCTCTTATTTCTCTCTTTTCCTCCTTTCTTCCCCCCTATTCTTTATTTCTCTTTTTTTGTTTTTTTCTTAGTAAGGTTAGCAGGTAGATTAACATTTTAATCATCATCTTCCTT
Organism: Heritiera fomes; assembly: GCA_032173925.1. NCBI lineage: Eukaryota > Viridiplantae > Streptophyta > Magnoliopsida > Malvales > Malvaceae > Heritiera > Heritiera fomes. The sequence goes on from JAPDPM010000026.1 coordinate 176,409, forward strand.
TCAATTTGATTAACAAACACCATGCATTCTCGCACTTTTTAGGTTAGTCGTAGAATGACTAAAGAACAACCAATTTTAGAACAAAACCATTTGTTATTGGGCTTGCAAGAGACAATGGCGAGAACAAAAGTACAGTTGGGTAACGAATGTCGTAAAGGTTAAGTTGTGAATTTCAAGAAATGGTAACCAAAACAAACAATGAATGTCTAGATAAACCTTCAAGAGCCATTCCGATGCTTTCTTTGGAAAAAACTAACCTGTTGATGCCCCCTGTCACACTGAGTTCATTCGGTTGATGCCATGTTCCTCATGATTTCAATCTTCAGGTGTTGATCTTTTCGCATCTAAGCCGCCTTTTCAGGTTTTCAACTTAGATATCCCCCTTTTATCCAAACTGCCCTTTTTGGGTTTTCAGTTTGAATTCTCTTATCATTTTCCTCTTCTTTTTTCTCTCTTTCTTTTTTCTTCTTTTTTTTTCTTCTTTTTTTTCTTCTTTTTTCTTCTTCAAGCATAGTATTTCTTCACAGCATCGGAATTTATTGGATTAGGCAGATCATTTCCATCCATCTCTGTCAAGATCAACGCCCCACCTGAGAACGCTCTCTTCACTACATATGGCCCTTCCCAATTTGGTGTCCATTTGCCCCGATTATCATGGTGATTTGGGAGGATCTTTTTCAACACTAATTCCCCTTCACAGAAATGCCTGGGTCGAACCTTTTTATCATGGGCTCGCATCATTCTCTTCTAGTACATCTGACCATGACATAGTGCTGTGAGCCTTTTCTCTTCTATAAGATTCAACTGTTCAAAGCGACTTCAAACCCATTCGGCCTCATCCAAGTCTAATTCCATTAAGACTCTTAGGGAGGGGATTTCTACTTCAACAGGTACTACCGCCTCCATGCCGTAAACCAAAGAAAAAGGAGTTGCTCCAGTAGAAGTGCGCACTGACGTTCTATAAGCATGCAAAGCGAATGGTAGCTTCTCGTGCCAGTCTTTGTATGTGTTGGTCATTTTCCCTACAATTCTCTTAATATTCTTGTTGGCGGCCTCAACAGCCCCATTCATCTTCGGGCGATACGGGGCTGAGTTGTGATGCTTGATCTTGAACTGCGCACATACCTCCTTCATCATGTCACTATTCAAGTTGAGGGCGTTGTCTGATATAATCCTTTCTGGGAGCCCGTACCGACATATTATCTCCTTCTTTAGAAACTTACAAACAGTAGACTTAGTCACATTCGCATAAGAGGCAGCTTCAACCCATTTTGTAAAGTAGTCTATCATCACGAAAATGAATCTGTGCCCATTTGATGCCTTGGGAGAGATGGGTCCAATCACATCCATTCCCCACATAGAAAAGGGCCATGGTGGTGCCATGACGTTCAGTGATGTCGGGGGAACTTGAATCTTGTCAGCATAGATTTGACACTTGTGGCATTTTCTAGTATAATCTATGTAATCTCTTTCGAGTGTAGTCCAATAATAGTCTGCCCTCATAATCTGTCTAGCCATGAAATGCCCCTTTGCATGTGCCCCACAAACTCCATCATGTACCTCTTCCAGAATCCTCTTGGCTTCAGGCACCTTTACACATCTCAACAACATCTGATCTCTACCCCTTTTATACAAAACGTCTCCATCAACCAGGAATCCCATTGCCAGTCTTCTGAGGATCTTTCTATCATTCTTCGATGCATGCTCTGGGTATTGTTGATTCTTAAGGTACTGCATGATATCATAGTACCAAGGTTGTCCGTCTGCTTCTTCTTCAATGCTAGAACAGTGGACTGGTGAGTCTTTTATACGAAGCTTGATGGGCGAGACCTTTGCTTCTACCTCCATTTTAAACATCGCAGCTAGTGTTGCTAAAGCATCGGCAACTTGGTTTTCTTCTCGAGATAAATGCTGGAAGATGATATCGTCAAATTGTTGCACAAGGTCAGCTATGTACTTCAGATACTGAACTAGCTTCTGATCCCTTGTTTCCCATTCACCTCGCAACTGATAGATAACCAGTGCTGAATCTCCATAAACTTCTAAGTTCTTGATTCCCCTCTCGATTGCAGCTTCTAAGCCCATTGCACAAGCTTCGTATTCAGCCATGTTGTTGGTACAGTTAAAATTTAATCTGGCTGTGGACGGGTAATATTTTCCATTTGGAGATATTAAAACTGCCCCAATTCCATGTCCTAAAGCGTTGGAGGCGCCATCAAAGAACATTTTCCATGGTTTGCTGCCGGGCTCTTCCTTCTCTGCTTGAAAGACAGACATTATATCCTCATCTAGGAAATCTAGTTTGATAGGCTCATATTCATCGGTAGCGCGGTCTGCGAGGAAGTCGGCTATTGCCCCACCTTTGACTACTTTTTGAGACACGTACACGAGGTCATATTCAGAAAGCATAACTTGCCATCTAGCTAATCTGCCTGACAATGATGGTTTCTCAAAGATGTACTTAAGGGGATCCAATCTAGCTATCAACCAAGTCGAATGATACAACATGTACTGCCTCAATTTTCGAGCAACCCAAGCCAATGCGCAGCACATTTTTTCTATTGTAGTGTACTTGGCCTCGTAATCAGTGAACTTCTTGCTCAAGTAGTAGATGGCCCGTTCTTTCTTGCCCGTATCATCATGTTGGCCCAGTACGCATCCCATAGAGTGTTCATTAACAGTCATGTACAGCAACAAGGGTCTTCCAGCCACCGGTGGTACTAGAACAGGTGGATTTGACAAGTACCTTTTCACTTTTTCAAAAGCCTCCTAGCATGCCTCATTCCATTTTCTCGGATCTTGTTTTCGAAGCAACTTAAAAATGGGATCGCATTTAAGCGTAAGTTGCGAGATGAAGCGGGAAATATAATTCAATCTTCCCAAAAAACCTCTTACTTCCTTCTGTGTGCGTGGAGGCGACAGGTTTTGTATTGCGCTGATTTTATCAGGGTCCACTTCGATTCCCTTTTCACTGACCATAAACCCCAACAATTTTCCTGACTTAACACCAAAAGTACATTTGGTAGGGTTCAACTTAAGCTGAAACTTCCGTAACCTTTCGAACAGCTTCCGAAGGTTGGCTACATGATCCTCTTCTTCCCGAGACTTGGCAATCATGTCATCCACATATACCTCTATCTCCTTGTGCATCATGTCATGAAAGAGGGTTACCATTGCCCTTTGGTAAGTGGCCCCGGCATTCTTTAGACCGAAAGGCATAACTTTGTAGCAAAATGTGCCCCAAACCGTCACAAAGGTGGTTTTCTCCATGTCATCTTCAGCCATTTTGATCTGATTATAGCCTGAAAAGCCATCCATGAACGAAAACATGTAGTGTTGGGCTGTATTATCCACCAGGGTGTCAATATGAGGCAAAGGGAAATTATCCTTAGGGCTGGCTCTGTTTAAGTCTCGATAATCCACACACATCCTTACTTTCCCATCTTTTTTCAGCACAGGAACTATGTTAGCCACCCATTCCGGATACTTGGCTACCTTTAAGAACCTAGCATCGAATTGCTTTTTTACTTCTTCCTTCACTTTCAACAACATCTCCGACTTCATGCGCCTAAGCTTCTGTTGTACTGGCTTACATTCTGTTTTCAAAGGCAGACGGTGCTCTACAACTTCAGTGTTTAATCCGGGCATATCTTGATAAGACTAGGCAAAAACATCCACATATTCACGAAGCAATTCCTCTAGTCTCTGCCTCTCAGCCAATGGAAGTGCTGTGCCCATTTTGACTTCTTTGACGTTCTCATCATCCCTTAAGTTGACCACATCAATAGCTTCTTTGTTGGGCTCAATAGGTTTTTTCTCCTGCTCAATCATTTTCAAAAAATCTGGAGACAAGGCATCATCGTCTGTATCTACATTGTTATCGAGTTCACCAACATTCATAGAATTTTCAAAATCGAACTCCGGATAGCCGTTAAGGTTATCTTCACATTCATTATTCATTTTCCTGAAAAAGTAAAAAAAAAAACATCTGACAGATATGGTTGGTTCTTCCTGCCAATGGTAGTGAATGAAAGGAGAAAATAGTTATGGAAATGATGATGGATGGAAAGAACGTACTCGAAATGCACTGAATTTGTCAATTTATTGAAATGATGATGAAGATCAAATTTACAAAAGAGTCTTCTAGAGCTCTCTAGACCCAGATGTTGATAATCTACCTTACTACATTACAAAAGGGAAAACAAAAAGATAGAAGGTATCCTTTCAACAATCCAGTCTTTTAGCTTTGTGCCCAACAACACCATCATTTCAATTATCCAAAAACTGTAATTTCTCCATGCATCCCTTTAAACTAGGAACCCACGAGAGGATCCTTTCATAAGTCCTCCTTCCACTGTCTCTAATGCATCCGGGTGATAGCATCCGCCAAAGTGAAAAGTATCATAGAGGTACGGGATCACCATCTTCTTTGTTTCCTCTTCGCATCCTCGAAGGCGAGCTATTCTTCTCTTCCTTTTTTCTTCCAAGATCTTTCTCCTCTCCAAACCAGTGGCTTTATATTCGAGACCGAACCTGTCTTTGTTTTCCTCAATCCTCACAGGCTTCCTTTGTCCTTGGAGATTCTTCCCCAAACCCCTTCCGACACGCCAGCCCTTTTGCAGTGTCTGCTTAACAATCATCTCAGTGGTGGTTGACAACCGAGGGGTGGGTATTCTCGATCCTTCTCCTACATATGTTGCATTTACGATTTCAAAGGCCCTAAAAGAGCATTCCAGCGCTTCTTCGACTGCCTCAATGTAGGGTATAGACAAAGGTTTGGTGATCAAGAGGTCTTCTTCTCCAGAAATAATTACTTGTTTATCACCAACAACAAATTTCACCTTCTGGTGCAGTGACGAGGGAACAGCACCCGCAGTATGGATCCATGGTCTTCCCAGCAAGAAACTGTAGGACGGGGAAATATCCATCACTTGGAATTGGACATTGAAAGTAACCGGCCCTATTTCAATTGGAATTTCAATATCACCTATAACATCCCTTCTAGAACCATTGAAGGCCCTCACAACCATGTTACTCGGTTGTATGTAAGACAGGTCAACCGGCATCTTTTTTAACGTGGCCATAGGCATGACGTTGATTGACAAGCCATTGTCAATCAAAACCCTGGCAATTGTGTGACCCTTACAGCTTGTAGTGATGTTCAAGGCCTTAATACTTTCTCGCCCTTCCGGCGGAATTTCGTCGTCGGTAAAAGATATGAAGTTTGCCGCTGTGATATTCCCCACCAACTGGTCCATACTGTCAACCGGGATGTCATGAGGCACATAGGCCTGATTTAACACCTTCATTAAGGCGTTCCGATGCGATTCTGAACTTAACAGTAAAGATAATAGTGAAATTCGAGCAGGCATCTTATTCAATTGCTCGACCACACTGTATTCACTATGCTTGATCAACTTTAAAAACTCTTTTGCATCGTCCTTCGATACTGGCTTTTGCAAGTTTCCTCCTTGGTCTTTGGAAAACAAAGCTTGCTCTCTTCCTTTCCCCATCTGACCATCCTCCTCTCCTTCCTTTGCTTTTCCCTTTCGGGCCCTCTCTAGCATTTCTGGAGTATAGCACCTCCCACTTCGTGTGATTCCCCCTACTCCACTTACGTTGGCATTATCTAGCAATGCTGATTCGTCCGGACCCACGTTGCCCGACCCTTCAATCACTGCTTTGAACTCATACTTCCAAGGGACGGCCTTGTTGTTCTTGTAAGGGAAAGAACTTGGAACTTTGATTATCATGGTGGGAGGTGTAACAACATAAGCGTCTTCCTTCTCGGGACTCGACTTTTCCTTATAGAACATTGTCAATGGTTTCCCCCAAGGATGATCGTGTCCTGAAGATTCATTCGAGGCAGCGCTCACTACATCTTCTTCCTCTTCCGTATGGAACTCGATCAGAAATGAATCCATCAATGATTGGACCACATTTCTAAATTGGTGACAATTTTGGACAGAATGACCAACATGTCCCATGTGATATTCGCAAATTTGATTTGGGCTGAATTCATCTTGGCAAATATTCGAGCCCAACAGTACTGGCTGAATTATCTTGGCTTGGACCAAAATGTCAAATACTTTACTCAGGGGAGTCTTGATTTCTTCTACTTTCCTCTTTGTGCGATTTCTCCTCCCGACTTCGGTTGCGCTAACGGATCCTCCACTGTGGCTGGGCAGTGGGTTAGCATTGATATTGGGCTTCACTTCTTTAGAAAAAGTCAATCTCCCTAACTTGACTAAATCTTGCACCTTATACTTCAGAGCCGTGCAATTCTCTGTAGAATGTCCCGGGTTCCCGCTGTGATAATCGCATCGGGCATTAGGGTCATACCATCTTGGAAAAGGTGGTTTCATCGGCTCCATGAAAAGAGGGGCGATCATGTGGCCTTTCACCAGTTGCGGGAATAAGTCCGTGTATGACATGGGGATAGGATCAACAGGAGGCCTTTCAGTATTTCTTCGGGGAGGCCTTTGGTTAGCAGTTGGGTTACTGTTTGGCTGGTAAGGTTGGGCTGTAGGTGTTGGTGTATAGTAAGGTGCTGGAGGGCGGAGATTTGGTTGAAATGTCTGTGGTTGGAAAGAATTTTGGTAGGGAGTGTATGAGACATTGTTTGTGGTTGGGAAATAGGGTTGGTAATTCGGGTAAGGTTGAGGTTGTGGACGGAACCGGGGCGAGTAAGGTGCACTTCCTCTATACCGAGGTGTCGTGTGGGTGACTACCTGGGTTTCAACCTCCTTCTTCTTGGACAACCCACCTTTCTTTGAACCACTGCTTTCCAACTTCCCGTTCTTTATTGCATTTTCAATTATTTCCCCGGTGATGACCATGTCAGCGAAATTCTTGGTCGCATTCCCTATCATTCGCTCATAATAAGGTGCCTTCAGAGTGTTGACAAACATCACTGTTGTCTCCTTTTCAGTTAGAGGCGACTGGACTTGGGACGTAATGTCTCTCTAACGTTGAGCATACTCCTTGAAGCTTTCGCTGGCCTTCTTTTCGATGTTTTGCAGGGATAACCTATCTGGGGCCATATCCGTGACATGTTTGTACTGTGCAATGAATGCTCTAGCTAGGTCACTCCAACTGTGGATGCGTGTACGATCCAGCTGTACATACCACCTAGCAGCGGATCCTGTGAGGCTGTCTTGGAACACATGCACCAATAGCTTGTCATCATGATTATACGCGGCCATTTTGCGACAGTACATCATCACATGAGTAATAGGGCACTTGGTCTCATCATACTTCTCGAACTCAGGAGTCTTGAATTTAGGAGGGATTACCACATCTGGAACTAAACACAATCCCATTGCATCCATCGACCCGTAAAAATCACGGCCCTCGATGGCCCGCAGCCTTTCCTCTATAATGCTGAACTTTTTAGAGTCGGGATCGCCTTTTACCTACGACACACTACCCTTTAATTTCTCTTGCTCTCTTGGATCATCTAAGTCAGGGACTTGAATTGGATCCACAGGTCTTGTCCCTTGAGTGGGAGGTATAGGCACTATGATATGAGGTTGTGCTGAGGCGCTCGGTGCTCCCGGATACACATAATCATAGCTGCCCATAGGCTGTGGTGGAGGTGGAGGTGGAGGTATGCCTTGTGAGGATTGGACATAAGGTGGTGGTGGAGGTAGGCCTTGCGAGGGTTAGGCATGAAATGGGGTAAATCCTAGAGGGTATTGGGGATCATCATCTTCCCAGGGCTGATCTGTCCCTGGGTTAGGTGTTTCTCTAACCACTTCTTTCTCTCGGTTCATCCTTGTCATCATTTCCATTAAAGCAGCTAACTGCCCTCGGATTTCTTCTTGTGCCTTCTCCATTCTGTCCATCCGATTATCATGTTCTTCCTCCATTGCTCTTGAACGCGACCTGGTATTGTACGAGTATTTGGGAATTTGGGCTGGAATCTTGAATGTTGAAGCTACCCAGAATCTTGATTACCACAATTAAGGAACTAATTACTACATGACGCAATCTTGAAATATTACGTTTTATTTGAATTATATGAATGAGTGAATATGATAAATGTGATGCAAGATGAATGACACTTTGAGGGATATTTAAACCATAACAATTTCAACAAAAGGGAACTTTCATTCATTCAACAAGTTACTTGTTACATTCCGATCATATTCTGATTATATCCATAAAAACGACTAACTTGTTGATATTGATCCTTAGCCTCATCTAAGAAGTTCAGCAGCCTTTGTCCGTATTTTTCTGTTGGGAGGATTTCTTGTTTCAATGCTTCAGCTTTATCGACCATTTCCCTCGCCTTTGTCACGGCCTTGCAAACTTGAGTGGCCATATGCTCTATATATTGCTGTCTTCCCAGGCTTCCCACTCTCCATACCATGCTTGCATCCTGTGCCAACTCATATCCATATCTCCAGTTGTTTTCACTTTGTTCCCAATCTTCTATGATCACTTTAATGTGGTTCTTATGTACTTGTAGCTGCTCCTCTAGCATTTGAACCTTTTGTTGCAACGTAGCTTTGTCATCATCTATCTCGACTTGCTTTCCTTTTTTCAACTTCTCTTTTAGTTCCTCGTTCTCTTTTTGACATTGGGCTAACTTCCTTGCGTTTGCCGAATACATGCCTTCCCAATTTTGTCGTTTTTAGGACAAATGAACGACTTCTTCTTCACTTTTCTTGGCTTTGTGTGCCCAATGTTCTACCCTTCTGTGCAAGTCTTCTAATTCTCTTTTTCTTTCATTTGAAGTTTGCATGATCCCTCCAACTCTCATTTCAGATCTCAACTTCTTGTTTTCTAGGTGCAGATTTCTGAGATCCTTGTTGGTGACGTTGTGTTCTTGCTAGACCTTCTTAAGCTTGGCTTCTCGCATCTCTGCCTCGTATTTTAGCTGTTCCATCTCTCTACGAAGCCTCAAATTCTCTTGCTTCCACCTTTCTTCATCTATCTTGAACTGCTGCCTAGCGATTTCGACCTCGGATACTTCTACTTCCGGTTCTAAAGGCATGTTGCATTCATTTGGGAGAAAAACTACCTCCCTTATTTGCCTTGTTCTCCACATCAAATATTCTGGGGTAGCTTTATCAGAGAGAGGCCTAAGGTTGATTCTACGTGCTTGCTTCCATGATCGAACCACTTGCTCACCCTTTTTGATTGCCTTGGGCTCACCATAAGAAAACTCCAAATCACTAAGCACGTGTGTTAGTGGAATAAACTGTTTAGTTCCAAACTGTCTTAATACCATAAGTGGCGCATAGCTTATCCCTCCCCATGGTCCCAGAAGTTGCACCCACAAGTCTTCTTCGCATCGATATAAGACCGGTACATGAGGCATCCACGGAGTCATCCATACAATCTGTTTTTCTCCGAGTCTTTGCAAAAACTCCACCCAGTCTTCCTTACTTTTCAGTTTTGGCCACTTACTGTTGCGGAACTCTCTAACCGGAGCGCGATGATGTAGGAAAGTTCTCTTGAAAGCCTTTTCCACACATTTAAAATGACTTTTGGCCCAAACATGCAGTAGCTGTGCACATCCCACAAATCGCCCTTCTCCGTTCCTCCGACAGTAATTCAATGACCTGAAGGTTTCGGCTAGTATGGCAGGTGAAGGATTCCCATTATTTTCAATTTGCTCAAAAAAGTCTATCACCGCTACTTCAATGTGCCCTAACACCTTCGGAAAGATAACCATCCCATAGATCGCCAAAGCAAAAACTGTCAACCCTTACTGGTCATTAAGATGTCCCTTGATGAACTCGCGAAGAAAATCCCACGGCATACAAGCATTGGACCCCTTCTCCTTTTTATGGGAGTCTATGTTTTCTGGCCTGACTCCCATAAGCTTGGCTAACTTTTTACGGTATCCAGATTTTGGCTTTCGAACATATATTTTGTCCGGACTTTTCAAATCAATGCCTAATAGGACGGAGTATTCCTCTACTATGGGTGTCAAGTCCATCCCATTGAAAGAGAAGCACCTGTGGGAGGGGTCCCAAAACTGAATAGCATCCCTGATCAATGGTTCTTCGATTTTTACAGCAATTAAAGACTCTATTTGGCCATATTTTTCATGGAAAATCGTCTTCCCTGCTTCACTAATTTGGTCCCATAAGTTGTCTAAATCTGTTAAGTTGTTTTGCTGGAGGTTCAGATTCACTTCTTGTGGGAGAGAGGGCACAAAATTCCTAGTCAAGCAATCACCTTTTACTTGTTGACTCCTTTCAGACCAAATTTGCACCTCCCGGTAGGAATCACACGGAACATTCACTGATGATGAACAAGCTAGCCTTTCTATGGATTCGGTGAAAAATTCTTCGTTGAAAAGAGCCATGGTTAAAATACCCCCTTTATGTGACTATGCGATGCAAGAAAGTTCATCAAAAAGAAAAAGAGGACAAATACAAATCAGTATGTGTGTAAAATATGAACAAAGAAACAAAAGGCAGATAAAGGATGAAATGTTTATTTATGTCCTATCAAGGGTCACTCTCATGAATGGGAAGAAATGGCTCTAACTTAGGTTGGTCTCCTCACAACACACTATATGTTGGTTTAAGGTTTCACAGATCTAAAGGGTTCCCAAGTCATTCCATACTGTCATCCACACTTGACTAGTAAAGGAACAGATCTGAGTGGGAGTATTTCACTTGCCATTGCGGAGGTGATTACCTCACGAGAGCATAGCTACTTTACCCCATCCTAAAGAGGACGGAACCCGGGTGTAGGGCTCATGTTGTGCAAATGCATCAATGTATGCGACAGTAAATGAGTATATGTTCTACTTTATTTTTTCAACAACAAAGAATGTAATGAATCAATATGATAAAAAAAAATAGATGAAATGGAGTTTTTATTTATTTATTTATGTGGATTTTGTTTCACTTTTCCTCTTTTTCTTTTCATTTTTCATTTTTTTTAGAAAGAATATTAAGTTTAAATGCCAACCCAGACTATCAAACTAAAATTTAAGATACCATATGATTATTCAATGGCTTGACTCTCTGTTCGGTCCCCAGTGGAGTCGCTAAGCTGTCGTAACGGCTTCGCGCTCGACGATTTTGAAAACATTTTAAAAAAAACAAATGGAGTCGCCACCAATCTTTTTTACTAGGTGTGATTGGCCACCTAAAATATTTATCTTTTTAACAAAATCTCAAAATTAATTAAGTTTTATTAAAAAGACAACTTTTGGTCTGCGAAAAACAAAATTTGGGTTCGGGGGTACGGTTACGCGTGGGGAAGGATTAGCACCCCCACAACGCCCGTTAAAAAACGGTACCATCCTAAACACATGGTATCTTTTGATTTTAATAAGATAGTCTTGGCTTTTGTTTATATGAAAAATTAGTGCATTTGTTTGAAGAATTACTGTTACAAAAAGATTCATTATGAAAATCAACATGAACACCATTTATTGAAAAATTAAATCAAATATCCCAATACTCTGGTAACATTTGAAATAATCCCTCTCACCTAGGGATCAGTCAAGAAATCACTACTTGTGAGTCTCATGACATCCCATCCTTGGTGGTGCTCACGCTATTTTATAATTGAACGTATACATGTAGTATGAATAAAGATGCATGGCGTGTATGAAACTTAAAGAAATTTTATTTATTTTTGATTTTATTAATGAAACTCTTGATATTGAGAAATTTGGCTAAATATCCCAATACTCTGGTAACATTTAGCTAATTCCTCTCACCTAGGGATCAGTCAAGAAATCACTACTTGTGAGTCTCATGACATCCCATCCTCGGAAGAATTCCATTTATTATTTTCCTTTATTTATGCACATGATGCCAACATATGATTTACGATGCATATGGAATTATGAAAATAATTTTATATTTTTGATTTTTATTAATGAAACTCTTGATATTGAGAAATTTGGCTAAATATCCCAATACTCTGGTAACATTTAGCTAATTCCTCTCACCTAGGGATCAGTCAAGAAATCACTACTTGTGAGTCTCATGACATCCCATCCTCGGAAGAATTCCATTTATTATTTTCCTTTATTTATCATATTTATTTGTTTACTTATTGTTTCCTACCAATGCATTAAAATATATAGACAAATGAATGGACCATTAAAATGGAAAAAGGAAATATACCCTCCTCGGGCGGGCGGGCGAGCTTTTTGAGTGGGCAAGTGAGTGGATGTTCTCTCTCCTCGGGTGGGCGAGCTCCTCAAACGAGTGCGAGGACTTCCTTTCTCAGGCGAGCGATCTCGGGAACGAGAGGGCGAACTCGTGGATCTTACTTCTTTTGCACGGGCGGGCGAACTCTTGGATGGGCGAGCTATCTGACTTCTTTTTCTCTTTGACGGGCGAGCTCTTGAGTGGGCTAGCTCCTTGGGCGGGTGAACACACAGATCTCGGTTTGGGTCCAATGGGAACAACACGCGGATCCTCCCTTTTCTTAGCGGGCGAACGAACACGTGGACTGACAAGTGCGCTCGCGGATTCGGCTTTTTCTCTGGCGATCTCCCGAAGCTGGCGGCTAGGCATGCGTGTCTTCTCGCTTTTGGTGGGCGGGCGATCCTGCGGGTCTCGGTTGAGTCAAGCCTACACGCGGGTCGCCTCCTTTATTCCCCTTTTTCTCGGCTATAAAAGGCGACTCCTTTCTTTTCTAAGCCCATTTTTTTTACCCATTTCTCAAAAATCTCAAAGTCCTCTCAGTCTTCTCCTCCTCTTCGACGTATGCCACCGTACATCCGTCGCCGGTGACCTTTCCAATAGCCTTAAAACACCCTGCTCCCTCTCTTCTGCTCCGATCCGAGGCTCATTTTCCCCGAAAACACTCCCACCCTCACGAATCTGAGTATCTTCGAAAGTTTCTCCTTTTTTGTGTTTTGTTTTGTTATTTCTGGTTTTGGATCTGGTTGTGTTTTGTTGTGGTTGCTGTTGGTTTGCTTTTTTTTTGTAGGTTTTAAGATCTAGGTTCCAGATCTAAGATTTGGGGTTCTCGGATCTGGGGGGTTTTGGGTTGTGTGATGTTGGCGTTTCTGAGGTGAGAATGGTATCTGGGTGTTGGCGGGTAGTGACTACGGTGGTGATGATGATGATGATTTGGCGATGGTGGTTTTAAGTCTCAGTAAGGTGGAATGGTGGCTCGGGTTGCTGGTAGGATGAGTAGTGGCTACGGTGATCGTGAGCGAACGGTGGAGGGTTGGTATTTCTGTGGTTTTGGAGTCTCTCCCTTTTTTCTCCCGGAAGCCAGTCCCGTTGCCTCTGCTTGGCTCCCTTCTTAAACAAGTTTGGAACCTCTTCCCCTAGCTTTTCAGAGTCACAAAATCTATAGGTCACTGTAGGATCAGGATTTACGGGATGGGGGGAGATGACTTGAGGTGAGGCTTGTGACAGGGGAGTGGTCTGGTCGTCGGCGGCAGTATGGGGCAGATTTGGGTAGGTTTGAGGCATTAAATGAGATGAGAAATAAAAAATGAAAATGAAGATAAAAATAAAAATAAAATAAAAATAAAATAGAAGTAATAATTATAATAACAAATAATAATATCAAACACACACACCCATATATATATATATATATATATATATATATATATATATTAAGACAAAATTAGGTGTCTACAGTAAGAACTATGATATTAGACAATGGTTAGGGAAAAAAATGTAGTCATTTCATCCTTTGTTTTAAAATAGTGGTTTCTTTTATTATATACCAATAATTAACAAATAATTTAATACAAATATTCACCCATCTAATTTCAATACACAAACCAGAACAATCAAAAATAAAAAATATTCAAAACAATCAGCAAAAATCAAATTTTATCAGCCATATGTCATTAAAGAACTTTGATAATAATAACATTAAGGATTAATATCCAATACATTGTCAGTGGAGTTTTTTTTACTCCAGACAGGTGTTAGGATTATGACACATATTCTATTTTATTTATTTTTTATTTTTTAATATTTTAAAAAACATGTGTAATCATTCTATTCCAACTTGTGGAGTCAAAAAAACTCTACTGTCAGTGTATTGGATAATTATCCTAACATTAATTGATAAAAATATTACATCTTTTATAATAGTAGCTGTTTTGAACACAGATATATAATATGCAAAAGTAATCTAGACATTTTCCCTTAAACTTCATCACTAGCAATGACCAAAAAGCCTAGCTTTAGTTTAGAAATCAACTTGATCAATCTGTAGATAAAAAAACAATAGCATTACTTCAGCAACAATTAAAATTCAAACATAATTAATTAAATTATAGACTTTTTATGAAAAAAGTAACAAGAGATTCAATAATACGAATAATGAATAGAACTAAATATATTTAATTAAGAAAACCGTGTACCCGTTGAGGATGACATTTGTAGATGGCTAGAAAAGCTTCTTATCAAATTCTATTAAGCACAAGTATTTTATTATATATCAGGATGTTGTTTTGTGCATGTTTCGAGTTTTCTTTGACTAATTATTGTTATGGTCTTTTGGCTTAATTAAGTCTTCTAGCAAAGAATTTGTATTTGTAAACCAAAGTTTGATATTATTTCTAGGTTATCTTGTTTCTAAGACAACTTGAATTTCTTTGTGAATCTATTGAAGTTCATCATAGTTTTCTAATACATGAATACCAATAGTTTCACAAGGAAGTTGAGATGTTTCTTACATAAGATGCTCGAAAAATAATGAAGGTCAAGCTTGGGTTCATAAATCCAAGTTCCTTTCTAAAAAACCTGATCCAGACAAAAGACCATAACAAAGATTTGCCAAAGGAAACAAGATATATATATATATATATAGACACACACACACACACGTAAATAACATCCTAATATACAATACAACTACATACAAGCTTTTCGACCATTTGCAAGTTATGTTGAACTGTAAAAACTAAGATGTGACATTTTTTTACAGAAACCTATTACCCATAAAGAAATTTAAAATACCGTTAAGGTACAATAAATAGATTATCATACTTTAACATTATTTTAATTTCTTAGAAAAAAAAACATAGTATAGAAACCAAACCTTTTTCTCTATAGGAACCGGATAAGGGAGCAAACAAACAACTTTCTCTTTCAAATCTACTAAACAAAATCATATGTAATTTTAAAAACCTAACAAAAATGAAGAACAAAAATAGTAAAGAATAAAACCTAGAAATGAGAAACGGAGTTTTTAAGAAAAATGAGGGTTTCTTCCACCAAACCTCTACATGCAAGAATCAAATAAGGAAAGTGAATCTTTTTAGCAAGAACCAGATTTTCTTTAACTTCTAAGAAAGAAAAGGTACCCCAAACTCAAGAGGGAAAAGCCAGTCGAGAAAGAGGGATGGTTTTTTTAATCCTTGATGAGTTAAGCTTACGGGAAAGGCTAATGAGAAAGAATATGGAATACGAACGAGTGAGTGAATGAGTTTCAATGAGGAAAAAATTGTTTAAATATTCAAATTTCCTAAAACTAAACAGTAAGGTCATAGTGAAAATTGTAATTAAAATGATAACACAAAAAAACAAACACGAAAAACAAACATCATGTTTATTAAAATAAATGTATTCTTAAATTGTTGGAGAAGGAGAAAAAGAGAAAGAGAAAGTGCAAAGTAAAGTGATGGATGATAAATGTCTCTTCAAACTTTAAGTATTGTATCATATTTGCCTGAAACACTACATCTGTAAATTAACCTTTCCAATATTGTAGGTATGTGAATTTTAGATGATTAATTATTAGAAACAAAACATTACATTTTAAAGCCTAAACTGTAGCTCATTAATAAATAAAACCATACTATGACTTATTCAAATAGCGAAATCTCTCTTCACAAATGATGGTGCAGCAACTTTGCCTGAAAAGTTAAAGCTAAAATGATTTATAATGTACTTGAATCTTGGAAGATAAAACAATGAGCCACATGGTAAAAGGCATAAATTAGATTGACTAGATGTTATCTAATATTTTATTAAGTACAGTATGGCTCATGTTCCTTTTGTTTGTCTTTCTTTTTTATGCTTTTCTTTAGCTTTTACTGATTCATGTTCTTTTTTTTATTATGTTTGCCTTTTTTTGCAATAATGCTAGTATATTTTTTTAGCTCTTGCTTTCATCGGCATGTTTTGCCATTTTTTTATTTTTTTTATTGGAAGCCCTATTTGCTTTGAGTTCCATTTTTGTGTTGTCATTGGTTGTTCTCTATGGTGGTGTTGTTTGTTCTTCCTCTATGATTTCCATGGCTTAGAAATAAAGAAAAGTGTTGTCGAATTTTGATTATTTGGTTATAAGTTTATTCATTGCTAATTTGTTGATTGAACATTGACTATATAATGCTATTGTGTTCCAAGTAATGTCAGGACAATTTCTCATGTGTTTCTTTCTAGATCTAAGGTTTCGTGTCCACTTGATTTTAATCTTTCACTATACTATTTTTGCAAAAGTTAATGCTTTTGCCCATTCGATAATAACACTGGATAAACTTCAAAAAATCCACCAATAGTTTCACTAATATGACTAAATAAAAAATCCTTGTGATAATTTAGTAGAATCATATCACGTTACACCACCAAGAGATGCATCATGGTCTTTTTTCACAGCGGAGCCAATGCTATCAACTCTCTTCTTGTCATCCATTTTGACATCATTGTTATTTGCAATTGAACCAGTAGTAAATATTTGTTACAAGATGCCATGCTTTCATCAAAGTCTAGTTCAGTAATCCATCTTAGTTCGTTTAAATTATGGGAGTCAAGTGTTCCTTCCCCTCTTGTTGCGATGAATGAAGATGTGGTACTCGATCAAAATTGATCGAATATCTTTTTGATAAAGTTTGGCACCTTTTTATAATCTGTATGTCGGAGCCTTTTCCTTTGTAAAAATTTCTGAATGCCAGTCGTTCTTAGGATTGATTGCCCGTTCTCCTTTCTATAGCTTGAGCAATATTCAAACGAATTAAATTGACCAATAGAATTTATCCAATTCTGTTTTTTCATTCTTGAGAACCACGAAAAGAATTTTCCCAATATCCTGTATCCGAAACGATTCCCACAATTCCTCCTGTTAATCGAATCCACTACCCAATTCAAAGAAAGTAGCTTTACCTTGCTAGTGTAATCTCTTACTTTTCATTTGGGAATCCCTCCAATTTCACAACCTTGAGATCTTCTAATCTTGGAAGCCTTGTGACTTTTACTGAGCAGATGGTTGTGTTTGTATTTTGAAGACTAGACCTAGAGAAAACTCATTTTCTGGGTATAAACTTTGCTCGAATCCACCAAATTTTTTGTCATCATTGAAGAAGCCTCCAACAGCTACTGTCCCTGCACCGTAGTGAATGACATAGCGACGAGAATCATGACCGAGAGGATTCAAGAATGGCTTATTAGAAGATTTTGTAAAGTGGCGTTTGTTCTCTATTTTTGTCAATGATGTTCTCTATCTTCATCAATAATCTCCCTTCAAACATCCATTAGAAATGGTTATGATAAGTCTTCAACCACGATGGTAAGGTTGTTGACACCTTTGTTCCACAGTAAAGAAACTTGAAGGGGGAACAAGTTTGGTTTTGTATGCTTTAATAATCTTCATGATGCAAAAAATGTCATCACCAAGTTAAATGGTGCTTGGCTTTTGGACCACAGAATAGGAATCAATCTCACCAAGTTCAATGTGAGAACCACATATTGGAGGAGATCCAACTCAAAAGGTTTTAATGGTAGCAAAGACCCTACATTGCTGCATTCTAGCGAACGGTTTTCTACCCTTAAAGCTATCTGGCCTGAACATGCTGCTCGAAAGATAGCAAATAAAGAAGCTCTGTTCAACAAGAAAGTAACCCCTGGTTTCAAGGAAAAAATCTGTTATACACTTGGAGAAGAAAGGTTTGAAAGTTTGTTCACGGGGGTTGAAGAAGATGTCTTGCATAATCTTGAAAGGTGTTTAGTGGGCATAACCAAAGATTATTTCGAGCCTAACCTCGTTATAGGTGTTTTTAAAAGCCAAGTGATGGAGAATGTTCTTGTCAGAAGAATCTCGGGTAAGCACTTTCTAATTTCCTTTAAGGAGGAAGATTCTTTGCTCAAACTAAAGAACCTAGGTTGTTTTTGGCTTACAAAGTGGTTTGAAGTCTTTATGCAGTGGTCCGATATTTGGAATTTGGAAGTAGAAACACATGGGTCTTAGTCCTTGGAGTTCCTATTCACATTTGGAACCAATTCACTTTTACAAATACAACCAACTTATGAGGGGATATTCTATCCTTCGACAACACCACTTTGAATCTCAATGACTTCAGCAAAAAGAGAATACCCATTATGACGAACCAAGTTGAAAAAATAAACAAGGTCATTAAGCTTGAATGTGGAAGGAAATTAGTCATAGCTAGAGTTTTCGAATTTAAAGCAAATAAGAAAGGTTACTATAAACGTCACAGTCAATGTAAAGTTGGTATTGCTTCTCCACAACTTCAAACCAGGAGTGCTCCCTGTGGGAGGAGGATAAATTGAAGCTGGAACGCAAGGACCATTAGTCTGAAAATTTGGCTGCATGCATGGTCACAGTCAATGATACAGGGGATATACAAACTACTTTAGTTGAGCTATTGCATGGTCCTATTCATAAGGTTGCTTCGAGCACAAGTAGCATGGAAATGGTGACTAATAAATTTGATATCCCGATTGTCCTGAAAGTGCAGAGCAAGGACAACAATAGTCTGATTTATCTATAAAGGAGATACATGATTTTAATGATGAAGGCAAAATGAAGGCTGACCTTTCATGTAGAAGCTCTGTTCAATTAGACAATATAAAAGACTAATGCTGTGAAATCCCCCAATTTCATGTGAATTCTCTATGATTGTAAAGTAACTCGGCTTAAATGAAGTAAATAGATATGAGAATTATGAAAGGAAAATGATGCATGGAACATGGGAGAAGTAATGAGATGGAAGATTTAATAGTCAAGGAAATTAAATTGATATTATAAGAATGATTGAGGTATAAGCAAATAATTAATATCAGAAAATTAAGTGTAATTAAAGACAAGTGTATATGGGAGAAAGAAGACCAATTAAATGAATGGTCAAATAATAATGGTTAAAAGTTAAGATGAATTGATTTAATTGGATGATGATAAAACCATATCAGATTTTCATAATTAAGTGATATGTGTGGCTGATATGAGAATGGAAGAAGAGAATTAATGGGTCAAAGGGTCAAGGGAAAGCATGGCTGAGATTGATGATGGGATAAGAAGCAATTAATGAAATGGCATGACTCATCACCCTCATCAGTCATCACCCTACGCCAGCCTCTCTTCCAGCCCTCTCCCTCTCGTTCCATCCAAGCTTCCAAGTCGCCTTCTATAGCTACCTTGACAAGCTACCTTATTCCTCCATCGATCCCTTTAGCTAGTTGAACAAAAATCGATCCTTGTCACTAGACTAAGTGATATCCGAAGTTTGGTAGATTAAATCCAAGTATTGGAGGAGATCTCAAAGTTTGAAATTTTGGTCACTAGCAAAAGGTAAGAGAAGAAGATGATTTGTTCAATTATGTTCATGGTATGGTGTTGTACCGAATTAGTATAACATGTTTATGGCAAATTCTTAAAGGTTTGCTTTGATATGATGATTTCAGATTTGAAGAAGAAAAAGATTAGGGTTACGCGTCAAGTGATTTCGCGTTTCCGAAGGAATCAAGGTAAGAAATTTATGTAACGGGCGTAAGACGGCTATATCCGCATGTTTTATGATGTTTATTTATGGTTTGGAAAGAAACACCAGCTGATTTCATGCAAGAAAAATGATATTTTCGGACTTGTCTCCTAGTACCAATTAGGCTAGGGGCAGCCGACTGCCATAAAGGGAAGTCGACTGCCTAAAGACAACCAAAACGTCGTTTTTTTCGAAAATCGACT
Source organism: Heritiera fomes (assembly GCA_032173925.1). Taxonomy (NCBI): domain Eukaryota; kingdom Viridiplantae; phylum Streptophyta; class Magnoliopsida; order Malvales; family Malvaceae; genus Heritiera; species Heritiera fomes. The sequence continues at coordinate 196,296 of JAPDPM010000026.1, forward strand.
CAAACCAGTCGACTGCTATGTAAGCCAGTCGACTGCTATTTACCCAGTAAGCATTCTGTTTCAAACCAGTCGACTGCTATATGGGACAATCGACTGCTATTTGCCAAAATGCATTCTGTTTCAAAACCAGCCGACTGCTTATATGGGACAATCGACTGCTAGTTGCCAAAGAAGCATTTTGTTTGAAAACCAGTCGACTGCTATATGACCAATCGACTGCTATTTGCTAAATAAGCATTCTGTTTGAAAACCAGTCGACTGCTATATGGACCAGTCGACTGCCCTTATATGTTTTCAAAGATGAAAATATCAGAATTTTAAATGAAAATAATTTCGATAAATAGAAGTATGAAGCAGCAACCGACTGCCCTATGAGGCCAGTCGACTACCCTGTTTTGAAAAGAGGTTTTCAAACCTATTTTTAGAAAGTATGAAATGTCATGGCAAAAGGCCATATGGCATATGTTTTGAGATTATGCACTATCATGTTTCTAGTAGAGGCTCTGATCAAGTCCTGAAATGATGTATGTTATGGGCTGAGGAACCATAAGTCAGGCCTCAGTCGCTACAGAAGGACACCTGACTAGTGTTAACTGTAGCCACCAATAGTTGGCCAATCTGTTTATATTTCATGTTCGGCTAATGGAGAATTCCTGGCCCTACGGGGTACGCCACATGATGATGATGATGGTGCAGTGCATAACTCCATAAAAGTATAAATAGTTTTTATGTTATCAAAAACTATATGTATATACGATTTCAAAGAAATAAAGAAATAGAAAGTACTTGGTGTACTTGTATAAGAAGTTTTGAAAAGAAGTATATGATTTATGATTTTAAGAAGTATAAGATGTTTTAAAGGAAGTATGTATGTATGTAAATGATATTTGAAAGAAGTACATGAAGTATGTTTTGAAGAAGTATACGAAACATGCTATGCTATAAAAGCATGTAAAGTATATTTTAAAGATAGAAGATGATGCATGTTTTATATGTATGCTATATTTTAAAAGAAGCATACAAAGTATGATTGCCATGTCATTTGAAATAAATATGCATGGTTGCAAACAATGCATGAAAGATGTTTATGATGCATGCTTTATAATGATTTTACATGACATTATAGAGCCAAATAGGAAAAATGCATATAGAGGCATAGCATGCTCTTTTACATATTTTTCTTACTGAGCGTAAAATTACCCTTTTACGAACATTTTTCATACAGACTATCTGAAGTAATCCCTCGTTTTTGATAGAAGAGCCTACGAGTGGATCTTGAAAGTTTACCTTCGAAAGACGCTTCCCAAGTAGTATAGCAGGTATACTTATGTAATTATGCAAAGTAAATTGTAATTCAGCTATGGTACAGTACTACTAACATTAAGGTATATAAGATGTCGGGGATTTAAGTTAAGATGATGTATGAGATCCTGTGGAAACAGATGATACATATATACATGTATCATTAGTCTGTTTTATTGAAATTGAATTATTCATATTGAGCTATTAGATATTAAGCTTAAGAAAGAAAAGTATGATTGACATTGACAAGCAAATCTAATCAAGTTAAGTGGAAATGGAAAAAGTGAATTGGAAATGTATGGTGACTGGGACGTCACAGAGTGGTATCAGAGCAATTAGATTGATGTTTGTCAGTGTCGATGAGTTAGAAGTAGAGTATATCTCCAATTGTATTGTACTTGTCTGAATACATATACAATGTATAACTGTTTGAGGTTATCCTAAATAGCTCAACTTTGTGATTTTATCGACAGAATGAGCTTAGGTAGAAGTGGTATCAAGAAAGGAAGAGGAAGGGGTTATGTAGAATAGTCCCCTCTTCTTTCCCATCCCCACCGCATAGCCCGAACACTAGGTTAGCAAAGATGTAGAAGCATGTGGAGAATATGACCACTATGTTTACACAGTTTATGGCGAACTTTCCAAATGTGGTCATAAGTGTACCATTCGCTATCCCTATAGTACAGCCACCACCAATACAGACAGAGTTACCCCCACCATTCCCAGTTATTGAAAGGCGGAATCTCACAGCTTATTGCAGTATGACCTTAATTAAGGAATATAAGAAGCTGGATCCGCCTAAGTTTATGGGGGATAAGGACACGTTGACCGCAGTGAATTGGGTGAAGGCGGTCACTAGATCCTTCGAGCATATGCTATGTTCTGAAAAGGAAAAGGTGAGTTTGGCTGCGTATCTGTTAGTGGACAATGCAGAGTATTGGTGGCAGTCCACTCGGGCCATTTTGGAGGCTCAACATGTTGAGGTTACGTGGGATAGATTTTTAAAAGCTTTTACTGAGCAGTACATCCCATGCACCGATCAAACTAGGTTGAAGATTGAATTTTTGAAATTGACTCAAGGGACAATGTCCGTTAATCAATATGAGTCGAAGTTTATTTCTCTAAGCGGATTCGACCGAGAGACCATCAAGAGTGAAGGATATAAGATATACCGATTTATAGAAGGACTAAAGTCTCCTATCAAATCCAAGTTGTATACTATGGGTATCACTACTTATAATGAGACAGTCCGTAAGGCTCAGTTGTGTGAGCAGGACTATGAGTTTCATTATGATGATTTCTGAGCCCAAAGTAAAGGCAAAGGGCCGATGAGGCGGAAGTCAAAAGGGAAAGCCTCCCGTGACAGATATCCATCTGGAAGAAGTAAGCCATATGACAGAGCTTCGATAGGTAAGCAAGTAAATTATAAGAAAATGATTATTAATTAATTAAATGGTTATATGGAAATATATATTGAGTTGGGAGTATTATGATGATTATGGTACAGGGAATCTTAGAGCTACTGGGATCAAGATAAATGATGAGAGATCCCAACATTCAGCTAAGAGTACCGTTAGCTCACCTAAGAGTACAAGACAAAGTTGTGAACATTGCAGAAAGTTCCACAGATCACAACCATGTCGGCTGGTAAGTGGCACATGTTTTAGATGTGGTGAACAGGGACATATGATCAGGAATTGTTCTAAGAGAGATTTGAGGACACCCGAGGAATTTGAGGAGACCCCTCAACCACAACACAAGGCCACTACTGAAGAGAAGGGAAAGACACCTATTAATTATGATGTAAATGTTGAAGATGTCTAATGCAAAAGTATGTGGTATTATTTGACTCATTGTAAATGAAGTTAGTGGACAGTATATATATTTAGGTAAAGGATTTCTAGCTTACATTGTAGAATAGCAAAGAAAAGTCCCGAACTTAATGAAATACAATAATTGATGAGAAATGATAGTTGGAATTCTGAAGTACTCTTTGGTATAAAGTTTTATGATATATAGTGATATGTGAAAGGAGTTTAAATGAGAATGATGATTGACCTTTATTAGTCGATTTTACTTAAATGTTTTATTCTATGAAAGCATTACTCTGAAAAGAATATGAATTAATATGAGAGACGGATTGTCTCAACGACGGTAATTATTCTCTATAGTCGCTTCTAAGTTTCGGAACAAGACAGGTATTTTAAAGTACCTTCCTTACTCCATTCGAATCCCTAGCCGACTATAGTATCCTTCCTGGTTGATCCCTAGAGTACCATAGGGAAATGAGGACATTCATTCATTAGGCATGTTTGATGCTATGTGAAGAAAATATTTTGGATACGAATTAAAAGAACTATGCTGATAGTTTAAAATGTGATCAGTATATGGGTATTTAGAAAGCAAAAGTAAGAAATTATGGATAGCCATTGTGAATAAATTATGGCTGTAATTCTAATTAAGATAGAAGAGATGACTCGAGTTTTCAAAGGATTGTGAAGGTGAAATTAGATCACATAGGGAAAGCCATTGGGGTGGCAAATGCTATGAGTCAGAAGCATGAGAGAATAATGGTTTATATTATGATAAGAAAGTATGATGTACTTGAGTAATTTTGTAACATCCCAAAGCTACTGTATAACATGATACTTACTCATAACTTACCGGTTGAGCTGTCTGTGCTGCTTAACAACTTCTACTACATTCTTATGTAAATATGAATTATTAAAGTCTCTTCCTTAAGATGTATCTACATTCCCATCTATTTAAAGTAGTACTGTACAACTTTGCTGAATATATAAAAGAGTCTAACATACCTTCGATATCAAATCTCAAAAAGGTAAGTCTCTTAGCCCCAAATCAGTTATCTGTGGAGTGGAAAAATAAGGAGTGAGCGACAATGTGCTCAGTAAGGAAGGTATATGCTGCTTTATAAAAATAAAAGCTATATTCTCAAAACAATTTAATTATCCTAACGATCAAACTCATTAGGAAACAATAAATATAGTAAACATGAAATAGGATTTACCAGATCCTTTCATAAATCATTTAATTGAGACTAGGCAACAATTTAAATCATGCAAAGAACACAAGTCATCCACTTTTGGGGTGCACCCGTAGGCCATCGCCCCTCACGGCTATATCATCTAGATGTATGGCCATAATCTGTAGGTGGTCCTCGGGTCTACTTGCCAAGTGACCTCGAGACCGCTGAAGACTTGGCAGGTCCATCAGCCCTGTGACGCCCTAGGGTGCACTCGTTGGTCTATTTGACCCGAGCCATCGCCCTAGGTGGGTCACGCAAAGTATATGAATGATAATGCATGAATTCATGGCCTAATGTCTCAAAATCAAGTTATCTTTATATATCATTTTCATAAAATGATTTGATTTCCAAAAGGGCTTATACAACCATAAAACAGCCCGTAACTTCAACATTTTCCGTGTGAGAAGGTACGGTTTAGACTGGCTCGCCCATGGCTAGTTCGCCCATGGTAAGCTTGCCAAAACTCAACTCGCCCAATGGTCAACTCGCCCAATAGTCAACTCACCCATTGGTCAACTCACACCAAAAAGATTTCATATTTTAATTTTTGAAATATTTAAAATAATTCATTTTTATTCATTTAGGAAATTACATTTTAAAACCGTTCGCTAGGGTCAGCTCGCCCTTCACGGCTCGCCCCTAACTAACTCGATAAGACGGCGAATAAGTAATCGCCCGCCACTTAGCTTTTCAAAACAAAAGTATGGCTGGCTAATAACAGTTCGCCCGCCTTATATTTAAAACAAGGGTCGCCCACCCAAACACATTAAAAAGGGTTCGCTCGACTATGGCTTACCCGGATTTCTCCTTAAAACAAGGGCACTCGCCCAATTCCCACAAAAGAGAGCTTGTCATTTGGCTCGCCCGGAACAAAGTTACTCGCCCACTCTAATCAGTTCGCCCAACAAAACAACATATGGCGACTTGTAATTCGCCCGAGATCAAACAGTTTATCAACCAATGCATGTCAGAAAATAAAACAATTTCTTATATTTTCTTAACATTTTTACTCCACAGGACATGCATTTGCATCACATACTACTTCCTTACCTCGTCTAATGCAGTCTTGCTTCTCGCCCGCCTTCCTCAATTCCCGTCTGCAAAAACATTTATTCAACCTATGAATATTTTCCAAAACGATTATATTTTCCTAATAATAGTGGCACTTTGGCGAGGTAACAGCTCGCCATTCGCCCAACATAGCTCGTTGTCCATTAGCGGCTTATTCATGGGAGTTCGCCCAACATAGGAGCTCAACTCGCCGTGCTTATCAATTCAGTTCGCCACTCGTGGCTTTTCATTCATAATGGGGCTCGCCCATGAATTGGATAGCCCTTGGCTATCTCGTCCTCTTGAACAACACTTTGGCGAGTTCTCTATTTCCTACTCGCCTCATTGGCGATCATTGGTTCTCGCCTTACTTCCACATTCCATATTATCCCATAACCATTGGCGATCATGTTCTCGCCTAGTTATATCTTGCATTGTACTCGCCTCACCCTTCGGGCGAATACTCCTTGCTCGCCTATTGTTTTTCTTAATCATTTCCATCTGATTTCTTATATATTCCCACAATATTTAACCACAACCAGGCTATATCTATGTTTATCACATTATAAAACATAGAATCTAGTATGGAATATCAAGAGAACCATGGAAAGTATGAAACTCACCTTAATCCAATTGCTCTTCCATAAACAGAATGCTTTCTTGCCTTTCTTAGTTTTACTTCTCTTGTTCCTTAGCTCTTCAACACTGTAGAAGAGTTTGGCTAGCTAAAATATAAGGTTTTATTGCTCATATACTAGAGAAACAGAAGAACTAAGTAGGAGTTTGCAGTGGAACGGAATGAGAGAAAGACTTTGAATAAGATGAAGTTTGCTAATGGGTTCTCCTCATGTATTCCTTCTTATATAATCCCTTAAATCCCTCAAAGTCTACTGCAAGTTCTTATCCTGTTTTCTTTCATCATTACCTTGTCTTTTAACTCATTAATTCGTGAAGAAAAACAACCGTTCAAGGGCATGGCGTGGTGAAATTTTCTACAGCCATTAAATGTTGAAGAATTTCCAGCCAAAGGGACGGCTTGCAGTCAAAAAGGGAACGGGCGATAGAGGTCTCTGCACGTTTTTTACTACAATTTCTCCTTTTATTCTTCTTCTTTCCCACGCCAATGTCAACCACAATTATTAACTTTGTCTTACCTCATTTAATGCTTTCATACTATAATATCAAAATTATATCTCAACAATATCTTGTTACACTTAAATATTTATTTTTCTTTCTTTTATCAACCATACTATACATCATGACTTAAAATGCAAAGTGGAAATTCACATCCAATGATTCTTTAATTTCACTAGAAGAATTAATTTCCACCATCAATCATGTACACATATAGTATACAGTATAATAAAATTCGGATTTTACATTTCTCCCCACCTTAAGAAATTTGGTCCTCCAAATTTAACTTGGACCTGTCACTGAAAGAGCTCTGGATACTTCTCATGTTTAAGGCTCTCTAACTCCCACGTAGCCTCCTCCTCGTTATGATACTGCCAGAGTACTTTAACCAAAGGAATCGTCTTAGATCGCAACACCTTATCTTTCTTATCCAGTATCCGTACCGGTTTCTCGACGTAACTCATATCTTCCCTGATCTCTAGTGGCTCGTGTCGTATCACGTGAGAAGGATCTGGATGGTACTTTCTCAACATCGAGACATGGAATACGTTATGCACACCTGACAAGTATGGTGGTAGTGCTAACCGATATGCCACATCTCCCACACGATCTAAGATCTCATAAGGCCCAATGTACCGAGGACTCAACTTTCCTCTCTTCCCGAATCTCATTATACCCTTGGACGGTGAAATCTTTAAAAACACATAATGACCCGCTACAAACTCCAATGGTCGGTGTCTAGTATCTGCATAACTCTTCTGCCGACTCTGAGCCGTTTTGAGCCTCTCACAAATCGTCCGTACATCACGAGAAACCTGCTCGACCAAGTCAGGAGCTAACAGTTTACGGTCTCCCACTTCTTCCCATGCTATCGGGGATCTGGATCGTCTGCCATACAAGGCCTCATACGGTGCCATGCCGATACTCGTATGAAAACTATTATTATAAGCAAACTCTGTCAGGGGTAAGTGATCGTCCCATGAGCCTCTAAAATCCAATGCACACGCTCTCAACATATCCTCGAGCGTCTGTATAGTACGCTCGGACTGTCCATCAGTCTGTGGATGAAAAGCGGTGCTAAAACTCAACTGGGATCCCATAGCCTCCTGAAATCTCTCCCAAAAATGAGAGGTGAAGCGAGAGTCCCTATCAGAGGTAATACTCACTGGAACACCATGTAACTTCACTATCTCCCTGACATACAACTCGGCTAAGGCACTAACTGAGTCTGTAGATCTCATGGTTAAGAAATGAGCAGACTTAGTCAATCTGTCGACTATCACCTAAATAGCATCATATCCCTTCCGGGTCCGTGGTAATCCCATAATAAAATCCATAGTTACATGCTCCCATTGCCACATAGGAATCGATAATGGTCGAAGCATACATGCCGGCTTCTGATGCTCAATCTTAATCTGCTGGCATGTTAGACATCTAGCAACAAACTCAACGATGTCTTTCTTCATCTTAGGCCACCAATACACTCTCCGGAGATTCTGGTACATTTTAGTACTACCCGGATGTAACGTGTATCTAGAGGTATGAGCCTCTAATAAAATCAAGTCTCTAAGTTGTCGATCATCGGGAACACATATCCGACCTCTAAACCTCAGTATCCCGTCTGTGCCAATCTCAAAGTCTAAAATAACTCCCATATGAATCTGACTGCCAATCCCAATACAATAATCATCCCTCCTCTGATTTTCCCTGATTCAGTCCATCAAATCCGGCTCTATACGAAAACTAGCCGTAAACCCATACTGGTCAGAGGAAACAACTGTCAGACTGAGGTTAGAGAATTGCTCTATCAACTCATGCTCCCTGATCATCATGTACGATATCATGCCAACATGCTTACGGCTCAGTGCATCAGCTACTATATTAGCTTTACCTGGGTGATACAAAATCTCACAATCATAGTCCTTTAACAGTTCCATCCACCGTCGCTGTCTCAAATTCAACTCTTTTTGTGAGAATATATACTTCAAACTCTTATGGTCTGTATATATTTGAAATTTCTCCCCGTACAAGTAATGTCGCCATATCTTCAGTGCAAACACTACCGCGGCTAAATCCAAATCATGTGTCGGGTAATTCCTCTCATGATCCTTCAACTATTGAGAACCATAGGCTATAACCCGACCATGCTGCATAAGTACACGCCCTAAACCTTGAGCGGATGCATCGGTATACACCATAGATCCACCTGATCCGCTAGGAAGGGCTAATACGGGAGCACTAGTCAATCTCCTCTTAAGCTCACCAAAACTATGCTCACACACATCATTCCACTCAAACTTTACATCCTTACGTGTGAGTCGTGTCAATGGAGCAGCAAGTCTAGAAAATCCCTCCACAAACCTGCGATAATATCCGGCAAGACCTAAGAAACTCCGTATCTCGGTAACCGTGTTAGGCCTCTCCCACTGAACAATGGCCTCTATCTTGGACGGATCAACTGATACCCCGTCCCTCGACACTACATGCCCGAGAAATATTATATAGTCAAGCCAGAACTCGCATTTACTAAGCTTAGCATACAATTTTCGCTCTCTGAGGGTCTGTAGAACAATCTGCAAATGCTGCTCATGCTCTTCTGGAGTCTTAGAATAAATCAGAATGTCATCTATAAATACTATGACAAACTTATCTAAAAATGGATGAAATACCTCGTTCATCAAACTCATAAAAGCTGCAGGGGCATTCGTTAATTCAAAAGGCATCACTAGGAACTCATAGTGACCATAGCGAGTCCGAAAGGCTGTCTTATGCACATCCGACTCCTTAATTTTCAACTGATGATAGCCTGACTGTAGGTCTATTTTGGAAAACACCTGTGCACCCTTGAGCTGATCAAACAGATCATCAATTCGAGGTAGTGGATACTTATTCTTAACGGTAGCTCGATTCAACATCCGATAATCTATACATAACCGGAGACTACCATCCTTCTTCCGAACAAATAGTACTGGAACTCCCCACGGTGACACACTGGGACGTATAAATCCCTTATCTAATAACTCTTGGAGCTGCTTCTTGAGCTCATCTAACTCTGTTAGTGCCATCCGATATGGGGGTCTAGAAATCGACTCCGTACCGAGTATTAACTCGATCCTAAACTCCGTCTCTCGATCTGGTGGTAACCCTGGTAAATCCTCTGGAAATACATCCGAGAAGTCCTTAACTACAGGAATCTCTTGGATCTTTGGATGCTTCCTCTCAACATCCTCCACACTAGCAATATATCCTTCATAAACATTCATACACAACCACAATTTCAGTACACATATCATCTCATAACATAAATTCACATACTTTTTATTAATTTACAATAGCTTTACAATGTACTTTTCAGAATGAGAGAAGGTAATAAACTTAGTATTACAATCCAAACTAACATGGTTTGCAGCTAACCAATCCATTCCTAAAATGATATCAAAATCATATATATCCAACAAAATTAGGTTAGCTGTCACAACCTTCTCTCCTATAGTCAATTTACAATTTCTATATATAATATCCGTCCTCTGGAATTCATTAAAAAGAGTTTTCACTTGCAAAATATACTTTAACAACTCCGGCTCTACTGGGATCCTGTTGGCATATACAGGCGATAAGAATGAATGAGTAGAACCCGGGTCAATTAAGGCAATGACGGTAATATCGAAAAGATAAATCTTACCACCGGTTTCTCAATGTAACTCATATCCTCTCTGATTTCTAGTGGCTCGTGTCGAATCACGTGAGAAGGATCTGGATGGCACTTTCTCAACATCGAGACATGGAATACGTTATGCACACCTGACAAGTCTGGTGGTAGTGCTAACCGATATGCCACATCTCCCACACGATCTAAGATCTCATAAGGCCCAATGTACCGAGGACTCAACTTTCCTCTCTTTCCGAATCTCATTATACCCTTGGACGGTGAAATCTTTAAAAACACATAATCACCCGCTACAAACTCCAATGGTCGGCGTCTAGTATCTGCATAACTCTTCTGCCGACTCTGAGTCGTTTTGAGCCTCTCACAAATCGTCCGTACATCACGAGAAGCCTGCTCGACCAAATCGGGAGCTAACAGTTTACGGTCTCCAACTTCTTCCCACGTTATCGGGGATCTGCATCGTCTGCCATACAAGGCCTCATACGGTGCCATGCCGATACTCGTATGAAAAATATTATTATAAGCAAACTCTGCCAGGGGTAAGTGATCGTCCCATGAGCCTCTAAAATCCACTGCACACGCTCTCAACATATCCTTGAGCGTCTGTATAGTACGCTCGGACTGTCCATCAGTCTGTGGATGAAAAGCGATGCTAAAACTCAACTGGGATCCCATAGCCTCCTGAAATCTCTCCCAAAAATGAGAGGTGAAGCGAGAGTCCCTATCAGAGGTAATACTCACTGGAACACCATGTAACTTCACTATCTCCCTGACATACAACTCGGCTAAGGCACTAACTGAGTCTGTAGATTTCATGGCTAAGAAATGAGCAGACTTAGTCAATCTGTCGACTATCACCCAAATAGCATCATATCCCTTCCGGGTCCGTGGTAATCCCATAATAAAATCCATAGTTACATGCTCCCATTTCCACATAGGAATCGATAATGGTCGAAGCATACCCGCCGGCTTCTGATGCTCAATCTTAATCTGCTGGCATGTTAGACATCTAGCAACAAACTCAACGATGTCTTTCTTCATCTTAGGCCACCAATACACTCTCCGGAGATTCTGGTACATCTTAGTACTACCCGGATGTAACGTGTATCTAGAGGTATGAGCCTCTGATAAAATTAAGTCTCTAAGCTGTTGATCATCGGGAACACATATCCGACCTATAAACCTCAGTATCCCGTCTGTGCCAATCTCAAAGTCTAACATAACTCCCATCTGAATCTAACTGGCAATCCCAATACAATAATCATCCCTCCTCTGATTTTCCCTGATTCGATCCATCAAATCCGGCTCTATACGAAAACTAGCCGTAAACCCATACTGGTCAGAGGAAACAACTGTCAGACTAAGGTTAGAGAATTGCTCTATCAACTCATGCTCCCTGATCATCATGTACGATATCATGCGAACATGCTTACGGCTCAGTGCATCAGCTACTACATTAGCTTTACCTGGGTGATACAAAATCTCACAATCATAGTCCTTTAACAGTTCCATCCACCATCGCTATCTCAAATTCAACTCTTTCTGTGAGAATATATACTTCAGACTCTTATGGTCTGTGTATATCTGAAATTTCTCCCCGTACAAGTAATGTCGCCATATCTTCAGTGCAAACACTACCGCGGCTAACTCCAAGTCATGTGTCGGGTAATTCCTTTCAGATCCTTCAACTGTCGAGAACCATAGGCTATAACCTGACCATGCTGCATAAGTACACACCCTAAACCTTGAGCGGATGCATCGATATACACCATAAATCCACCTGATTCGCTAGGAAGGGCTAATACAGGAGCACTAGTCAATCTCCTCTTAAGCTCACCAAAACTATGCTCACACACATCATTCCACTCAAACTTTACATCCTTACGTGTGAGTCTTGTCAATGGAGCAGCAAGTCTAGAAAATCCCTCCACAAACCTGCGATAATATTCGGTAAGACCTAAGAAACTCCGTATCTCAGTAACCGTGTTAGGCCTCTCCTACTGAACAATGGCCTCTATCTTGGATGGATCAACTGATACCCCGTCCCTCGACACTACATGCCCGAGAAATATTAAATGGTCAAGCCAGAACTCGCATTTACTAAGCTTAGCATACAATTTCCGCTCTCTGAGGGTCTGTAGAACAATCTGCAAATGCTGCTCATGCTCCTCTGGAGTCTTAGAATAAATCAGAATGTCATCTATAAATACTATGACAAACTTATCCAAAAATGGATGAAATACCTCGTTCATCAAACTCATAAAAGCTGCAGGGGCATTTGTCAACCCAAAAGGCATCACTAGAAACCCATAGTGGCCATAGCGAGTCCGAAAAGCTGTCTTATGCACATCCGACTCCTTAATTTTCAACTAATGATAGCCTGACTGTAGGTCTATTTTGGAAAACACCTGTGCACCCCTGAGCTGATCAAACAGATCATCAATTCGAGGTAATGGATACTTATTCTTGACGGTAGCCCGATTCAACATCCGATAATCTATACACAACCGGAGACTACCATCCTTCTTCCGAACAAATAGTACTAGAGCTCCCCACGGTGACACATTGGGACGTATAAATCCCTTATCTAATAACTCTTGGAGCTGCTTCTTGAGCTCATCTAACTCTGTCAGTGCCATCCTATATGGGGGTCTAGAAATCGGCTCCGTACCGGGTACTAACTCGATCCTAAACTCCGTCTCTCGATCTGGTGGTAACCCTGGTAAGTCCTCTAGAAATACATCCGAGAAGTCCTTAACTACAGGAATCTCTTGGATCTTTGGATGCTTCCTCTCAACATCCTCCACACTAGCAATATATCCTTCATAAACATTCATACACAATCACAATTTCAGTACACATATCATCTCATAACATAAATTCACATACTTTTTATTAATTTACAATAACTTTACAATGTACTTTTCAGGATGAGAGAAGGTAATAAACTTAGTATTACAATCCAAACTAACATGGTTTGCAGCTAACCAATCCATTCCTAAAATGATATCAAAATCATATATATCCAACAAAATTAGGTTAGTTGTCATAACCTTCTCTCCTATAGTCAATTTACAATTTCTATATATAATATCTGTTCTCTGGAATTCATTAAAAGGAGTTTTCACTTGCAAAATATACTTTAACAACTCCGGCTCTACTGGGGTCCTATTGGCATATGCAGGCGATAAGAATGAATGGGTAGAACCCGGATCAATTAAGGCAATTACGGGGATATCAAAAAGATAAATCTTACCTTTAATCACATCGATAGAGGCGTCGGCAGTTTCCTGATCTAATGCATACACCCGACCCTGAGTCACAACCTTCTTACCCTTCTCTGCGGCTGTCGCCCGCCTAGGCTGTGAGGGTGTTGCTTTCCCTGGCTCACTTTTAGCTGCCGGGGCTGCTATCTGAGGTGCTGCAGGAGGCCTAGTAGAAGCAGTTGACTCTCTGAGCATCGGGCAATTCTTGATAAAATGCCCCGTCTGTCCACATCTAAAACATACCCCAGACATTAAAGGACAAGGGCGCTATCCATGCGACCTTCCACAATGTCTACATAAGGGCGCAACACTTCTCTGAGTAGTGGTGGGGCCACTAGCAGGAGCAGAAACTGCTGGTCTATCAAATCTGCCCTCTGAAATCTGTATGCCCGTAGATTTAGTCTTCTTAGACTGCTCTCTACCCGGTCTGTCCTCCATGAACCTCTTAATCTTTCCTTTTGCTTTACCCTTACTCTTACTACTGAAATCGAGCTGGAACTGCTCATAATCTCTCTCACATAGCTGAGCCCGTTGAACTATCTCATCATAAGTCTGTATAACAAATGGGGCTAGCTTTACTCTGATAGATGGCCTCAAACCAGCTCTAAACCTCGAAATCTTATACCGGGTATTCTCACTAGTCTGTGGATCAAAACGACTCAATGTAGTAAATTTGGCCTCATACTCATCCACTGACATGCTACCCTGAACTAAACCCATGAATTCCTGCTGTAATTTTTCCTGAGCAGTGTCAGGGATATACTGCCTCCTAAAAGCTTCCACAAAAATATCCCAAGACAGATCCTGATGCTAAGCAAATAATACTGTCTTGGTGGCCTTCCACCAATGTCTCGCATCATCCGCCAACTGGAACACTGCTAAGCCTACTTTTTCTGTCTCGAAACATCTCATAATCTGAAGTAATCTATCGATCTCAATCACCCACTGCTCTGCCACCAATGGATCCCTAGTACCTTTAAACTTAGGTGGATCCAACTTCTTAAAGGATTTCACCAATGCCACATTACAATAAGACTCCGCATTTCGTGGCTGCTGAATCAGTGGCTGTGGTGGAGCTACCGGTGGCTGAGGTGCTGGTGGTGGTGGTGGAATAGGCTCAGGCTCAGGCACAACTGGTGCCTCTACTGGGGCTGCAAGAGCTGTAGCTCTCTCCCTCTCTGCCCTATCAGCGGCTCTATCCGCCTGATACATAGTCATAAAATCTGCTATTAACCTCTCCACCTGAGTTACACGATTATCAATGCTCTCTAGCTGTATAGGACGTGGAGGTCTTGGGACAGGTTCCGGTGTCTGTGGTTCCGGGGTCTGTGCCGCCCTACCTTGGCCCATACCTCTCACTGAGCGCATTCTCCTTCTTCCACTCATATCTGTACCACAGAAATCATTTATCACTTACCATTAACATATCAATTATATATTCAGACTGTACAGTACTATAGGGAATGTATACTGCTTACTTTAAACATCACTAGACATCCGACCAACCCTGCTCTGATACCATAAAATCTGTAACATCCCAAAGCTACTGTATAACATGATACTTACTCATAACTTACCGGTTGGGCTGTCTGTGCTGCTTAACAACTTCTACTACATTCTTATGTAAATATGAATTATTAAAGTCTCTTCCTTAAGATGTATCTACATTCCCATCTATTTAAAGTAGTACTGTACAACTTTGCTGAATATATAAAAGAGTCTAACATACCTTCGATATCAAATCTCAAAAAGGTAAGTCTCTTAGCCCCAAATCAGTTATTTGTGGAGTGGAAAAATAGGGAGTGAGCGACAATGTGCTCAGTAAGGAAGGTGTATGCTGCTTTATAAAAATAAAAGCTATATTCTCAAAACTATTTAATTATCCTAACGATCAAACTCATTAGGAAACAATAAATATAGTAAACATGAAATAGGATTTACCAGATCCTTTCATAAATCATTTAATTGAGACTAGGCAATAATTTAAATCATGCAAAGAACACAAGTCATCCGCTTTTGGGGTGCACCCGTAGGCCATCGCCCCTCACGGCTATATCATCTAGATGTATGGCCATAATCTGTAGGTGGTCCTCGGGTCCACTTACCAAGTGACCTTGAGACCGCTGAAGACTTGGCAGGTCCATCAGCCCTGTGACGCCCTAGGGTGCACTCGTTGGTCTATTTGACCCGAGCCATCGCCCTAGGTGGGTCACGCAAAGTATATGAATGATAATGCATGAATTCATGGCCTAATGTCTCAAAATCAAGTTATCTTTATATATCATTTTCATAAAATGATTTGATTTCCAAAAGGGCTTATACAACCATAAAACAGCCCGTAACTTCAACATTTTCCGTGTGAGAAGGTACAGTTTAGACTGGCTCGCCCATGGCTAGTTCGCCCATGGTAAGCTTGCCAAAACTCAACTCGCCCAATGGTCAACTCGCCCAATGGTCAACTCGCCCATTGGTCAACTCGCCCATTGGTCAACTCGCCCAATGGTCAACTCGCCCAATAGTCAACTCGCCCATTGGCCAACTCAGCCCAAAAAGATTTCATATTTTTATTTTTGAAATATTTAAAATAATTCATTTTTATTCATTTAGGAAATTACATTTTAAAACCGTTCGCCAGGGTCAGCTCGCCCTTCACGGCTCGCCCCTGACTAACTCGATAAGACGGCGAATAAGTAATCACCCGCCACTTAGCTTTTCAAAACAAAAGTATGGCTGGCTAATAACAGTTCGCCGCCTTATATTTAAAACAAGGGTCGCCCGCCCAAACACATTAAAAAGGGTTCGCCGGATAATGGCTTACCCGGATTTCTCCTTAAAACAAGGGCACTCGCCCAGTTCCCACAAAAGAGAGCTTGCCATTTGGCTCGCCCGGAACAAAGTTACTCACCCACTCTAATCAGTTCGCCCAACAAAACAACATATGGCGGCTTGTAGCTCGCCCGAGATCAAACAGTTTATCAACCAATGCATGTCAGAAAATAAAACAATTTCTTATATTTTCTTAACATTTTTACTCCACAGGACATGCATTTGCATCACATACTACTTCCTTACCTCGTCTAATGCAACCTTGCTTCTCACCCGCCTTCCTCAATTCCCGTCTGCAAAAACATTTATTCAACCTATGAATATTTTCCAAAACGATTATATTTTCCTAATAATAGTGGCACTTTGGCGAGGTAACAGCTCGCCATTCGCCCAACATAGCTCGTTGTCCATTAGCGGCTTATTCATGGGAGTTCGCCCAACATAGGAGCTCAACTCGCCATGCTTATCAATTCAGTTCGCCACTTGTGGCTTTTCATTCATAATGGGGCTCGCCCATGAATTGGATAACCCTTGGCTATCTCGTCCTCTTGAACAACACTTTGGCGAGTTCTCTATTTCCTACTCGCCTCATTGGCGATCATTGGCGATCGCCTTACTTCCACATTCCATATTATCCCATAACCATTGGCGATCATGTTCTCGCCTAGTTATATCTTGCATTGTACTCGCCTCACCCTTCGGGCGAATACTCCTTGCTCGTCTATTGTTTTTCTTAATCATTTCCATCTGATTTCTTATATATTCCCACAATATTTAACCACAACCAGGCTATATCTATGTTTATCACATTATAAAACATAGAATCTAGTATGGAATATCAAGAGAACCATGGAAAGTATAAAACTCACCTTAATCCAATTGCTCTTCCATAAACAGAATGCTTTCTTCCCTTTCTTAGTTTTACTTCTCTTGTTCCTTAGCTCTTCAACACTGTAGAAGAGTTTGGCTAGCTAAAATATAAGGTTTTATTGCTCATATACTAGAGAAACAGAAGAACTAAGTAGGAGTTTGCAGTGGAACGGAATGAGAGAAAGACTTTGAATAAGATGAAGTTTGCTAATGGGTTCTCCTCATGTATTCCTTCTTATATAATCCCTTAAATCCCTCAAAGTCTACTGCAAGTTCTTATCCTGTTTTCTTTCATCATTACCTTGTCTTTTAACTCATTAATTCGTGAAGAAAAACAATCGTTCAAGGGCATGGCGTGGTGAAATTTTCTACATCCATTAAATGTTGAAGAATTTCCAGCCAAAGGGACGACTTGCAGTCAAAAAGGGAACGGGCGACAGAGGTCTCTGCACGTTTTTGACTACAATTTCTCCTTTTATTCTTCTTCTTTCCCACGCCAATGTCAACCACAATTATTAACTTTGTCTTACCTCATTTAATGCTTTCATACTATAATATCAAAATTATATCTCAACAATATCTTGTTACACTTAAATATTTATTTTTCTTTCTTTTATCAACCATACTATACATCATGACTTAAAATGCAAAGTGGAAATTCACATCCAATGATTCTTTAATTTCACTAGAAGAATTAATTTCCACCATCAATCATGTACACATATAGTATACAGTATAATAAAATTCGGATTTTACAAATTTACAAGCCTTAAGCTAAATGTTGTGCCTTCAAGGTAAATTTGGAATGATGGCTAGAATAACGATTGAGCCAAACTTGATGAACGGATTTGCTAAGTCAGCTCACTTCCTACCTAAGAAGTCTATGGACGCACTTAGCGCTTTGGCAGAAATGTATGTGAAAGAATGTCATTAGACTAAGTGGAGTTCCAATGAGCAATTTTATATGGTAGAGATTTCAGGTTCACTTCGCACTTTATGGAGATTAGCAAGGAACCATGGGATCTCAATTGAAAATTTTACACAGCTTTTCATCCGCAGACTGACGAGTAGTCCGAGCACATGATTTAGACGCTCGAGGATATGTAAAGAGCTGGTGCTATGTATTTTAAATGCTCATGGGATGACACTGTATGAAATGTTATAAGAATAGAAAGTGTCAGTCTCCGAATTGGTGGAAAGAAGTAGGCGAGTGAAAGTTATTAGCTTTTGATTTAGTCGAGCAAGCATCTAAAGAGGTTAAGTGAGTGGTCAAAGACTTAAGATAGCTTAGAATAGACAAAAAGGTTATACAAATGCTTGACAAAGACTAATTGATGTTTTGGTTGGAAACTCGGTAAATTGAAAGTTCTCCATCCAAAGGAATTATAAGATTTGGTCGACGAGGTAAGTTGAGCCCTCGTTATATCGCTCCAATTGAAGTCTTAGATCAAATTGGAGATATCACCAATAAATTGATATTACCTTCAGAGCTATTGAGGATACGTAATGTTTGTATATGTCAATGCTTCAAAAGTATAATCCAGAATTCATCTTATGTCATAAAAGATGAAACCTTAGAAGTTCAGAAAGACATAAGTCATGTGAAAAAAAAATCATTTGGGATTTTGGACAGAAAAGATAAGGTATAGAAGTCTATGATGATCCCATTAGTTAAAGATTATTGACAATACCCCATCATGGAAAAAGATACATGAAGCTAAATAGCTTGATGAAAGAGAAGTATCCGAAAATGGTTAAGACGTAACCTGATTTGAATTTGGAGGACCAAATTCTCTAAGGTGAAGAGAATGTGAAATCCCCCAATTTCATGTGAATTCTCTATGATTGTAAACTAACTCGGCTTAAATGAAGTAAATAGATATGAGAATTATGAAAGGAAAATGATGCATGGAACATGGGAGAAGTAATGAGATGGAAGATTTAATAGTCAAGGAAATTAAATTGATGTTATAAGAATAATTGAGGTATGAGCAAAGAATTAATATTAGAAAATTAAGAGTAATTAAAGACAAGTGTATATGGGAGAAAGAAGACCAATTAAATGAATGGTCAAATAATAATGGTTAAAAGTTAAGATGAATTGATTTAATTGGATGATGATAAAACCATATCAGATTTTCATAATTAAGTGATATGTGTGGCTGATATGAGAATGGAAGAAGAGAATTAATGGGTCAAAGGGTCAAGGGAAAGCATGGCTGAGATTGATGATGGGATAAGAAGCAATTAATGAAATGGCATGACTCATCACCCTCATCAGTCATCACCCTACGCCAGCCTCTCTTCCAGCCCTCTCCCTCTCGTTCCATCCAAGCTTCCAAGTCGCCTTCTATAGCTACCTTGACAAGCTACCTTATTCCTCCATCGATCCCTTTAGCTAGTTGAACAAAAATCGATCCTTGTCACTAGACTAAGTGATATCCGAAGTTTGGTAGATTAAATCCAAGTATTGGAGGAGATCTCAAAGTTTGAAATTTTGGTCACTAGCAAAAGGTAAGAGAAGAAGATGATTTGTTCAATTATGTTCATGGTATGGTGTTGTACTGAATTAGTATAACATGTTTATGGCAAATTCTTAAAGGTTTGCTTTGATATGATGATTTCAGATTTGAAGAAGAAAAAGATTAGGGTTACACGCCAAGTGATTTCGCGTTTTCGAAGGAATCAAGGTAAGAAATTTATGTAACGGACGTAAGGCGGCTATGTCCGCATGTTTTATGATGTTTATTTATGGTTTGGAAAGAAACATCAGCTGATTTCATGCAGGAAAAATGACATTTTCGGACTTGTCTCATAGTACCAATTAGGCTAGGGGCAGCCGACTGCCATAAAAGGAAGTCGACTGCCTAGAGACAACCAAAACGCCGTTTTTTCGAAAATCGACTCAAACCAGTCAACTGCTATTTACCCAGTAAGCATTCTGTTTCAAACCAATCGACTGCTATATGGGACAGTCGACTGCTATTTGCCAAAATGCATTGTTTCAAAACCAGCCGACTGCCTATATGGGACAGTCGACTGCTAGTTGCCAAAGAAGCATTCTGTTTGAAAACCAGTCGACTGCTATATGACCAGTCGACTGCTAGTTGCCAAAGAAGCATTCTGTTTGAAAACCAGTCGACTGCTATATGGACCAGTCGACTGCCCTTATATGTTTTCAAAGATGAAAATATTGAAATTTTAAATGAAAATAATTTCGATAAATGGAAGTATGAAGCAGCAGCCGACTGCCCTATGAGGCCAGTCGACTGCCCTGTTTTGAAAAGAGGTTTTCAAACCTATTTTCAGAAAGTATGAAATATCATGGCAAAAGGCCATATGGCATATGTTTTGAGATTATGCACTTTCATGTTTCTAGTAGGGGCTCTGATCAAGTCCTGAAAATGATGTATGTTATGATCTGAGGAACCATAAGTCAGGCCTCAGTCGCTACAGAAGGACACCTGACTAGTATTAACTGTAGCCACCAACAGTTGGCCAATCTGTTTATATTTCATGTTCAGCTAAGGAAGAATTCCTGGCCCTATGGGGTACACCACATGACGACGATGATGATAATGATGATGCAGTGCATAACTTCATAAAAGTATAAATAGTTTTTATGTTATCAAAAACTATATATATATACGATTTCAAAGAAATAAAGAAATTGAAAGTACTTGGTGTACTTGTATATGAAGTTTTAAAAAGAAGTATATGATTTATGATTTCAAGAAGTATAAGATGTTTTAAAGGAAGTATGTATGTATGTAAATGATATTTGAAAGAAGTACATAAAGTATGTTTTGAAGAAGTATACGAAACATGCTATGCTATAAAAGCATGTAAAGTATATTTTAAAGATAAAAGATGATGCATGTTTTATATGTATGCTATATTTTAAAAGAAGCATACAAAGTATGATTGCCATGTCATTTGAAATAAATATGCATGGTTGCAAACAATGCATGAAAGATGTTTATGATGCATGCTTTATAATGATTTTACATGACATTATAGAGCCAAGTAGGAAAAATGCATATAGAGGCATAGCACACTCTTTTACATATTTTTCTTACTGAGCGTAAACTCACCCTTTTACGAACATTTTTCATACAGACTATCTGAAGTAATCCCTCGTTCTCGATAGAAGAGCCTACGAGTGGATCTTGAAAGTTTACCTTCGAAAGACGCTTCCCAAGTAGTATAGAAGGTATACTTATGTAATTATGCAAAGTAAATTGTAATTCAACTATGGTACAGTACAACTAACATTAATGTATATAAGATGTCGGGGATTTAAGTTAAGATGATGTATGAGATCCTGTGGAAACGGATGATACATATATACATGTATCATTAGTCTGTTTTATTGAAATTGAATTATTCATATTGAGCTGTTAGATATTAAGCTTAAGAAAGAAAAGTATGATTGACATTGACAAGCAAATCTAATCAAGTTAAGTGGAAATGGAAAAAGTGAATTGGAAATGTATGGTGACTGGGATGTCACAAATGCTTAGAAACCGAAAAAGGTGAACAAAGTGATCAAGAGGTCAACACCTATATTCCGTCTCTTACCATAGCAAAGAAGTCTCAATTTCAAACAGATGACAAAAGAAAAGAGGATTAGATCTGTACGAAGCAGGATCTAATGGACAAAGAGAGTGACCAAGAGATGGAAGTTGACAGTCTGGAACACTGCAATACAGA
This sequence comes from Heritiera fomes, assembly GCA_032173925.1. Classification (NCBI taxonomy): domain Eukaryota; kingdom Viridiplantae; phylum Streptophyta; class Magnoliopsida; order Malvales; family Malvaceae; genus Heritiera; species Heritiera fomes. The sequence goes on from JAPDPM010000026.1 coordinate 218,170, forward strand.
TGTCAATATGTTAATCTGCCTGCTACCAATATAAGGAAGAATGGGTCACTTTTAGGTAAATTTTCAAACTTAGGCAAGAAAATTTAAATTTTTAGATGATATTGATGACTCTCTAATATTGAAGACTTCTCGGAAGGACAAGAAAAAAGTTAAAAAAAATTTGAAAAGGAAACAACCAAAGAGAGCTGATTCAAGCATAGAGAGGACTACCAATGAGTCTTTGTCTAATAAGGACTATTAATAGAAGAAAGGTGTTGGAGAAAATGGCCTGTGAAACCTGAGAATTAGGTAAAATGATGGGGTTCAAAACAAATCTTAATGAAGAGCAAATTGTGGAAGAACTAATAATCCTGGAAGCAGTGGCGGATCTTGATATTTTATTTTGAAGGGGCCAACTAAAAGATTAAAGCTATATACACATATATTTCTTCTTTGAATTATATCATTGTGTTCTAAGTTTAATATTCAATTGAATTCTTAAATTTTACTGAAAAATATAAACAAGTGCTTTATCTTTTGTTGCATAAACTTAAGATTATGAAATTTTATTTCATTGTAATTATACCTATTAAATCTTAAAAATGAGAGAATAATACTCAATTGATAAAATTTTTAAAATAGTATTTTCTCAAATATTTGTAATTTAGCATATCCAAATAAATCTAAATAATTGTTTTTACAAATTAAATCATTCAAGTAAAAATATTTATCAAGTAATTGAATATTTTATGCTTCCAAAGTTCTAATTACAATAAATTAATTCATGCAATAAAAAATCATAGATTTATTTCTATTATTGAGTAGAGCTCTAAAACTATTTAAATATTATCCATTATTTTTTACTCATAAAAAAGTATACAACTAATATATACACACACACACATATTAGTAAAAAAATATAAAACTTATAAAATCAGAAGTTTTATCAATTCATAACAAAACCATAAAAATAAAATATATGATATAAAAAAATTTATCTAAAATTATGAACCACGTTTTTAATTTAAATGTTTGTGAATAGCAATTAGATATAAATATTATTTTATTTTTAATTTAAAATACATATTTTAAATTTACTTCATATATATATATATATATATATATATATATATATGTATGTATATACATGTATATATAATATTATTTTTTTTAAATCTTGGGGGGGCCAGGGCCCCATCTAGAAAGGCTTACGCACCGCCCCTGCCTGGAAGCTAGAGATTAAGAATGAATTTTTTCCTTTCATTCCTATGTTTTCTTAATTCGACTTTCGGGGGATTTAGGAATCTATTTAACTCTTCAGCCATGTTTGGATATTTTTCAATCATAATAGGATCTTGTTCAATAAGGGGTTTGGTAATGTTAATTGAAGTTGATTTTAAATTGTGATGAAGATGATGAATTGGCATTGGTGAGGTTAGTCAAAGGAGTTGGAAGCTTATTGTGAAATGTCGAAGTGTGTTTCTCTTTATATGTTTTTATGTCATTGAGGAAAGTACATATTTTGTTCCATTTTTTTAGGTGACTAAGTGTAGTAAGGATTTAGTTAGGAAAACCCATGATCCTTGATGGGTGATTTGATGCTAAGAAAGTCTTTAACCTTATTCCTAGGTTCCACAGTGTGTTTGTGGTTTGCTAAAAACGGTTTTCATAGCTGTGGAATCTATCTTAAGCTTGAAAAGTTAGAATTTGTTGTTGATGGTGAAAATATAGCAAAGGATATGGGGGAATTAGCTACAAAGTCATCATATTGAGGATTCAATAATCAAGGATTGAAATGTTATGGGAAGTGAGCTGATGACTTGGGTTTACATTTGGCATGAATGAAGTGCTTATTATACAATTATTTGGTTGACTGAGCTCGATAATGATTCATTATGCAGTCTTTTTTCTTCATTCATATTGGGGTCTGCAAATTTGGGATTGTTTAGCTGATATATTTTTAGCAGCTTGCATCACTATATGATAATGTAAGATTAAGCTGTGTAAGGTATGGGTGATCTTAAATTTATGTTACATCTAAAGAATTAAGGAGGATCTTTGCAGCTGAGGTTGTGCATCTCTTGTGTTGTTATCTTTGCGAGGTTTGCTTTAAATGTGCTTGGATTAAGGCTAAAGTCCGAAGCATGGCCTGTGTGGGGATGAATTTAGCTACGTATGTGCTGCTCTATGCAAGATGTTTTGCTAAAGGCGTGGTTGCAATTGTTGTGTTTTTATTTTTTTTTTTGTTCATAGGAGGTATAAAGGGAGAATAGGGGAATCAAATTTTAGATCTATATCTTTTAAGAAGAGGTAACAACTACTAGACTAAGTCTTGGTTTTTTGTGTTTTTGATATAACGGTGCTACCAATTGCTAATTGTTTTATGTAATCTTTTTTTGAATTATTTTCGCTGATCTTTTATTGTTCTTATGCGCATATTCAAGACCCAAACATAAAAAAAGGGATCTACATATGAACATTCCAATTTGTTATGAAACCGCAGCAACATATAATTAGCATCTAAACAATAAAATAATAAAATAATTTAAGAATATCTAACTGTGTATATATATTAGTTGAATTTATTCTATCCAACTGAATTTTTTTTTTATGTACCGAACCATCCCACATCAATTGGTTTTATGTAGAACATAAAATAGAAAAAAATGAAATTTAGTTAAAGAGAAAGAAAGTTATGAAAATGTTCTTAATTATAATGATAAATTTTTTCAAATGATGAGGGGATTTTATAAAAAGAAAGTTGACCTATATTTTGGCTAAAATTGTGTCTAAATTTAACACATTGGTGTTTAGTGGAACCCTAAGAACACTAATCAAAAACAAAAATATTATAATTATTCAATATGTATATGTTACTGCTCCCACTTTGCTATGTTGCTACCAACCCCTTTGAAATTGTTGGCTTGTTCAAATTGATTTTTATTTGAAACCTCTCAAAAATAAAACCTGCGCACGAATTACTCAAATTTATTAATAAAAAGAAAGAAAAAATCTCCCAGCATTATTCAACCTATTTAAGGTTACTACACAATTATGATTAGGTTTTTACCATAATTGTTCCATCCTTTATATTTTTTTACAGATTACAATGAAACAACCATCAAACTTTTGAGATCAATAATTATGATCCTCTTTGTCTAAAAAGGTTAGTAAGAAGAATGTTTTTGTCAAAAGCGTTTTGGTATTATTGTGTATATGGTTAAGTATAGTGTGGTAGCAAATTAGGATAGTGCTTTGGAATAAGAAAATGTCTTGCACTTATAAAGTTACTTTGGAGTTTTCATATTAATGCAATGACTTCATTACCCATTGCAAACTTGATATCTTTATTATTCCAAATACATTGTAGATTAAAAAACAAAATTTTCATAAGTTTCTTTTGTGATTTATGTATAATTTTTTATGGTATACTATTATGAGTTGTTAATATTTTTACCTTTGTTGATTCTAGGAACTTTCAAGTCCTTGGTAGCAAATATCTGTTACAAGTGTTCCTTCCCCTCTTGTTGCAATAAATGAAGAATTGAAGATGTGGTACTCAATGAAAATTGATCGAATATTCTTTTTATAAAGTCTGGCACCTTTTATAACCTGTATGTTGGAGCCTTTGCCTTTGTAACATTTTCTGACTGCCAATTGTTCTTAAGATTGATCCCCCTTCGTTCTTTCAGTAGCTTGAGCAATATTCTAACAAATTAACTTGCCTCATAGAATTTGACCAATTCTGCTTTTTCCGTCTTGAGAACCATGAAATTAATTTTCCTAATATCCTATATCCGAAATGATTCCCACAATTCCTACTGTTAATCCAATGCACTGCCCAATTCTAAGAAAGTAGCTTTAACTTGCCAATGTAATCTCTTCTTTTTCATTAGGGAATCCCTTTAATTTCATAACCTTGAGATTTTCTAATCTTAAAAGCCTTATGACTTTTACTGAACAGTTCAGTTGAGTTTGTATTTTGACAATTGGACCTAGAGAAAACTCATTTTCTGCGTATAGACTCAATCCGAATCCACCATATTTTTTGTCATTATTAAAGAGGTCTCTAACCACTACAGTCCTTTCATCATAGTGAATGACATAACGGCGGAGATCAACATCGAGAGGATTCAGGAATGGCTCATTAAAAGATTTTGTAGAGTGGCATTTTTCTCTGTTTTTGTCAATGATGTTCTCTGTCTTCATCAATAATCTCCCTCCAAACATCCATTGGAAATGGTTATGACAAGTCTTCAACCACCATGGCAGGTTGTTAACACCTTTGTTCCATAGAAAAGAAAATTGAGGGGGGGCGGGAACAAGTTTGGTTTTGTAAGCATCAGTAATCATTAGGATGCAAAAAATGTCGTCACCAAGTTAAGTGGAGCTTGGCTTTTAGACCACAGAATAGGAGTCAATCTCGCAAAGTTCATTGCGAGAACCATTGTGACGTCCCCGTCACTTCATCTTATCACTTATCTTTTTCCTTTTTATTTAGATTTAGTTCATCCAGTGTCGTTCTTCCCTTAATCTTAAGATAATCATTTAATAGCTCATGAAATTTTATTCAATTTCCATAAACATAAAAATGATATATATAAATATCATTCCATTTCCACAGGATCTCATACATCATCTTAACTTACATCCTCGACATCTTATATATATAAATTTCTACTTGTACTGTACTGTAGCTGAATTACAATTTAACTTTACATATGAACATATAAGTATACCTTCTATGCTAACTGGGAAGCGTATCGAGAAGGTACACTTCGATTCTTCAAAAACAAGCTCCTCTAGTCGGAGCGGGATTCACTTCAGGTAATCTGTAGGAAAAATGGTCGTAAAAAGGTGAGTTTACGCTCAGTAAGAAAAGTATGTAAAAGAGCGTACTATGCCTCTATATGCACCTTTCCTACTTGGCTCTATAATGTCATGTAAAGCATTATAAAGCATGCATCATAAACCTCTTTCATGCATTGTTTGCAACCATGCATATTCATTTCAAATGACATGGCAATCATACTTTGTATGCTTCTTTTAAAATATCGCATACATATAAAATATGCATCATACTTCTTTCTTTAAAACATCATACTTCATAACATACTTTAAAAACATACATCATACGTTTCTTTATACATACATATTGTACTTTGAAATATATGGAGACTATGTACAATGTTTAAGCGATTGAGTCGTCATATGAACCGTTCATTCCCATTCATATGACTCATATGACTCTAATCATGCATTAGTACATTGGTATACCATGTAGAGGTCAGGAATTCTCTCCTGCCTTAATAATACCATAGTGAGCACTAGTCAGGTGTCACTTATGGTCTTGAGGACCGGACTAGGGTTCCTCACTTAACATACATATTACTGAGGACTTGATCAGAGTCTCTCAGCCATCAGAAATGCATAATCATTACGCAGTCCATAGCCTCAAAATATTTATAATATACTTTTCAGAAAACACCTTTGTGTTTAAATCAATTAAGCTTTGAAAACATCTTTTCATACATGGCAGTCGACTGGTCTTATAGGGCAGTCGACTGTTGCTTCATAACTTCATTTCTCGAAATTATTTTCATTTCGGAAAATACATGGGGGCAGTCGACTGGTCCATATAGCAGTCGACTGGTTTTCAAACAGAATGCTTCTTAAGAAATAGCAGTCGACTGGTCATATAGGGCAGTCGACTGTTTTTGAAACAGAATGCAATTTGGTAAATAGCAGTCAACTGTCTCATATAGCAGTCGACTGGTTTGAAACAGAATGCTTCTGGGAAAATAGCAGTCGACTGGCTTACATAGCAGTCGACTGGTTTGCATCGGTTTTCGAAAAACGGCGTTTTGGTTGTCTCTAGGCAGTCGACTTCCCTTTATGGCAGTCGGCTGCCCCTAGCCTAATTGGCACTAAGGAACAAGTCTGAAAATGCATCTTTTCCTGCACAAAATCAACTGATGTTTCTCTCCAAACCACATAAAATCATTATAAAACATGCGGACATAGTCGCTTACGTCCGTTACATAAATTTCTTACCTCAATTCCTCCGAGAACGCAAGATCACTTGATGCGTCACCTTAGCTTTTCACTTCTTCAACCTAAAATCATCATACCACATCAAACCTTAAATTAAATCATATACACATATCATATCAACTCCGTACAACTCAAATCCATGAATGAAATTGACTAAATCATTATCTTCTCTTACCTTCACTAGAGACCAGAATTTCAGATGTTAAGATCTCCTCCAATATTTGAAATCAATTCACCAAACTTTGGATATCACTTAGCCTAGTGACAAGGATCATTTTTTGTCTAATAAACTTGTTAGATCGATGGGAGAGTAAGGTGGTTTGTCAAGGTAGCCATGGATGGTAACTTGGAAGCTTGGATGGAACGAGAGGGAGAGGGCTGGAGGTAGGGGCTGACGTTGGGAGATGATAGTGAGGGTAATGAGTCATGCCATTTCATTAAATGCATGCTCATCTCATCCTCTATCTCAGCCATTAGCATCCCTTTGACTCAAGACTATTGACCATCAATTAATTCCTCTTCCACATGACTCATGCATTTAATCTCCAAATCAAAATTCTGATTTTATTTCTTTTCTTGTACTCTTAATATTTTTCTGATATCAACATATTGTGTTTGATTCATTGACTATCAACTTTCTTATTTCTTCTACATTCCATACATCAATCATACATTATTCATACATCAACTTCACATCAATTTCATATTCATTTAATCATATTAGCTTAGAATACTTTACATACATGGAGGAATTACATGGAAATTGGGGATCTCACATCCTCCCCACCTTAGAAAATTTGGTCCTCCAAATTTGCCTTAGCTTGTCATGTAAATAATTCTGGATACCTTTCTATCATTAAGCTCTCTAACTCCCATGTAGCTTCTTCCATCGTATGGTATTGCCAGAGAACTTTCACTAACGAGATCGTCTTAGACCTCAAAACTTTCTCTTTTCTGTCCAAAATCCGAATTGGCTTCTCTACATAGCTCATATCTTCCCTTATCTCCAAGGGTTCATACTCAATGACATGAGACGGATCCGGATTATACTTCCGAAGCATCGATACATGAAACACATTATGTACTCCCGATAGCTCCGGAGGTAATGCCAATCTATAGGCAACATCACCTATTCGATCTAAAACCTCAAATGGACCGATGTAGCGAGGACTTAACTTACCTCTTCGACCAAACCTCATGATTCCTTTGGATGGAGAAACTTTCAAGAATACAAAATCTCCAACCATAAACTCAAGTGGTCTCCGTCGAGCATCTGCATAGCTCTTTTGTCTACTCTGAGCTGTCTTAAGCCTCTGACAAATCAACTTAACATCTTCTAATGCTTGCTAGACTAGATCTGGAGCCAATAACTTATGTTCGCCCACTTCTTCCCACCCAATCGGAGATCGACACCTTCTTCCATACAAAGCTTAATATGGTGCCATCCCGATGCTTGCATGATAACTATTATTGTATGCAAATTCAGCTAATGGCAGATGGTCATCCCAGGAGCCTTTAAAGTCCATAGCACAAGCCCTCAACATATCCTCAAGTGTCTGAATCGTGCGCTCGGACTGTCCATCAGTCTGCGGATGAAAAGCTGTGCTAAAATTTAACTTAGATCCCATGGCTTCCTGAAATTGTACCCAGAAATGGGAAGTAAACCTAGAATCTCTATCAGAAGTGATGCTCACTGGAACACCGTGTAGTCTTACGACATCATTTACATACATATCTGCCAAAGCATTGAGTGTATCAGTTGACTTCATAGGTAGGAAGTGAGCTGATTTTGTCAATCTATCGACAATCACCCAAATACCATCATAATTCTTCTTGGTTCTGGGCAATCCCATAATAAAATCCATCGTAATGTGCTCCCACTTCCACATAGGTATAGGCAGAGGGTGCAGTAATCCTGCTGGCTTTTGGTGCTCTACCTTGACCTGTTGACATATGAGACATTTTGCTACAAAATCTGCTATGTCTCTCTTCATGCCCTTCCACCAGTACACCTTGCGAAGATTGTGATACATCTTCGTACTTCCTGGGTGCAACGTGTACTTAGTTGCATGTGCTTCAATCAAGATCAACTTTTTCAATTCGTCATCATTAGGAACATATATACGACCTCTAAACCTCAAAATTCCATCACTACTGACATTAAATTCTGAGGTCATACCTGACTGCATCTTATTCATAGCCTCTATGCATCTATCATCTTCCTTTTGAGCACTTCGGATTCTGTCCATTAACTCTGGCTCAATCCTTAAACTAGCCATCATTCCAATTTGCTCATAAGTCATAACATTAAGGTTGAGGCTTGCGAATTGCTCAATTAGTTCATGCTCTTTTATCATCATATAAGACACCATACTTACATGCTTCCGGCTCAGAGCATCCGCCACCACATTGGCTTTCCCCGGGTGGTACAAGATCTCACAATCGTAATCCTTTAGTAGCTCGAGCCATCTTCTTTGCCTCATGTTTAATTCCTTCTGGGAGAATAAGTATTTCAGACTTTTGTGATCCGTAAAAATCTGAAATCTCTCACCATATAAGTAATGCCTCCATATCTTGAGGGCAAATACTACTGCAGCTAACTCCAAATCATGAGTCGGGTAGTTCTTCTCATGGTCCTTCAATTGTTTGGAACCATAGGCTACTACCTTACCATGCTGCATTAACACACATCCCAAACCTTGCCCTGAGGCATCACTATACACTGCAAATCCACCTGAACCACTAGGGATGGTGAGAATCGGTGCAGTTGTCAGCCTGTGCTTCAACTCTTGGAAACTACACTCACAGGCTTCATTCCACTCATACTTCATTTCCTTGCGCGTCAAGTGCGTCAGTGGAGCAGCTAACTTCGAGAAACCCTCTACAAACCTCCTATAGTAACCATCTAAACCCAAGAAACTCCTATTCTCCGTCGCAGTCTTCGGTCTTTCCCATTGAACCACTGCTTCAATCTTTGATGGATCAACTGAGACTCCATCTTTACTGATAATGTGACCTAAGAAGGAGATCTGATTCAACCAGAAATCACATTTACTTAGCTTGGCATATAGTCCTCTATCTCTGAGGGTCTCCAAAACAATCCTCAAATGCTGCTCATGCTCTTCCCGTGACCTCGAGTACAACAAGATGTCATCGATGAAGACAATGACAAACTGGTCCAAGTACTGCTTAAACACATCATTCATCAGATTCATGAAGGTTGCAGGTGCATTGGTTAATCCAAACGGCATCACCAAGAATTCATAATGGCCATACGTGTCCTGAAGGCAGTCTTAGGGATATCTTCATCTCGGATCTTCAACTGATGATATCCCGATCTCAAGTCTATCTTGGAAAAGACTTGTGCACCCTTTAGCTGATCAAAGAGGTCATCTATCCTGGGAAGAGGATACTTGTTCTTGATTGTCACTTTATTCAACCATCGGTAGTCAATGCACAACCTCATACTACCATCCTTCTTCTTGACAAAAAGCACAGGAGCACCCCAAGGGGATACGCTGGGTCGTATGAATCCCTTGTCTAACAACTCCTGAAGCTGCTTCTTAAGTTCTTCCAATTCTACCAAGGCCATCCGGTAGGGAGCTCTTGAAATGGGCTCAGTCCCCGGCACCAAATCGATAGTGAACTCCACTTCCCTATCCGGAGGAAGTCCTGGAAGATCATCCGGGAACACCTCGGGAAAATCTCGGACTACAGGAATATCATTGAGTCCGGGACGTTTCTGATCTATGTCCTCCACATAAGCAATGAATCCTTCATACAACCATACATGCTTCTCATTATTTTCATATGAATTCAAATCAAGAACCAAACAGGTTTCATATTAATTTCTTGCAAAATTTACAACATAGCTAACGGGTGAAGAGAAGGTTACACTCTTAGCATAACGGTCCACTATAACATGATTGTTAGCTAACCAATCCATACCCAAAATAACATCAAACCCATACATATTCAATAGGATTAGGTCAACCTTAGATTCTTTTTCTTCTACCCGTAGCTTACAGTTTCTATACACCAACTCTGTCACTTGTGATTCTCTAAGTGGGGTGCTTATCTTTAATGAGTGTTCTAAAGTCTCAGGGTCAACACGTATTTTCATAGCAAACTTAGGAGACACAAAAGAATGCGTAGAGCCTGGATCGAACAATGCTATGACATTCACATCAAACAGGTAAATTGTACCTTTAATCACTTTGGACGAGGCATCGGCAAACTCTTCGTCAATGGCAAACACTCGTCCTTGGGTCACAACTTTCTTTCCCTTCTCAGCAGTAGTGGCCTTAGGTTGCGGTTTAGGGGTCTTATCGGATTCATCAGACATCATTGGATCTCTCCGAGGGCAATCTCTAATCATGTGTCCTTTCTCCCCACATCTAAAGCAAGCACCACTCGCCAAGCGACATGGCTGTGATCCATGAAACTTCCCGCACTGCTCATATCTTTGCATCATACTCTTTGGTGAGCTAGCGGTACTTCCAACTTGATTTCGGGATCGTTCATCACTTATCTTGATCCCTGTAGCTTTAAGAGTACCTATATCAGTATCATCATCATCATAATTCCAACTTCAATATAATTCCATATAACCATTAAATTAATTTAAAGATCATCTTTATATACTTTACTTACCTATAGAAACTCCTTTAGATCGTCTACTTCTCCGGAATGGATACCTATTGCTCGGAGCTTTCTCATCCGACTTTCGCTTCATTGATTCCTTGCCTTTACCCTTGGCTTGGAAGTCAGCATAGTGTAGATCATAGTCCTGCTCACACAGCTGAGCCTTACGGACAGCTTCTCCATAGGTGGTAATATCCATTGGATACAACTTAGATCTAATCGGGGACTTCAATCCCTCAATGAACCTGTAAATCTTATGCCCTTCATCTCTTCGGACCTCTGGATCAAATCTACTCAAGGTGGTGAACTTAGATTCATACTGATTCACCGTCATCGTACCTTGAGTCAAACTCAAAAACTCAATCTTCAATCTATTCTGATCCGTGCGTGGGATGTATTGTTCATTAAAAGCCTCCACAAATCTGTCCCATGTGACCTCATCATATCGGGCCTCTAACACGGTCCGAGTGGCTTGCCACCAATATTCAGCATCATCAATCAACAGATAGGCAGCCAAACCTACTTTCTCCCTTTCGGAGCAGGGCATGTACTCGAAAGATTTTAGAACTGCTTTCATCCAGTTCTCAGCTGTCAACAAATCTCTTTCCCCCTTGAATTTAGGCGGATCCAACTTCTTGAATACCTTAATCAATGCCACACTACAATAAGCTCTAGGATCCCGCCTTCCAGTAACTGGGACTGGTGGGGTTACTTCAGTAGGAGGAATAACAGTTGCAGTTGCTTGGGTGCTTGTGGCCACATTCGGGAAATTAGACATAAACTGGGTGAACATCGTGGCCATGTTCTCCATATACTTTTCCATTTTCGCTAGCCTTGTATTTGGGCTATGTGATGGAGATGGATGAGGAGACGGAACTGGGGGCTCTTCAGTGTGACCCCGTCCTCTTCCTCTACTTGTACTTCTTCTTCGTGAGCTCATACTGTAAATATAATCATCATTGAGCTCTTTAGTATAACTAGAAACAGCTATACTATACATTTGTATTCAGACAAGTACAGTACAATTGGGGGATATACTCTATTTCTAGCTTCTTGACACTGACAAACCTTAATCTAAACTGCTCTGATACCACTCTGTGACGTCCCCGTCACTTCATCTTATCACTTATCTTTTTCCTTCTTATTTAGATTTAGTTCATCCAGTGTCGTTCTTCCCTTAATCTTAAGCTAATCATTTAATAGCTCATGAAATTTTATTCAATTTCCATAAACATAAAAATGATATATATAAATATCATTCCATTTCCACAGGATCTCATACATCATCTTAACTTACATCCCCGACATCTTATATACATAAATTTCTACTTGTACTGTATTGTAGCTGAATTACAATTTAACTTTACATATGAACATATAAGTATACCTTCTATGCTAACTGGGAAGCGTATCGAGAAGGTACACTTCGATTCTTCAAAAACAAGCTCCTCTAGTCGGAGCGGGATTCACTTCAGGTAATCTGTAGGAAAAATGGTCGTAAAAGGGTGAGTTTACGCTCAGTAAGAAAAGTATGTAAAAGAGCGTACTATGCCTCTATATGCACCTTTCCTACTTGGCTCTATAATGTCATGTAAAGCATTATAAAGCATGCATCATAAACCTCTTTCATGCATTGTTTGCAACCATGCATATTCATTTCAAATGACATGGCAATCATACTTTGTATGCTTCTTTTAAAATATCGCATACATACAAAATATGCATCATACTTCTTTCTTTAAAACATCATACTTCATAACATACTTTAAAAACATACGTCATACGTTTCTTTATACATACGTCTTGTACTTTGAAATAGATGGAGACTATGTACAATGTTTAAGCGATTGAGTCGTCATATGAACCGTTCATTCCCATTCATATGACTCATATGACTCTAATCATGCATTAGTACATTGGTATACCATGTAGAGGTCAGGGATTCTCTCCTGCCTTAACAATACCATAGTGAGCACTAGTCAGGTGTCACTTATGGTCTTGAGGACCGAACTAGGATTCCTCACTTGACATACATATTACTGAGGACTTGATCAGAGTCTCTCAGCCATCAGAAATGCATAATCATTACGCAGTCCATAGCCTCAAAATATTTATAATATACTTTTCAGAAAACACCTTTGTGTTTAAATCAATTAAGCTTTGAAAACATCTTTTCATACATGGCAGTCGATTGGTCTTATAAGGCAGTCGACTGCTGCTTCATAACTTCATTTCTCGAAATTATTTTCATTTCGAAAAATACATGGGGGCAGTCGACTGGTCCATATAGCAGTCGACTGGTTTTCAAACAGAATGCTTCTTAAGAAATAGCAGTCGGCTGGTCATATAGGGCAGTCGACTATTTTTGAAACAGAATGCAATTTGGTAAATAGCAGTCAACTGTCTCATATAACAGTCGACTGGTTTGAAACAGAATGCTTCTGGGAAAATAGCAGTCGACTGGCTTACATAGCATTCGACTAGTTTGCATCGGTTTTCGAAAAACGGCGTTTTGGTTGTCTCTAGGCAGTCGACTTCCCTTTATGGCAGTCGGCTGCCCCTAGCCTAATTGGCACTAGGGAACAAGTCTGAAAATGCATCTTTTCCTGCACAAAATCAACTGATGTTTCTCTCCAAACCACATAAAATCATTATAAAACATGCGGACATAGTCGCCTTACGTCCGTTACATAAATTTCTTACCTCAATTCCTCCGAGAACGTAAGATCACTTGATGCGTCACCTTAGCTTTTCACTTCTTAAACCTAAAATCATCATACCACATCAAACCTTAAATTAAATCATATACACATATCATATCAACTCCGTACAACTCAAATCCATGAATGAAATTGACTAAATCATTATCTTCTCTTACCTTCACTAGAGACCAGAATTTCAGATGTTAAGATCTCCTCTAATATTTGAAATCAATTCACCAAACTTTGGATATCACTTAGCCTAGTGACAAGGATCGTTTTTCATCTAATAAACTTGTTAGATCGATGGGAGAGTAAAGTGGTTTGTCAAGGTAGCCATGGATGGTAACTTGGAAGCTTGGATGGAACGAGAGGGAGAGGGCTAGAGGTAGGGGCTGACGTTGGGAGATGATAGTGAGGGTGATGAGTCATGCCATTTCATTAAATGCATGCTCATCTCATCCTCTATCTCAGCCATTAGCATCCCTTTGACTCAAGACTATTGAGCATCAATTAATTCCTCTTCCACATGACTTATCCATTTAATCTCCAAATCAAAATTCTGATTTTATTTCTTGTCTCATACTCTTAATATTTTTCTGATATCAACGTATTGTGTTTGATTCATTGACTATCAACTTTCTTATTTCTTCTACATTCCATACATCAATCATACATTATTCATACATCAACTTCACATCAATTTCATATTCATTTAATCATATTAGCTTATAATACTTTACATACATGGAGGAATTACATGGAAATTGGGGATCTCACAACCATATACTGGATGAGACTCAACTAATGAGATTTTAATTGTAACGAAAACCCTATAAAGTTGTATTCTAGCAAACAGTTTTCTACCCCTAAGGCTGTCTATCCTGAACATACTAGTCAAAAGAGAACATATAAAGAGGCTTTGTTTTACAAGGAAGTAACCCCTGGTTTCAATGAAAAATCTTCCATAAACTTGGAGAATAAAGGTTTGAAAGGTTTTTTAGGAAGGGTTGTGAGGATGCCCTACATAATCTTGGAAGGTGTTTAGTGGGCACAGACAAGGTTTATTTCGAACCTAACCTCGTTATAGATATTTTTAAAAGCCAGAGGATGGAGGACGTTCTTGTTAGAAGAATCTTGGGTAAGCACTTTTTGATTTCCTCTGAAGAGGTAGATTTTTTCTCAAATTAAAAAACCAAAGTTGGTCGTGGCTTAAAAAGTGGCTTGAAGTCATTATGCAGTAGTATGATGATTTGGAATTTTGAAGCAAAAACGCATGGGTCTCAATCATAAGAGTTTCTATTCATGTTTGAAACCAATCCACTTTTACAAATATAGCCAACTTACAAGGGGATCTTCTATTCATCAATAACACCACTTTGAATCTTAATGATTTCAGCAAAAGGGGAATACTAATTATGACGAACCAAGTTGAAAGAATAAACAAGGTCATTAAGCTTGAAATGTGGTAGGAAATCAATCATAGCCAGAGTTTTCGAATCTGAAGCAGGTAAGGAAGGTTACAGTAAAAATTGTAGTGAACTCAATAAACTCACATGGATGTGGGGAATCAATGTAAAGCCAGTATTGCTTCTCCAGAACTTCAAAACCAAGAGTGCTCCCTATAGGAGGCGGATGAACCGAAGCTAGAAGGCAAGGACCATTAGTTTGAAATTTTGGTTGCATGCAGGGTCACAGTCAACGATGTAAGGGATTTACAACCTACTCCGGTTGAGCTACTGCATGGTCCAAATCATAAGGTTGCTGTGGAATCTATCTTGAGAAGTTCAACTTGAAAGTTATAATTTGTTGTTGATGGTGAAAATATACCAAAGGATATTGGTGAATTAGCTGCAAAGTTGTCATATTGAGGATTCGATAATCAAGGATCGAAATGTTATGGGAAGTGAGCTAATGGCTTGGGTTTACATTTGGCATGAATGAAGTGCTTATCATACAATTATTGGGTTGATTGAGGTTGATAATGAATCATTATGCTCTCTTTTTTCTTTATTTATATTGGGGTTTGTAAAATTAGGGTTGTTTAACTGATTTTTTTAGCTGCTTGCATCACTATATGATAATGTGACATTGAGATGTGTAAGGTATGGGTGATCTTAAGTTTAAGTTTGTCACATCCCGTGACCACCTTATTTCACGTTTTTCTATACATCTTATATGATTGGGCTGTCTGTGATACTTTACTTTTCATGTTCATTAAACTATTACATTTAAAAACATATTATCATTTACATCCCCTATCTTAATTCACAAAAAATTAGTACTATAGATAAGTCTAAATACAGAAAATAAATGATCGTACCTCATATAATAAATCAAGCTGTCGCAGTGTCTCCAAATGCATAGCCAGAATTCTCAGATGTCAGATCTCACAGTCACCGTAAATCTGAAATGTTAATATGTGAAATCCCCAATTTTCATGTATTCCTCCATGTATGTAAAGTATTTCAATTTCCATATGATTAAGTAAACATGAAGTTGATATGTAAGTGAGGCATAAATGATGTATGAATGATGTATGGAACATGAGAAGAATAAAAAGAAGTGAAAGTCAATTGGTCAAATAACTTATGTTGATATGAGGAACTTAATTAATGTATGATAAGAAATTAATATCAGATTTTTATTGGCTACAATGGATATGTAGCAATTAAATGAGTGGAAGAGGAATTAAGGAAATGGTCAAATGGTCTTGAGTCAAAGGAAGCATAGCTGAGATGATTAAAGAGATAGGGAGGCATTTAATGCAAGTGCATGAGTCATCTTCACCAGCCATTACCCAACGTCAGCCCCATTTCCAGCCCTCTCCATCGTTCCACCTCCAATCTTCCAAGTTTCCATTCAAAGCTACCTTGACAAACCCCCTCATCCATCCATTGATTCACTTAGTTGGTTGAATGAAAAACGATCCTTATTATTAGACTAAGAAATATCCAAAGTTTGGTGGATTGATTCCAAGTATTGGATGAGATCTCAAAGTTTGAGATTTTGGTCTCTAGTGAAGGTAAGAGAAGAAGATGATTCTTACAACTTTGTTTATGATTTGGAGTTGTTTTGAGTCAGTATGATATATGTATGATGATGGTTTAAAGATTTGAAGTGTTATGATGATTTTAGGTTGAAGGAGTGAAAAGGAAGGGTTAACGCGCCAAGTGATTTCGCGTTCTCGAAGGAATCGAGGCAATAAATTTATGTAATGGACGTAAGGCAGCTATGTCCGCATGTTTTATGATGTTTGTATGTGGTTTGGAAAGAAACACCAGCTGATTTTATGCAGGAAAATGACATTTTCGGACTTATCTCCTAGTACCAATTAGGCTAGGGGCAGCCGACTACCTTAAAGGGAAGTCGACTGCCTAGAGACAACCAAAACGCCGTTTTTCAAAAACCGACTCAAACCAGTCGACTGCTATTTATCAAATTGCATTCTGTTTGAAAATCAGCTGACTGTCCTATGAGACCAGTCGACTGCTAATTTTCCAGAAGCATTCTGTTTCAAAAACAGTCGACTGCTATATGACCAGTCGACTGCTATTTGCTAAGAAGCATTCTGTTTGAAAACCAGTCGACGGCCCCTATGTATTTTCAAAGATGAAAATATCGAAATTTTAAATGAAATTAATTTTGATAAAAGAAGTTATGAAGCAGCAGCCGACTGCCCTATGAGGCCAGTTAACTGCCATGTATGAAAAGAGCTTTCAAAGCTTATTTGATTTAAACACTAAAGTGTTTTCTGAAAAAGGTATATTATAAATGTTTTGAAACTATGGACTGCGTGATGATTATGCATTTCTGATGGCTGAGTGACTCTGATCAAGTACTCAGTAATATGTATGTTGAGCGAGGAACCCTAGTCAGGTCCTCAATCCCACATGTGACACCCGACTAGTGTTCACTGTGGATTACTAAAGGCAGGAGAGAAAATCCTTGACCTATACGGAGTGCACTACTGTACTAATGCATGATTAGAGTCATATAAATGAGAATGAACGGTTTATATGACGATTCAATCGCTTAAATATTGTACATAGTCTCCATCTATTTCAAAGTACAAGATGTATGTATGAAGAAGTATATGATGTATGTTTTAAAGTATGTTATTAAGTATGATGTTTTAAAGAAAGTATGTTTGCCATGTCATTGAAATAAATATGCATGATTGCAAACAATGCATGAAAGATGTTTATGATGCATGTTTTATAATGCTTTACATGACATTATAGAGCCAAGTAGGAAAAATGCATATAGAGGCATAGTACGCTCTTTTACATATTTTTCTTACTAAGCGTAAACTCACCCTTTTACGACCATTTTTCCTATAGATTATCTGAAGTGAGCCTCACTTTGAATAGAGGAGCTTGTTTTGGAAAGATTGCAGTGCACCTTCTCAATACGCTTCCCAGTTAGTATAGAAGGTATACTCATACGTTCATATGTATAGTAAATTTTCATTCAGTTACGGTACAATACAAATAGCCATTATGTATATAGGATGTCTGGGGATGTAAGTTAAGATGATGTGAAAGATCCTGTGGAAATGGAATGATATTTATATATATCATTATCATGTTTTATTGAAAGAAATATTTTATCTATTGAGCTATTGATAATTAGCTAATGTATGAAAAGATGGATGACATTGATAAACTAAATTTAAATAAAGAAGGAAAAGATAAGTGATAAGATGGAGTGACGGGGACGTCACATAATATTAAGGGGTAAGCAAACCACGGCTCAGTAAAGGAATTATATGCAACACTTGATATTCAGCATTCTTTATGCTGAAAAACTTTTTTTCACTTTCTTTAAATTTTCCTAAAAGGGCTCTAGGCTCACATGGAGGAAGGATACTACAGTCGGCTAGGGATCCGGATGGAGTAAGGAAGGTATTTTGAAATACCTGTCTTGTTTCAGAACGTAGAAACAACTATAGAGAGTAATAAATTTCGTTTGAAATTTAAATCCTTTTTCCTTTTATTTCATGTCATTTTCAATTTTATGCTTGTATGATTTAAAGCATTTTGATAGAATAACTAATATTATCTATTCTTCTAGAAAAAATATTAGTTTAACTCGTCATCATCCAAATCATATTACATATAAACAGTAGATAGCAACAATACCATAAAATCATTTCATTTAAAATCATTATGTACTGTCATTCATTGTAAACCTTTTCTTTCTTTTCACTTCAGTCAAATCGATATTTAAACAATTCAATAATCACTCGGTGGAAACAGTCATCATTTAATAGAATCATGCACTATCACTATCCCCGAAGGGACAATCACTATCATTATCCCCAAAGGGATGATCACTATAACGAATGGCCATCGTCAACACTCACAGTTCCCACTGGTCAGGTGCTCACTGTGTAAACCTGTGGGTTTTGACCATAATTCCCACAGTCATATACACTATAATAAACCTGCAGACTGATCAGGTCTCGCAATCATATAACACTATGCATGATCATTAACAAACGACTGTCTCAAAACATTTTCATAATTGTGAAATCCCCAAATTTCCTGTAATTTTCCCATACTTGTACAGTTTTCCGACATGGATTAATGGAATAAATGTGAATTTCTGATATATAAATGATGTATAGGACATATGTGGAATTAGATCAATTGATGGTCAAATAATCAAGAAATAAATTCTGATATTGCAACATTTATTGAAGTATGAGAAAAGAAATAAAATTAGATATTGGCAATTAAATGGGCATGTGGCTGAGATAATAAAGAAAAGAAGAGGATTTAATGGGTCAAAGATGAGTCAAAGAGGTGATAAATGGCTAAGATGAATGGGATGAGATAGCAATTAATGAAGTCTAATGACTCATCATCATCACCTTCTCCCACACGACAGCATCACCCTTCCAGCCCTTCTCCCTCTCGTTCCTTCCATTTTTCCTCTAAGTTTCCAAAGTTCTCACCTTGACAAACCAGCATCTCCAGTAACCAAATCGATAAGTTTCTTAAATGAAAAACGATCCTTGTCGATAGCTTAAGCCACCCCTTCAATATGAAAGGTTGAATCCAAGAGGTTGAAGAGATCTTGAAATCTTGAAAGTTGGTGAATAGCAAAGGTAAGAGAAGAAATGGTTTGGAGTTGTATGAAGTTGATAGAGTAGGTTTATTGAGGTTTAAATTGTCATGATGTTTACAGCTTGAAGAAATGGAAAAAGGACAAGGGTTGATTCCACCAAGCTTGTGGATTAATTGCTATTCGAGGTAAAGAATTTATGTAACGGACGTAGGGAGACTATGTCCGTATGTTTTTAATGAATTTGAACTGCTTTGGGAAGAAGTACAGCTGATTTAATTGCAGGAAAAAGGGTACCATTTGGGTCCTACTTCTAGTACCAATTAGGCTAGGAGCAGCCGATTGCCTTAAGTAGCAGCCAACTGCTTAGAGACAACCAAAGCGGAGATTTTCGAAAACCGAGATAAACCAGTCGACTGCTATGTAAGCCAGTCGACTGCCATTTTCCCAGAAACCATTCTGTTTCAAAGCAGTCGACTGCTATATGGGACAGTTGACTGCTTTTATTTGAAAAACATACTGTTTCAAAACTAGCTGACTGCCAAGGGGGCCAATCGACTGCTATTTGTCCAGAAACATTCTGTTTCAAAACTAGCCGACTGCCCAGGGGGCCAGTCGACTGCTATTTCTCGGGAAACATTTTGTTTCAAAACCGGTCGACTGCTATTTGAGACCAGTCGACTGCCTTATTTGTATTTTGAAAAATAAAATAATTGAATTTCAAAAAGGAGAAGAAATTCAATAAGGTAAAACGGGGTGTAGCAGCCGACTGCTATAAAGACCAATCGACTGCCTATTTGAAAGAAAGGTTTTGAGAACCTATTTTTAAGAAAAGATATTTGTACTTGTTTAAAACCTATATGAATAAGGTTTTGGAGACTATGAATCTCTCGAAAGAGCATGCACATTATTTGCTACTTGTACTTGCATGAGGAGCTCTAGTCCAGCCCTCAGACCCGCGGTAAGGCACCTGACTAGTGAAACTGTGGGCTATAGACAATGGCCATGAGTCTCTTACTTGTTTCGGCTTTGGGAAGGATCCCTAGCCAATACATGGGTACACCATTTATTTGATATCTCTCAGGATTATCCCTATCGGGATATATTTGCAGTATCCCCATTAGATCCCTCTATTAGATTATCCCTCACGAGATATATTTGTTGTATCCATTATCTCTCTAGATTATCCCTATGGGATATATTTGCGGTATCCATGATGAGAATTACTTGGTGTGACGTCCCCGTCACTTCATCTTATCACTTATCTTTTTCCTTCTTATTTAGATTTAGTTCATCCAGTGTCGTTCTTCCCTTAATCTTAAGCTAATCATTTAATAGCTCATGAAATTTTATTCAATTTCCATAAACATAAAAATGATATATATAAATATCATTCCATTTCCACAGGATCTCATACATCATCTTAACTTACATCCCCGACATCTTATATACATAAATTTCTACTTGTACTGTATTGTAGCTGAATTACAATTTAACTTTACATATGAACATATAAGTATACCTTCTATGCTAACTGAGAAGCGTATCGAGAAGGTACACTTCGATTCTTCAAAAACAAGCTCCTCTAGTCGGAGCGGGATTCACTTCAGGTAATTTGTAGGAAAAATGGTCGTAAAAGGGTGAGTTTACGCTTAGTAAGAAAAGTATGTAAAAGAGCGTACTATGCCTCTATATGCACCTTTCCTACTTGGCTCTATAATGTCATGTAAAGCATTATAAAGCATGCATCATAAACCTCTTTCATGCATTGTTTGCAACCATGCATATTCATTTCAAATGACATGGCAATCATACTTCGTATGCTTCTTTTAAATTATCGCATACATATAAAATATGCATCATACTTCTTTCTTTAAAACATCATACTTCATAACATACTTTAAAAACATACATCATACGGTTCTTTATACATACATCTTGTACTTTGAAATAGATGGAGACTATGTATAATGTTTAAGCGATTGAGTCGTCATATGAACCGTTCATTCCCATTCATATGACTCATATGACTCTAATCATGCATTAGTACATTGGTATACCATGTAGAGGTCAGGGATTCTCTCCTGCCTTAATAATACCATAGTAAGCACTAGTCAGGTGTCACTTATGGTCTTGAGGATCGGACTAGGGTTCCTCACTTAACATACATATTACTGAGGACTTGATCAGAGTCTCTCAGCCATCAGAAATGCATAATCATTACGCAGTCCATAGCCTCAAAATATTTATAATATACTTTTCAGAAAACACCTTTGTGTTTAAATCAATTAAGCTTTGAAAATATCTTTTCATACATGGCAGTCGACTGGTCTTATAGGGCAGTCGATTGCTACTTCATAACTTCATTTCTCGAAATTATTTTCATTTCGAAAAATACATGGGGGCAGTCGACTGGTCCATATAGCAGTCGACTGGTTTTCAAACAGAATGCTTCTTAAGAAATAGCAGTCAACTGGTCATATAGGGCAGTCGACTGTTTTTGAAACAGAATGCAATTTGGTAAATAGCAGTCGACTGTCTCATATAGCAGTCGACTGGTTTGAAACAGAATGCTTCTAGGAAAATAGCAGTCGACTGGCTTACATAGCAGTCGACTGGTTTGCATCGGTTTTCGAAAAACGGCGTTTTGGTTGTCTCTAGGCAGTCGACTTCCCTTTATGGCAGTCGGCTGCCCCTAGCCTAATTGGCACTAGGGAACAAGTCCGAAAATGCATCTTTTCCTGCACAAAATCAACTGATGTTTCTCTCCAAACCACATAAAATCATTATAAAACATGCGGACATAGTCGTCTTACGTCCGTTACATAAATTTCTTACCTCAATTCCTCCGAGAACGCAAGATCACTTGATGCGTCACCTTAGCTTTTCACTTCTTCAACCTAAAATCATCATACCACATCAAACCTTAAATTAAATCATATACACATATCATATCAACTCTGTACAACTTAAATCCATGAACGAAATTGACTAAATCATTATCTTCTCTTACCTTTACTATAGACCAAAATTTCAGATGTTAAGATCTCCTCCAATATTTGAAATCAATTCACCAAACTTTGGATATCACTTAGCCTAGTGACAAGGATCGTTTTTCGTCTAATAAACTTGTTAGATCGATGGGAGAGTAAGGTGGTTTGTCAAGGTAGCCATGGATGGTAACTTGGAAGCTTGGATGGAACGAGAGGGCAAGGGCTGGAGGTAGGGGCTGACATTGGGAGATGATAGTGACGGTGATGAGTCATGCCATTTCATTAAATGCATGCTCATCTTATCCTCTATCTCAGCCATTAGCATCCCCTTGACTCAAGACTATTGACCATCAATTAATTCCTCTTCCACATGACTCATCCATTTAATCTCCAAATCAAAATTCTGAATTTATTTCTTGTCTCATACTCTTAATATTTTTCTGATATCAACATATTGTGTTTGATTCATTGACTATCAACTTTCTTATTTCTTCTACATTCCATACATCAATCATACATTATTCATACATCAACTTCACATCAATTTCATATTCATTTAATCATATTAGCTTAGAATACTTTACATACATGGAGGAATTACACGGAAATTGGGGATCTCACATCCTCCCCACCTTAGAAAATTTGGTCCTCCAAATTTGCCTTAGCTTGTCATGTAAATAATCCGGATACCTTTCCTTCATTAAGCTCTCTAGCTCTCATGTAGCTTCTTCCATCGTATGGTATTGCCAGAGAACTTTCACTAACGAAATCGTCTTAGACCTCAAAACTTTCTCTTTTTTGTCCAAAATCCGAATCGGCTTCTCTACATAGCTCATATCTTCCCTTATCTCCAAGGGTTCATACTCAATGACATGAGACGGATCCGGATTATACTTCCGAAGCATCGATACATGAAACACATTATGTACTCCCGGTAGCTCCGGAGGTAATGCCAATCTATAGGCAACATCACCTATTCGATCTAAAACCTCAAATGGACCGATGTAGCGAGGACTTAACTTACCTCTTCGACCAAACCTCATGATTCCTTTGGATGGAGAAACTTTCAAGAATACAAAATATCCAACCATAAACTCAAGGGGTCTCCGTCGAGCATCTGCATAGCTCTTTTGTTTACTCTGAGCTGTCTTAAGCCTCTGACAAATCAACTTAACATCTTCTGATGCTTGCTTGACTAGATCTGGAGCCAATAACTTACGTTCGCCCACTTCTTCCCACCCAATCGGAGATCGACACCTTCTTCCATACAAAGCTTCATATGGTGCCATCCCGATGCTTGCATGATAACCATTATTGTATGCAAATTCAGCTAATGGCAGATGGTCATCCCAGGAGCCTTTAAAGTCCATAGCACAAGCCCTCAACATATCCTCGAGCGTCTGAATCGTGCGCTCGGACTGTCCATCAGTCTGCGGATGAAAAGCTGTGCTAAAATTTAACTTAGATCCCATGGCTTCCTGAAAATGCTCCCAGAAGTGGGAAGTAAACCTGGAATCTCTATCAGAAGTGATGCTCACTGGAACACCGTGTAGTCTTACGACATCTCTTACATACATATCTGCCAAAGCATTGAGTGTATCAGTTGACTTCATAGGTAGGAAGTGAGCCGATTTTGTCAATCTATCGACAATCACCCAAATACCATCATGATTCTTCTTGGTTCTGGGCAACCCCATAATAAAATCCATCGTAATGTGCTCCCACTTCCACATAGGTATAGGCAGAGGGTGCAGTAATCCTGGTAGCTTTTGGTGCTCTACCTTGACCTGTTGACATGTGAGACATTTTGCTACAAAATCTGCTATGTCTCTTTTCATGCCCTTCCACCAGTACACCTCGCGAAGATTGTGATACATCTTCGTACTTCTTGGGTGCAACGTGTACTTAGTGGCATGTGCTTCAATCAAGATCAACTTCTTCAATTCGTCATCATTAGGAACACATATACGACCTCTAAACCTCAAAATTCCATCACTACTGACATTAAATTCTGAGGTCATACCTGACTACATCTGATTCATAGCCTCTATGCATCTATCATCTTCCTTTTAAGCACTTCGGATTCTGTCCATTAACTCTGGCTCAATCCTTAAACTAGCCATCATTCCAATTTGCTCATAAGTCATAACATTAAGGTTGAGGCTTGCGAATTGCTCAATTAGTTCATGCTCTTTTATCATCATATAAGACACCATACTTACATGCTTCCGGCTCAGAGCATCCGCCACCACATTGGCTTTCCCCGGGTGGTACAAGATCTCACAATCGTAATCCTTTAGTAGCTCGAGCCATCTTCTTTGCCTCATGTTTAATTCCTTCTGGGAGAATAAGTATTTCAGACTTTTGTGATCCGTAAAAATCTGAAATCTCTCACCATATAAGTAATGCCTCCATATCTTGAGGGCAAATACTACTGCAGCTAACTCCAAATCATGAGTCGGGTAGTTCTTCTCATGGTCCTTCAATTGTCTGGAACCATAGGCTACTACCTTACCATGCTGCATTAACACGCATCCCAAACCTTGCCCTGAGGCATCACTATACACTGCAAATCCACCTGAACCACTAGGGATGGTGAGAATCGGTGCAGTCGTCAGCCTGTGCTTCAACTCTTGGAAACTACACTCACAGGCTTCATTCCACTCATACTTCATTTCCTTGCGCGTCAAGCACGTCAGTGGAGCGGCTAACTTCGAGAAACCCTCTACAAACCTCCTATAGTAGCCAGCTAAACCCAAGAAACTCCTAATCTCCGTCGCAGTCTTCGGTCTTTCCCATTGAACCACTGCTTCAATCTTTGATGGATCAACTGAGACTCCATCTTTACTGATAATGTGACCTAAGAAGGAGATCTGATTCAACCAGAAATCACATTTACTTAGCTTGGCATATAGTCCTCTATCTCTGAGGGTCTCCAAAACAATCCTCAAATGCTGCTCATGCTCTTCCCGTGACCTCGAGTACACCAAGATGTCATCGATGAAGACAATGACAAACTGGTCCAAGTACTGCTTAAACACATCATTCATCAGATTCATGAAGGCTGTAGGTGCATTGGTTAATCCAAACGGCATCACCAAGAATTCATAATGGCCATACCGTGTCCTGAAGGCAGTCTTAGGGATATCTTCATCTCGGATCTTCAACTGATGATATCCCGATCTCAAGTCTATCTTGGAAAAGACTTGTACACCCTTTAGCTGATCAAAGAGGTCATCTATCCTGGGAAGAGGATACTTGTTCTTGATTGTCACTTTATTCAACCACCGGTAGTCGATGCACAACCTCATACTACCGTCCTTCTTCTTGACAAAAAGCACAGGAGCACCCCAAGGGGATACGCTGGGTCGTATGAATCCCTTGTCTAGCAACTCCTGAAGCTGCTTCTTAAGTTCTTCCAATTCTACCAAGGCCATCCGGTAGGGAGCTCTTAAAATGGGCTCAGTACCCGGCACCAAATCGATAGTGAACTCCACTTCCCTATCCGGAGGAAGTCCTGGAAGATCATCCGAGAACACTTCGGGAAAATCTCGGACTACAGGAATATCATTGAGTCTGGGACGTTTCTGATCTACGTCCTCCACATAAGCAATGAATCCTTCATACAACCATACATGCTTCACATTATTTTCATATGAATTCAAATCAAGAACCAAACAGGTTTCATATTAATTTCTTGCAAAATTTACAACATAGCTAACGGGTGAAGAGAAGGTTACACTCTTAGCATAACAGTCCACTATAACATGATTGTTAGCTAACCAATCCATACCCAAAATAACATCAAACCCATACATGTTCAATAGGATTAGGTCAGCCTTAGATTCTTTTTCTCCTACCCGTAGCTTACAGTTTCTATACATCAACTCTGTCACTTGTGATTCTATAAGTGGTGTGCTTATCTTTAATGAGTGTTCTAAAGTCTCAGGGTCAACAGGTATTTTCATAGCAAACTTAGGAGACACAAAAGAATGCGTAGAGCCTGGATCGAACAATGCTTTGACATTCACATCAAACAGGTAAATTGTACCTTTAATCACTTTGGACGAGGCATCGGTAGACTCTTCGTCGATGGCAAACACTCGTCCTTGGGTCACAGCTTTCTTTCCCTTCTCAGCAGCAGTGGCCTTAGGTTGCGGTTTAGGGGTCTTATCGGATTCATCAGACATCCTCAGATCTCTCTGAGGGCAATCTCTAATCATGTGCCCTTTCTCCCCACATCTAAAGCAAACGCCACTCGCTAAGCAACATGGCTGTGCTCCATGAAACTTCCCGCACTGCTCACATCTTTGCATCATACTCTTTGGTGAGCTAGCGGTACTTCCAACTTGATTTCGGGATCGCTTATCACTTATCTTGATCCCGGTAGCTCTAGGAGTACCTATATCAGTATCATCATCATCATAACTCCAACTTCAATATAATTCCATATAACCATTAAATTAATTTAAAGATTTCTTTATATACTTTACTTACCTATAGAAACTCCTTCAGATCGTCTACTTCTCCGGAATGGATACCTATCGCTCGGAGCTTTCTCATCCGACTTCCGCTTCATTGGTTCCTTGCCTTTACCCTTGGCTCGGAAGTCAGCATGGTGTAGATCATAGTCCTGCTCACACAGCTGAGCCTTATGGACAGCTTCTCCATAGATGGTGATATCCATTGGATACAGTTTAGATCTAATCGGGGACTTCAATCCCTCGATGAACCTGTAAATCTTATGCCCTTCATCTCTTCGGACCTCTGGATCGAATCTACTCAAGGTGGTGAACTTAGATTCATACTGATTCACCGTCATCGTACCTTGAGTCAAACTCAAAAACTCAATCTTCAATCTATTCTGATCCGTGCATGGGATGTATTGTTCATTAAAAGCCTCCACAAATCTGTCCCACGTGACCTCATCATATCGGGCCTCTAACACGGTCCGAGTGGCTTGCCACCAATATTCAGCATCATCAATCAACAGATAGGTAGCCAAACCTACTTTCTCCCTTTCGGAGCAGGGCATGTACTCGAAAGATTTTAGAACTGCTTTCATCCAGTTCTCAGCTGTCAACAAATCTCTTTCCCCCTTGAACTTGGGCGGATCTAACTTCTTGAATTCCTTAATCAATGCCACACTGCAATAAGCTCTAGGATCCCGCCTTCCAGTAATTGGGACTGGTGGGGTTACTTCAGTAGGAGGAACAACAGTTGCAGTTGCTTGGGTGCTTGTGGCCACACTTGGGAAATTAGACATAAACTGGTTGAACATCGTGGCCATGTTCTCCATGTGCTTTTCCATTTTCGCTAGCCTTGTATTCGGGCTATGTGGTGGAGATGGATGAGGAGACGGAACTGAGGGCTCTTCAGTGCGACCCCGTCCTCTTCCTCTACTTGTACTATTTCTTCGTGAGCTCATACTGTAAATATAATCATCATTGAGCTCTTTAGTATAACTAGAAACAGCTATACTATACATTTGTATTCAGACAAGTACAGTACAATTGGGGGATATACTCTATTTCTAGCTTCTTGACACTGACAAACCTCAATCTAAACTGCTCTGATACCACTCTGTGACGTCTCCGTCACTTCATCTTATCACTTATCTTTTTCCTTCTTATTTAGATTTAGTTCATCCAGTGTCGTTCTTCCCTTAATCTTAAGCTAATCATTTAATAGCTCATGAAATTTTATTCAATTTCCATAAACATAAAAATGATATATATAAATATCATTTCATTTCCACAAGATCTCATACATCATCTTAACTTACATCCCCGACATCTTATATACATAAATTTCTACTTGTACTGTACTGTAGCTGAATTACAATTTAACTTTACATATGAACATATAAGTATACTTTCTATGCTAACTGTGAAGCGTATCGAGAAGGTACACTTCGATTCTTCAAAAACAAGCTCCTCTAGTCGGAGCGGGATTCACTTCAGGTAATCTGTAGGAAAAATGGTCGTAAAAGGGTGAGTTTACACTCAGTAAGAAAAGTATGTAAAAGAGCGTACTATGCCTCTATATGCACCTTTCCTACTTGGCTCTATAATGTCATGTAAAGCATTATAAAGCATGCATCATAAACCTCTTTCATGCATTGTTTGCAACCATGCATATTCATTTCAAATGACATGGCAATCATACTTTGTATGCTTCTTTTAAATTATCGCATACATATAAAATATGCATCATACTTCTTTCTTTAAAACATCATACTTCATAACATACTTTAAAAACATACATCATACGTTTCTTTATACATACATCTTGTACTTTGAAATAGATGGAGACTATGTACAATGTTTAAGCGATTGAGTCATCATATGAACCGTTCATTCCCATTCATATGACTCATATGACTCTAATCATGCATTAGTACATTGGTATACCATGTAGAGGTCAGGGATTCTCTCCTGCCTTAATAATACCATAGTAAGCACTAGTCAGGTGTCACTTATGGTCTTGAGGACCGGACTAGGGTTCCTCACTTAACATACATATTACTGAGGACTTGATCAGAGTCTCTCAGCCATCAGAAATGCATAATCATTACGCAGTCCATAGCCTCAAAATATTTATAATATACTTTTCAGAAAACACCTTTGTGTTTAAATCAATTAAGCTTTGAAAACATCTTTTCATACATGGCAGTCGACTGGTCTTATAGGGCAGTCGATTGCTGCTTCATAACTTCATTTCTCGAAATTATTTTCATTTCGAAAAATACATGGGGGCAGTCGACTGGTCCATATAGCAGTCGACTGGTTTTCAAACAGAATGTTTCTTAAGAAATAGCAGTCGACTGGTCATATAGGGCAGTCGACTGTTTTTGAAACAGAATGCAATTTGGTAAATAGCAGTCGACTGTCTCATATAGCAGTCGACTGGTTTGAAACAGAATGCTTCTAGGAAAATAGCAGTCGACTGGCTTACATAACAGTCGACTGGTTTGCATCGGTTTTCGAAAAACGGCGTTTTGGTTGTCTCTAGGCAGTCGACTTCCCTTTAAGGCAGTCGGCTGCCCCTAGCCTAATTGGCACTAGGGAACAAGTCCGAAAATGCATCTTTTCCTGCACAAAATCAACTGATGTTTCTCTCCAAACCACATAAAATCATTATAAAACATGCAGACATAGTCGCCTTACGTCCGTTACATAAATTTCTTACCTCAATTCCTCCGAGAACGCAAGATCACTTGATGCGTCACCTTAGCTTTTCACTTCTTCATCCTAAAATCATCATACCACATCAAACCTTAAATTAAATCATATACACATATCATATCAACTCCGTACAACTCAAATCCATGAACGAAATTGACTAAATCATTATCTTCTCTTACCTTCACTAGAGACCAGAATTTCAGATGTTAAGATCTCCTCCAATATTTGAAATCAATTCACCAAACTTTGGATATCACTTAGCCCAGTGACAAGGATCGTTTTTCGTCTAATAAACTTGTTAGATCGATGGGAGAGTAAGGTGGTTTGTCAAGGTAGCCATGGATGGTAACTTTGAAGCTTGGATGGAACGAGAGGGAGAGGGCTGGAGGTAGGGGCTGACGTTGGGAGATGATAGTGAGGGTGATGAGTCATGCCATTTCATTAAATGCATGCTCATCTCATCCTCTATCTCAGCCATTAGCATCCCTTGACTCAAGACTATTGACCATCAATTAATTCCTCTTCCACATGACTCATCCATTTAATCTCCAAATCAAAATTCTGATTTTATTTCTTGTCTCATACTCTTAATATTTTTCTGATATCAAAGTATTGTGTTTGATTCATTGACTATCAACTTTCTTATTTCTTCTACACTCCATACATCAATCATACATTATTCATACATCAACTTCACATCAATTTCATATTCATTTAATCATATTAGCTTAGAATAATTTACATACATGGAGGAATTACATGGAAATTGGGGATCTCACACTTGGTGCATGATTCTATTTGATATTAATTGTCTCCCATCTATTTGAAAGCAGTTGATATTTTTTGTATTTGAATATTTGATTTCACATGAGTTGATATCCGTGAAATATTTGAAAGCATGAATTACTAGTATTTGATGTTTGCGAAAGATATATATGGTATATGCTTTATAATGATTTTACATGACATTATAGAGCCAAGCAGGAAAACTGCATATAGTGATATAGTACGCTCTTTTACATAAGTTTCTTACTGAGCGTAAACTCACTCCTTTACGACCATTTTTCATACAGATTATTTAAAGTAAATCCAGCCTCGGGTAGAGGAGCATTTTTGGGATTTTGAGATACCTTCGGGGCACGCTTCCTACCTATCCCTTGAAGGTATATTTAGATGGCCGTTACTTCAGCTAATGTACAGTACAGTATCACAGTTGTGTATATTTAGGGAATTAGGTTGTGTAAATATTTGAGATCCTGATGTATGTGACACATGTTTATAAATGAAAAATTTTATGCATGTGAATTTCGATACTGTCCTCTAATAATAATGCCTAAAGCATAAGAGTAAGGAAGATTGACATCGAATAAACTAGTCTATTTACTTGTTATTTGAAGAAAAGTTACTTGTTATTTGGTTAGTGATGAGGACGTCTCAATAATTCATTCATTTAACAGTAGAAATTAATTTCAAATAGCGATTAACAGTAAAAATCATTTTCAATTAAATCATTTCATGTAATTCCTTTCATGTAATTCTTTTCATTTAATTTAATTCATATAAATCCTTCCTTGAAATTCATTTCATGTAAATCAATGCACATAAACCACTTCATGTAAATTAAGTCATATAATTCATCTCATGTAAATCGTTTCATGAAATTCAATTTATGTAAAATAATCATGTAATTTACATATCATGAGAATTTTCGGTGATTTCATTATCACTGATATCGAAAACATGAATAATTTAAAAATGGAATACCATATATTCATGTTTTATGAAAATAATCAATTTCTTGGTTTTCATGATTGAAAATTGTTTCTCGTGAAATAAAATCATTTATTATGATTTTATGTAATTTTCTAAAAATTTTCGACAGCATAACGACTGCCGATTGACTAGCCTTCCTGCACAAAAACGACAGTTTAAATATTGTAGCCAGCCAATATCCACAATTTTTCAGCCGATGAATCATCACAACATTTTCATAAAATAATTCATAATTAAAAGCATGCAAACTGAATATCCTTACAGTGCTGCACATGCATCCCTTACCTATCTTGGGTTGGCGACTTCCGCGTTATCGGTCGCGCCTGTACTCCATCTCTTCCGATTCCGTCATCTCGTTCACCGAGAATAATTTTTCGGAATTCAAATTCTAAAAATTAGGATTTTTTTATAATTTATTTAAATTAAATACTCGAAAATAATTTTCGAAATCCTTACCGAATATCCGAGATTTTTCGAATTTCCGAATTCCCGAGAATTCCCGAAAATTCCTTCTCTCTCTTTTTCTTCTTTTCCTCTTTTCTTCCTTTTTCTTTCTTTTTCTTTTCTTTTCTTTTTCTTTTCCCTTTTTCTGGTCTAAACCGGTTCAACCTCATCCCGCCGGTTCGGCTACCGGCGGCCACCCTTGCCGGCGGTTCATGCCTCCCATAGTTGGCCGACGTTGTGAGGATGCTGGATCTGGCCTTCGTTTCTCGATTGGTGGTGGTGGCGATAGTAGATCTGGGATTGGTGGTTCGACCTCCTTTCTTCCCTTTTTCTTCCTTCCTTCGTCGGTTTCCTTCACCGTCGGCCCTTCCTTCCTCCAGATCTGCCCTCATCGAAGCCTCGCAAAGCGGCAACGGCACACGGATCAGCCGGCGTCACCTCTTTTCCTTTTCCTTTTCTCCTCTTGGTTCCACTACGTTTCGCTTCGATTCCTTCTCCTTTCCCCTTCACCGGCGTCGGCTTCCTCCTTCTCTCTTCTCGCCTACGTCGTTCCTGTCTTTCTCTCTCCTTCGATCGATCGATCGACGGTGGTCGGCCGTCCCTTTTTCCTCCTTCTGTTTTACTTTTGTTTCCCCCTTCTCCCTCTGTTTCCCAAATAGAAAATAATGGGGGTCGGGTAGATCCCAACCTCGTTTCTGCTTCTTTTTTTTTCTGATATATATAATTATATTTATGTAATTATATATAATATTAGATATTACATATATATATTATATTTAAATCATATATATATATATATATATATATACACGTAATGTATATAAATCTACATATGTATTTATTTATGATATATATACATTTAAATAGTATATATCATTACATAATAATCATATATATACTATTATTATTATTTCTTTTTCATATATATACATATGTAATCATGTAAAACATATAAAGATATATTCAAAAATATATTTATACAATAAAATTATATAAATATATAAATACTCGCATTTTTATTTTCTTTAATTTGGATTTTCATTTTTCCAAATTAAATTTTCTCAATCTCATCATTTCATCAACTTCCGAATTTCCAAATATTTCTCCGAATTTCCAAATATTTCTATCTCTTAAATAAATTCATTTATTACTTTAATTTATCTCTTGCATTAAATTAAATTTTCGAATACTTATTATCAAAATTCGAAAATTCGCGGTTATCACGAAGTTACATCTAAATAATTAAGGAGGAACTCTACAATCATGGTTTTGCATCTCCCATGTTGTTATCTTTGAGTGAGGTTTGCTTTTAAATGCTCTTGGATTAAGGCTAAAGTCTAGAGCATGACTTGTGTGGGGATAAATGCTGCTCTATGCAAGATATTTTGCTGAAGGTGTGCTTGCATGGTTTGCTTTTGTAGTTGCATGGAAGGTGGTACGTTGAGTCAATGTTTGGTGAAAAGGCATTGTAAAAGGTGGAGTGCTATTAAGTGAGAAGGGGCCATCTAAAGCTTGGCATATTAAGAGGCTTCCGATTGGTTGAGCATCTTTCTTGGGGCCAGTTCTATCGCAGTTAGAGTTGGTAAAAGCTAGCCCGAGCCTAAAAACCCACTTGAACTCATCTGAGATTGAACCCGAACCAACTCAATTGACCAAAAAAGTCAAACGCCCGAATCCAAAAATGCCAAACCCAAAATACTTCGAACCCGAAAAATCTCAAATCCGACACAAACCGAACTTGAATAACCTAAACCCAATACAATCTGAAACTGAAACTGAACCGTTCCAAAACTTGTAAAAAATCAAATTTATAACAAAAAAACTTGAATTATAATTATATGTGTTGACACCTAATTTTGTCCCATTTTTGTTATTATTATTATTATTATTATTATTATTATTATTATTATTATTATATTTATTTTATTTTTATTTTTATATATATTTTGTATTTATTATTATTATTATTATTATTATTATTATTATTATTACTTTTATATTATTATTGTTATTATTTTCTGTCCTGTTTCCCATCAGCTGTCCATCACCCTATCCATCAGCCGGCCACCTTCCCTGCCAGCCATCCCATCTCCGCCGGTCACCAACTCTGTCACCCATCCCATCTCCACCAAACCCTAAGCCGAGCTTACTCCCTCCAAAAACCCCATTTGCAACCTCCTAACCAGAGGAGACCCAGCTTCAAGCTCTCTCCACTCACCCGAGCACTCTGACTCCCTCATCATCTTCACTCACCGAAAACCAGCACCACCTCTACCATCGCCACTACCCTCAACAGCCTCTTAGCCTCACTCTTGCCTCGATACATCCACAGCCACCATCAACCTCCAAAATCCTCCACCCATTTTAAGCCCCACCACCCTTAACCCTTCAGCTTCATCGAAACATCATAAACACCATCCACCCATCACAACAGAAACCCAAAAAACACCACCGTGAACCATCATCACAGCCCTTCCCAAAGCTAAAATCGCACTTTTTGACCTCATCATCACCACCAAAGCCACCATACCTTAGCTACCCCCTCTGTAACTAATCCAACCCCAAACAATAACCACCACAAGTCATCGTTCATCATCGCCACCGAGAACCAAGCCCCTAACCAAACCAATACAATACCCAAAAACATAAAATTTTTTTTATCACCGCAACAGCCACTGTTTTCTGCTGCAGCAAAAAAAATCCCAAAAATAATAGATCTGGAACCCGAGGATCCCAAGGTTTAGATCTAAGATCTAAACCCCTAACACCTGCAAAAGAAAAAAACCACAACAAAGCACAGCAACCTATACTTTCCAAACCATCAACATAAAAACAACAGAAAAGAAAGAGGGGAAAGTCTTCGGTCTAGGCTAGATCTAAAGAGTTAGTTTCTTTTTTTAGGTGAAATGGCGGTTAGATCTAGGTAGAGGAGGAAGAGACGATTGCTTCCATGGCCTTCGGAAGATAGCCGATGGCATGCGACGGCGTGAACGGCGGCGGCTGGGAGGGGTCGGTTTCTGGGAAGAGGAAAGTGAGAGTTGAGAGAAAAGTCAATTTTTTTTAAGAAAAAGTTGAAATCTGAGCAACAAAAAAAAAGAATTTTGGCTTTTAAGAACCTAGCACCAAACGGTGCACTTTGGAAAGGAATACAAGCAGCCAAAACGACTGCGTTTTTGGAGCTGGGAAAGAAGACCCAGCAGTGGTGCCCAACCCGGATCCATCAGAGGATCCGCATGATGCCTCGACCCGGTTCATGACTCGCCTGACCCAGCAGCACACTTTCCAGTTGATCCGATCCAACTTTAATGCAATTGGATCACCTTGAGTTGGGCTATCTTGAAGAATTGTCCTTTGGGTTTTAAACCCAATACTTTGGTATTATTATCGTTTCCCTTAATACTTATTTTATTACATGTATATTTTTTTCATATCATTTTCTTTATAGAAGTTCTAGCCAATATATAATTTTACGATTCCTTTTTTTTAAAAAAAATGAAAAAAGAAAAGATTTTGTTAGTTAATGGAAGTCCATGGTTATCGAAAAATATACAAAAGCAAATTTTGGTTGACATAATTCTAGGATTTTTTTTTTGGAAAGAAAACCTTATGAAAAGTGTAAAATTAATTGAGTAAAAATATCCGATGATGGGATGCTACGGAAGTCACAAGTAGTGATTCCTAGCTGATCCCTAGGTGAGAAGAGTCTACTAAATATTGTCAAAAGTATTGAGGTATTTAGTATGATTTTTCAATAATTTAATTTTTGTTAAAAATAAAAATAAATAAGTTTTTTAAAAAAAAGAGAAAATAGAAAAAAAAATTAACAATAAAGTTTAAATTTCAAAATTAATAACTGCCCGATGATAGGATGTCACGGAAGTCACAAGTAGTGATTCCTAGCTGATCCCTAGGTGAGAAGAGTTGTACTAAATGTTGCCGAAAGTATTGGAATATTTAGTATGAT
Source organism: Heritiera fomes (assembly GCA_032173925.1). Lineage (NCBI taxonomy): Eukaryota > Viridiplantae > Streptophyta > Magnoliopsida > Malvales > Malvaceae > Heritiera > Heritiera fomes. The sequence continues at coordinate 253,979 of JAPDPM010000026.1, forward strand.
TTTTCAATAATTTAAATTTTTATTAAAAATGAAAACAAATAAGTTTTTTTTGAAAAAAACAAAAACAAAGAAAATTAAATAAATAAAATGATGAAATTTAAATTCAATTAAATGAATTCCCAATGATGGGATGCTACGGAAGTCACAAGTAGTGATTCCTAGCTGATCCTTAGGTAAGAAGAGTCGTATTAAATGTTGCCAAAAGTATTGAAATATTTAATACAATTTTTCAATAATTTAAATTTTTATAAAAATGAATAAGCTAAAAAAAAGAAATAAATAAATTAACAAAATAAATAATGAAATTCAAAATTAAAAATTCATTTGCATCATTTTTATTTGTTTGCATCATGTGCATTCATAATAATTTTCGAAGCAAGTGTGAATTTTCCGATGATGAGATTCTGTAGAAGTCACAAGTAGTGATTCTTAAGAAATCTCTAGGTGAGGAAAATTATTTCAAATGCTGCCAAAAGTATTTGGGTATTTGATTTAATTATTCAATACAAAAAGGTTTACATTTACTTTCGAAAAATAAAGTTTAACTTCTTAAAATAAAACAAAATAAATTTACAAATAAAAAAATGATTTTGAATAAAAAGATTGCAATAAAATAAGAATTATTTTTAAATATTAATTTAAGACTATTTTATTAAAATTAAAGGATAACACATGATTACTATGGTACCGTTTTTTAACGGGCGTCGTGGGGGTGCTAATCCTTCCCTACGCGTAACCGTACTCTCGGACCCGATTTTGTTTTCGCAGACCAAAAAAATTATCTTTTTAATAAAACTTAATTAATTTTGAGATTTTGTTAAAAAGATAAATATTTTAGGTGGCCAATCACACCTAGTCAAAAAAGATTGGTGGCGACTCTCTTTGTTTTTTAAATGTTTTCAAAATCGTCGAGCGCGAAACCGTTACGACAGCTTGGCGACTCAACTGAGGAGAATTTTGAGGGTCAAGCCATCCATTAATCATGTGTTATCCAAAGTTTTAATTTAATAGTCTTGATTGATATTTAAACTTAATTAATTTGGATTTCGAAAATAAGTTTGTTTGCATCTGCTTTTTATGTTATTTATTTTATGTTTTATATTTGTATATACTTGTTGTTAATAAATTGTTGAGGCATTTAAGATAGAGATAATAATTTAATTTGAGTTTGACATGTTCCCTCATACACACATTTGCACTTGCATCTGCATAACATGAGCTCTATATCCGGGTTTAGTCCTTCTTAGGAGGGAGTAGAGTACCTATGCTCTCGTGAGATAATCACCTCCGCAATGGCAAGCGAAATACTCCCACTCAAACTAAATCTTACTGGTCTAGTGTGGACGACAGTGAGGTGTAATTTGGGAACCTTTAGATTTTGAAAACCTAGCCCAACATATAGAAAAACCTAAGAGGCCAGCCTTAGGTAGAGCCATGTCCAATTTTCTCAGAAATTATCCTAAGATTAGGACACTTGAGGGAACATTTTTACTATTTTCTTCATATCATAACTCTATCATTTTTCAAACTCGTATTTTCATAAAATCAAGATATATTTTTTTATGTTATAAAATTTCACAATTTTAAAGAATAAAACAAAGATTTACTCGATTTTTCTTTTTTGTCTAAAAATAACATGAAAATATCCCTTCATTCTTTAATACCACAAAAAAAAACACATTTTTTATTTTTTGGAACTTATGCATAGACATAAAATTTTTTACATTATCACATTTCTTCAAAAAATAAAAAAGGGAAATTAACGAAAATAAATTGTGGTGTGAAAATAAGATTTTTTTTAAAAAAAAGAGAGAAAAAAAAGAAAATTTATTCTTAAAAAAAAGGAGGAGAAATAATCAAATTCTAAAATGAAAAAAGAGAGAAAGAAAGAATTCATTGAATTTAAATGAGAAAAAATTTTGATTCTTTTATTCTTAAGTTTTAGCATAGCAAATCTCATTACATTAATGCATTCACATCACATAATATGGAGAGTATTTGTCTTTTTGGATTAAAGAAAGTCAAAGATATCGGAGATCAATTTGAAGCTAGACTTACTACTTTGGAGAATAATCAAGAAGAATTTTGCTGACATAATATACGAGAGATAAAGGGGAAGCTAGCTAAGATTATGAAGATGCTTGAAAGTTTTGGAGGGACTAAAATGATTCATTTTCAAGTGTCACTATCGTTTCCAGAACAACTACATGTTGAATCATTAGCAAATGGAGATCGATCGAATTTTCATGAAATGGTCAACCAGGAATCTGCCACACTTGATTAGAATTTAGAGGGTGAAAAGGGTAGTCGTTGTTGTGAAATTGGTTTTTGAAAGGCTTTGAATGTTGAGGGCACTAGAATAAGGGGATAGTTAGTGAATATGAATAATAAGGTTAACGATAACTGTTTCAAAAAAAAACAACAAAAACAATTTTCAGTTTATATTTTTCTTTTTCCTTTTGATGAGTGACTTGTGATATTGTGAAATAATAACAAGGTTGAATTTTCTTTTTATTTCACAATTTCCATACAATAAAAGCTTCATATTAGCATGGCAAGCATGACATCTAATTCGGGGTTATGACAGATTAGGTACCAAGTGGCTTGAACATTGAAAAATTTTGGAAATAGTTGTGGACCATGGAAGAGACAGAAATGATTCGAATGGAAAGAATGGAAAAAGCTCAACAAGAGATGAGAGAGCAATTGTCACAGATGGCAGGTTTGTGGGAGAAGCTGAACAATGGAAAAATGGGAGAACTAGCTACTCAAGAGGGGCATCAGTTACGAAATGCGAAGGATTCTTTTTGTCCAGTTAACATCGGCTCATGAGAAACCCGATCATCTCAAGAGCCACAAGCAATGCCCGCCAAGGGTTATGTGTGCCCTAATATGCCGTCTGCAATCGACCCTAGTCAGTTTCAAGGGCATGCAATTCCCACAATGAACCCCCTCAAACCAACTCATATTGCCAATTCTGATAGTCACAAAGAGCAAGGGATGCCACAAGTGAAAGAAGGCTCAAGTTCCTGACAAAAAAAGAGCTTTTAGAAGAAAGGCTTCGGATTGTTGAAGGAACGGATTTTCATGGATCTTTAGATGCAACCAGATTATGCTTAGTACCTAGTGTGGTCATTCCTCTAAAGTTTAAAGCTCCAGAATTTGAGAAATATGATGGGGCCACTTGTCCAAAGGCCCATATCACTATGTACTGTAAAAAATGGCAGCACATGTGCATGATGACAAGCTGTTGATCCATGTTTTCTAAGACAGCCTTAAAGGATCTGCTGCTAGGTGGTATACACAATTCGGCAGGGGCGATGTTCACTCATGGGAAGATTTGGCAAAGGCTTTTGTCGCCCAATATAAGCATATTGTGGATCTAGCCCCATATCGTTTATTTCTGCAATCCATAGAGAAGAAAGCTACTGAAGGCTTTAGAGAATATGCCCAGAGATGGAAGAATGTTGCCACCCAGGTCCAACCTCCCCTCACGAAAAAAGAGACTGCAACTCTGTTTCTTAGTACACTCCAGGCACCATATTATGATAGAATGATTGGGAATGTTACTAAGAATTTTGCCGACATGGTGGCCTCCGGAGAGATAATTGAGAATGCAATTAAGAGGGGCAAGATCAAGATAGGTGATATGGCTGATAATAGACTTGAAAGAACGGAAGAAGAAGTTCAAGCTGCGACATTTGAGGGACAATTTCCCAGAAATTCCATTCCATATAATCCCTATTTGTCTCACCTATCATACCGTCCAACCTCGAACAATGCTTCCTGTGATCCTTATCTTTATTCACCAATCCCGCAACCAGGATTCCAAGCAAACTCTTACCCTCCAACGGTTGCTCATGCGCCTACCTTCATGCCTAGGCCAGTAGCTCAACCTCCTCAACCATCAATAAACAACAGAAAAAGATCGAGAAGCAATCAAGGAAAAATTCCAATTCCAATCTCCGATCTTTTGCTCTTTTTGGTGAAAAATCGATATTTGACCCCTATACCTTTGAGAACAGCCCAGAACCCATTGTCCAAGAGCTATTATTCGAATAGTAGATGTGACTATCACATGGGGGCAATTGGGCACTCCACAGAAAAATGCAGGCAGTTGAAAGAAAGGATTGAGGAGCTCGTGAATGGTGGAATCTTGATTTTGGAACTTATGGAACAGTGGAAGTCCACTTTGGTGTAGAGTTATGGCATTTTGGCAGACTAATATGGAGGAAACTGAAATGTCGAGATTTCAGAGTTTGTATTTTGTTGGAAAATGCTTGTCATTTCTGTTGGCCTAGGTGACAATTGTATGAGCGCAACTTTTCGCATAAGTTATTTTCCAGTGGCATATGACAAGAATGTTTTTTTCTTCACATTAATGATAATAGTGATTCCAAGAAAATTGGTGATTACGGTCAAAGATGAATATATTAAATCATTCTTGGATCACATCTCCATAAAATCTAAGTCAGTCGAAAGCCAAAAAAGGCCAAATTGGGGCATAAATTTTTTGAAAGTTTGATTTTGTTTTCGCTTTGACCATGATAGGGCTTTATTGTTAATGATTTTCAAGAAATAACCGATTTGCAAAACTTTTTCAGAATTTTTTGGAAATCAATGACAATCTCAAAGATTCTGGACAATGGCAGTCGATCGTGGCAAGATCATTGTGAAATACATTTCCACCTAAATTCTTGTACAAATCCCGAATTCTTCAATCTTGTACTCCTGAGGTGCCTTTTAGCCCATGTTTTGGGGCACAAAAAAAAAGCAAAAAAAAAAAAGAGAGAGAGCCAAAGTTGAGGATTTTTCACTGTTGTCCATCTGTATAATACCTTGAGTCGCGCATCACCTCTTTCCTTAAATGAAGATGTGGTGTGGGAGGTCAAGCTCTATCGTATTAAAGGGGTACATTACAAGAAAATAAAAAAAAGAGAAAAAAAGAAGAAGAAAAAAAATGAAATTGATCATGACACTATACAAACATGATATTCAGATGATTTCAAAAGCAAAAAAAAAATTTGTCCTAAGAATTGCTTTTCAATATAAGCATCTTAATTTGAAATGATGAATGGCTGTCTTTCATATTCCATTCACAAATATAAACATTATCCTTTTGCTACCCCTTTTAAGCCTTATAATTTCTTTCATAATAAACCTCCTCCAAGGATCACCCTCCACACTGGGGGGCATATGCAAAAAATATCTTTTCAAAGAAAATAAATGATTAAGCTTTTGTTTTCGATCAAATAAGATTTACTATGTTTTTGAAATCTTGGATATGAATCAATGAAGAAAGAAAAAAAAGAAAGAGAAAGGAGGAAAGATACATGTGAAAGTACACAAAGAAAGATGCTTCAAAGGATGAATAGGATTTTGAAAAAAAAAGGAAGAAAGAAAAGAAGAAGAAGAAGAAATACATGGAAAAGTATAAAGAGAAAAGGTGTGTCTAAGTATGTAAATGATAGATATCTATATGAGAAGAAATGATCCTTGGATTGATCACCTTCAAACACATTTTGGGCCTGTTTATCTATTCTTTCAGAACCCTGAACCATGACCTACATTACGTACTTAAAAGCCCATTTTGATCAAGTATGGATGCTTGTATCGAAGAGCTCTTCTTTGAAAGATTCTTGCCATTCTTTGGTTTGAATGAAATTTGAATTCTTGAATGCATGGTGGAACAATCAATCAAAAAAATGCAAAAAAAAAAGAGAAAAGAAAACAAAAGAAAGAGCGCAGCTTTAGGGTGAAAACCCGAAAAGGGCAGTCTAGAGCAAATAATGAACTTTTCATGCAACCAAGTCATGCAGTGACATGAATTGAAAATATGGAAAAAGAGTCAACAAGCCTTAAGAAACGCTTGGGATATCCAAAGTTTCGATGTCACTCGATTGCTCGACATTTTTCTAAAAATTTTGAACCATTCTTCTTGTACATACTCTTCCTAAACCAAAAAAAAAACCTCAGTCATTCATGCCTGATCTTGGCATTTGAAGAACGCCATTATTCGAGAATTTAAGAGATTGTCTGTCACGACCCGAAGGCTACGACTGTGTCTCTTACTTGTACGGATGCGTAGAAATTAGGGCTAATTTTTCGATTTCCTATATTTGCTTTGTCTAAGTGCAATGTAGTGAATTTTTGTTTCGGGACGTTAACTCCCTTGCCTATTTTTATGACTTTACCCAGGTTATTTTCCTGCATAAAAATTACAAGTAATAATCCAGCTCATGCTTCCCAGAATGACAGTTAATCATATTCTAGCATTCCTATGACCAAGTTCATTTCCATATCATAGCATTTCATCTTATGGTTCACATTTTTCCTACTTAGTCACTTGTTCATGCTATTCAATCCACAATCCATACTCATAAAAAATCAATATTCCATACTTCATCATTACTAGTCTAGATGTTATTCTCTATATCAGATTACATCCCATCTAAGTACTGAATCAAAATAGCCTGAATTAGTAATAAACACAAAAGGAAAGTGTGTATACCCCAAATGTTCACAAAAATTTCTTTGGAGAGTTGGGACTATATTTCAGGCTCGGGACTATTCGGAAGGCTCCGAAATACTCCCCCAACTCCGTGCTCAATCTGAAAAATTTAAATAGCGTTTAATGAGCAAGGCTCAGTAAGTCATTTATATAAGTGCAGAGTTAGAATTATACTGTTCTATATGCCATGCATGATGTCATGTGAGGAAAATTTACTATCAGTCATTCTCTTATTCATCATGCGATCATATACCTGTCATATTCTCATATTCAGTTCATCTATGCTTCAACATGTCATGAAATGTCTAAGTTATGAAACCATGATATAACTTTTGACATGTAATTATGAACGAAGTAGTTACAGTCATAAAACATGTAATACATATTCTTTTAAACAAGTTCAAGACATGTATAATATCAATACATTTCATGTATTCTTTTAATATGTGCTTGAAATATGCAAGCTTTTTCATTTCATGTCAAGTATGCTTTTTGAAACATATTTCATATCACTAATACTTTTTGAAATACATTTCATATCGCATATATTTCCTTGAAGCACGTTTCATATCATATATACTTTGAAAGTATATTTCATATCTCATATAGCATCAAAATGCGTTTCATATATTGTAAATCAATATCGAGTTTAGAGTTCATTTTCATTTTAAAGACATACTCTAAACTTCATTTCATATCATTTGAGACTAGGCTAGATCCCTATCTCTCTATCAATAAAGACTTAGTTCACTGTAGCTAGCAGTGAAGAATCATATCGTCCCCTGGAAACCACTAGGGCGCTATCTATGGCCATAGACCTCATATCTCTCAATCCCACTGATCAGGCAAGACTGAGACCTGTCCACGACTATTGTCGGACAAGCTTCTATGCCTAATGAGTAATCTCCAATTAGGCGGCTTCCACTATGCTTTATTGAATTTAATTCTCTTAGGGTGCCTATAGTCTCATAAAGCAATTCAATCTTTCGTTTAAAATTGTTTAATGTACGTAATGCTTTTCTAAAGATCATTTACATGTATATACGTACATATGTAAAAACTATCATTTCATTCTTTTCAAAGCCATTCAAGCATCCAAAATATTCTTGTAAACATGATAAGAATAAATCATTTCAGTTTTTCATGTATAGTAATAAGTCATGCTTGATGGCAATAAAATTCAAGGAAGTGAAATAAGACCATAAAATGACATGCTCATGAATTGCATGAATGTTTATCATTTCATCTCATAATATCTATGAACCTATACCATGTCGATTCACTTCCGATCAATGTCTCTCACCTTGGTACTTTATCAAGTCGAATATCATACCTACATCTCATTTCGTTATATTCAATCTCTAAGTATTCAATTCATTCTATTGTAAGATTCAATCTTATACAGGATAATCCTACTTCTACTTTATATAAACGTCTTACCTAAGGCGAAGCTCAATTCGAGCATGTCCCGCGCCTAGCTAGACCGTGTCCGTTGTCCTCTTGGCGCACTACACATTCATAAACAAATTTCGACTTAATAAAGTCTAACTCAAGTTTTCAATACGCTTATGTAAATTTACACTCCAACAATATCTATATATATATATATATATTTCTTTTCTTTTAATTTCTTTTCCTTCTTTTATTTCTTTTCTTTTCTATTTCTTTTACCTTAATATTTTCGGTAGCTTGGTGTAGAACACCACCCACGGCAGCCCCTAGATACTCCTTAAGCAGCCCCCATTTGGTGCTCCGGTTCACCACCCAACCAGCCACTGAAATCTTGTTTTCCAGTCCTTAAAATGCTCACTGTCCAGCCTACTTCCGATGCCCAATTTCAGCCTTGAAGGTCACAGCCTATCCCTCTGTTTCCTCCTTGTTCCAGGCCTGAAAATGCACGATCAGCCCTATACCGAACAATGCTCTAGTTCCCTTCTCGTGTCTTGTCTTTTAGCCATTGTTTCAGGCCCGAAAATGCAGCAACTAGGTTACCAAATCTCCAACCTTCCTCTGTCTTCTAACTCCTCTTCAGCCTTGTGTACCACCGTTTTCAGATTTTCCTTCCTTCCCTTTTTATTTTTTGTAGTTCTGTCCAGTACCGAGATAGGCCCTTAATGTGGCTCTAACACACCACTAACACACGCACACACTTCCAGATTTGAACTGCCATCCTTTCCAACTCCCAAACGGCCACCAAGGGTCACTGTTCCTCTTTGCATCAGGTCAGGAATCGAGCCACTTCCAGCCTTCCGTTCGCTAGTCGTTTGTCTTGGCTCGATTCCAACTGCTTCACTCGGTTTCTTCTGCCTCCAATACCAACTGTGCCTCTCCTTTTTACTCACTATAAGGGTGTCTAGAACGGCGGCAAGGAGAAAATGAGATAAAAGGGAAAAGAGTATGGAGAGCTGTGGAGAGGTACGGTGAGGTGAAAGGAGAGAAATCAAAATTAAACAAAGCATAAGAAAATAGTGTGAAGTGATGGGGGTAGAACTCTGCCGCCCTATTCTGCCCCCTATAATTTTTTTTTTTTTATACTTATATATTTTAGTAAAGTTATTTATTTAAAGAATATATTTATATATAGTTTAAATCCTTTCATTACTTTATTATAATCATTTATACATATCTTTATTCTATTCATTTTATATTATTATTTATCTACTTAGATATATATTTTCTACATTTATACATATTACAATTTCTTTGTTCTTGTAAATACATTAGTACCTATATACGTATTTTTCTGAGTATATATTTGAACTCATGCATGTAATTTGTAATGATACATATACATTTTGTTATTCGTATTTATCTATGTACTTGCACATGCACGCATGCATGTACGCACATCGTATACATGTACATTGTATGCTTTTAACTTGGTTCATGGCGTATACAACTGATCCTTTATATATAGGTATAAACTCCTTTCATGTCTATTTAACGTACCATAATCTTATACTTGAAATTTCATGAGTACATTATCTCTTTATATTCACTAAATCACACAAGAAGTACATATTTAGCTAGGATAAATTACGGTTCTCACATCCTCTCCACCTTGAAAGGATTTGGTCCTCCAAATTACTACAAGTCATCCTAGAATAAGTGGGGATACTTCTCTTTCATGAGACTCTCCAACTCCCATGTAGCTTCTTCTGAGCTGTGGTGTTGCCAAAGCACCTTTACCAAGGAAATTGTCTTGGACCGCAGTACTTTATCCTTCCTATCCAAAATCCGGAGCGGTCTCTCAACATAACTTAAGTCCTCTCTAATCTCCAAAGGTTCATAATCAATCACATGGGAGGGATCCGGATGATATTTCCTGAGCATAGATACGTGGAAGACGTTGTGCACACTCGATAGCTCTGGTGGTAGCGCTAATCGATATGCCACATCACCCACTCTGTCTAGTATCTCAAATGGACCAATGTACCGAGGACTCAACTTCCCTCTTTTGCCAAACCTCATTATGCCTTTAGATGGAGAGATTTTCAAAAACACCTTATCTCCAACTTGAAACTCCAAGTGTCTCCTACGATTATCGGCATAACTCTTTTGTCTGCTCTGAGCTGTCTTCAATCGATCACATATGAATCTGACACTTTCTGAAGCCTTTTTTACAAGCTCGAGAGCAAATATCTTCCTTTCACCCACTTCTTCCCAACCTATCGGGGATCTACACCTACGCCCATACAACGCCTCATAAGGTGCCATCCCAATGCTAGAGTGGAAACTATTGTTATATGCAAATTCAGCCAGTGCCAAATGATCATCCCATAAGCCTTGAAAATCCATAACACACGCTCTCAACATATCCTCAAGGGTTTGAATTGTTCTCTCAGATTGTCCATCAGTTTGAGGATGGAAAGCAGTGCTGAAACTCAATTTAGTTCCCAAAACGTCCTGGAAATGCTCCCAGAAACGAGAAGTAAACCGAGAGTCTCTATCTGACACTATGCTCACAGGGACTCCATGTAATCTCATGATCTCTCTATCATACAATTCTGCAAGGGCACTGAGTGAATCTGTGACTTTCATAGCCAAGAAGTGTGCCGACTTAGTCAATCGATCGACAATCACCCAAATGGCATCATGGTTTCTTCAGGTCCTAGGAAGTCCCATGATGAAATCCATGGTCATGTGCTCCCACTTCCATGTTGGCACAGACAAAGGAGTGAGTAACCCCGCCAGCTTCTGATGCTCCACTTTAACTTGTTGGCACACTAGGCACTTAGACACAAAAGTTGCTATGTCTTTCTTCATACCCGACCACCAGTACACTTTGCGCAAGTTTTGATACATCTTCGTGTTACCCAGGTGCATCGTGTACTTAGAACTATGTGCCTCTTCCATGATCTGTCTCTTCAAGGCTTCATTGCTTGGAACACATATTCTCCCATTGAACCTCAATAAGCCATCGCTACTAATCTCATACACTGATTCCTGACCCTTTTGTATCAAGTCGATAATCTCAACCAATTTCGGGTCCTCACTCTGAGCCTGTCTAGTTTGTTCTATGATACTAGGCTCTATTCTCAAACTAGCCATAAAACATTCACCCGCAGGCTCTAGATTCAAATTCATTTCTGAAAATTGCTCTATCAACTCCCACTCTCTAACCATCATGTAGCTGACCATGCCCATACTCTTTCTACTCAATGCATCAGCCACCTTATTAGCCTTGCCTGGATGGTAAAGAATCTCACAATCATAGTCCTTAAGTAGCTCCATCCACCTTCTCTGTCTCATGTTCAATTCTTTTTGTTAGAAGAGATACTTCAGACTCTTGTGATCAGTGAAAATCTGAAACTTTTCTCCATACAAATAATGACGCCATATCTTTAGTGCAGACACCACTGCCACTAGCTCTAGGTCATGGGTGGGGTAATTCCTCTCATGGTCATTTAGCTGTCTAGAACCATAAGCCACCACTTTTCCATTTTGCATCAATACGGACCCTAAACCTTGGTGTGAAGCATCACTATATACAGCAAATCCCTCGAAACCACTAGGAATGGTGAGGACTGGTGCTGTAGTCAGTCGGTGTTTTCAACTCTAAGAAACTGTGTTCACACGCATCATTCCATTCAAACTTGATAACAAAATTCTCAATTTCCAGAAGCTTGTGGAATTATTCAAGGATGCTGCTTATATTCTTCAAATAAATATACATATTCACATCTCGTGGTTTCATGCCATTATAATTTATCTGTACGTGATTGAAATATTTCATTCATTAAATCCACAAACATCACCAGATATTTCATAAATCTCTTAAGTACCACAAAGGACTCGTAAGAGTTATACCGAGTTCTGAACATCACCTTATGAACACTTATCTGTAAGCTTTTATCCGATAACATCTTGTTCAAAGATTGTTATTGAAACTCTACATACACCATTGAGCGGATCAAGTAAAACATCAACCTTGAACAATAACTTATTCATCATCAATAATAATACTATTGAGTACTCGGAATTTGGTACATAACATAAGCTATGCTTATTCTTTCGAACCATATCATCTACGTTTCCACCCGTTACACTAATACATATGGGTTCTTTATTCATTGATCTCTAGAGTAATTTCTTAAGCTCTTCAGACTCTTTTATATTCCCTGATAAGAGCTTATAAATAGGTTTCATGTTGTGAATCGAGTTAATAATCTCTCAAATCCACATTACTCCAAAAATTATTTAGAAATTCATCCAATAACTTCTAAATCATAACTTCATATCATCTTGGATATTTCGTTATTTACATTCTACAATTCTACTATGTATCCTCAAAACACATAAGTATAACTTTCAAATCATTTAACATATATTTCACATCGATTCACTTATTTTGTCACACTTAGCAAATGTATTACTTTTTATAATATCCAATAATCCCTAACCAAATACCTCTTCTTTTCACATTTAATTCAGGCCCTAAGAATCCATAACAGGGCCGACTATCTCGCAACTTCCCACAGTATACACTCCGGTCGCATTACTCATCAGAGTATAGGTGGGGCTAGCAGGAACCATTATACCTGTAATATATTCTTTACACCATCCTTTACTTTATTACTATCAATCGATTCCAAATCAATTTAGTCATCTATGATTCGGGAGAATTATTTCAATATAGGGGTATATTCATCATTTCTCAGTTTAGTTCTCTCTCTTCAAGATACCTTTTAAACAGGTGATCTTAAAATCTATTGACTGATGATATCCCCTTTCATTTCAATATCATCATCTCAGGGTCTTAGTTCGATTCGGATAGAGAAGTCCTGGTGGGGCCCTCACCGAGTTCCTCTCAGTGCCTTACCGAACAGACCTAACATTATGATTATAAGATCACCTATTTCAGATAAAATTATCGAATTACAATCCCTTTTAAATTTCAAGGTTCAATACTCAATAACTTTACCAAATTTGATGTATGTCGTAAGTTCATATCTTGTGACCATTCATCCTCTTATACTCTAGAAACTATCAAACTAGATCAAGATCGATAGCAAGACATTATAGTCTTGCGTGTCTTATTTTACGCAATCTTAACTTCCACATCAATTTGTTATCTTGGACGACATACCTTACAATCTCTAACATTTACAAAAGATTCATAGTATATAGCATGTCATATTCAGTCTTAATTCTACCAATGACAGGTTTGAAGAGTTTCCCCCTTCTTCTTTTTTTGTACATCACAATACCTTTCAGGCTATTGTGTTACTTATCGAGGTTTCAAATCATCCACCACTTAGTAGTCATCTTTACTTTGTTATCATTTAATTTCTATATAAAAACACATGCATTTAGAACAGTATTTTGCACTTACTGAGCACTTAACAATCAGGCAATTACAGTACTATGGGATGTAAATCATTCTAACTCATCTACACTGACATGCACTAGACAATCTCGGCTCTGATACCACTAAATCTGTCACGACCCGAAGGCTACGACTGTGTCTCTTACTTGTACGGATGCGTAGAAATTAGGGCTAATTTTTCGATTTCCTATATTTGCTTTGTCTAAGTGCAATGTAGTGAATTTTTGTTTCGGGACGTTAACTCCCTTGCCTATTTTTATGACTTTACCCAGGTTATTTTCCTGCATAAAAATTACAAGTAATAATCCAGCTCATGCTTCCCAGAATGACAGTTAATCATATTCTAGCATTCCTATGACCAAGTTCATTTCCATATCATAGCATTTCATCTTATGGTTCACATTTTTCCTACTTAGTCACTTGTTCATGCTATTCAATCCACAATCCATACTCATAAAAAATCAATATTCCATACTTCATCATTACTAGTCTAGATGTTATTCTCTATATCAGATTACATCCCATCTAAGTACTGAATCAAAATAGCCTGAATTAGTAATAAACACAAAAGGAAAGTGTGTATACCCCAAATGTTCACAAAATTTTCTTTGGAGAGTTGGGACTATATTTCAGGCTCGGGACTATTCGGAAGGCTCCGAAATACTCCCCCAACTCCGTGCTCAATCTGAAAAATTTAAATAGCGTTTAATGAGCAAGGCTCAGTAAGTCATTTATATAAGTGCAGAGTTAGAATTATACTGTTCTATATGCCATGCATGATGTCATGTGAGGAAAATTTACTATCAGTCATTCTCTTATTCATCATGCGATCATATACCTGTCATATTCTCATATTCAGTTCATCTATGCTTCAACATGTCATGAAATGTCTAAGTTATGAAACCATGATATAACTTTTGACATGTAATTATGAACGAAGTAGTTACAGTCATAAAACATGTAATACATATTCTTTTAAACAAGTTCAAGACATGTATAATATCAATACATTTCATGTATTCTTTTAATATGTGCTTGAAATATGCAAGCTTTTTCATTTCATGTCAAGTATGCTTTTTGAAACATATTTCATATCACTAATACTTTTTGAAATACATTTCATATCGCATATATTTCCTTGAAGCACGTTTCATATCATATATACTTTGAAAGTATATTTCATATCTCATATAGCATCAAAATGCGTTTCATATATTGTAAATCAATATCGAGTTTAGAGTTCATTTTCATTTTAAAGACATACTCTAAACTTCATTTCATATCATTTGAGACTAGGCTAGATCCCTATCTCTCTATCAATAAAGACTTAGTTCACTGTAGCTAGCAGTGAAGAATCATATCGTCCCCTGGAAACCACTAGGGCGCTATCTATGGCCATAGACCTCATATCTCTCAATCCCACTGATCAGGCAAGACTGAGACCTGTCCACGACTATTGTCGGACAAGCTTCTATGCCTAATGAGTAATCTCCAATTAGGCGGCTTCCACTATGCTTTATTGAATTTAATTCTCTTAGGGTGCCTATAGTCTCATAAAGCAATTCAATCTTTCGTTTAAAATTGTTTAATGTACGTAATGCTTTTCTAAAGATCATTTACATGTATATACGTACATATGTAAAAACTATCATTTCATTCTTTTCAAAGCCATTCAAGCATCCAAAATATTCTTGTAAACATGATAAGAATAAATCATTTCAGTTTTTCATGTATAGTAATAAGTCATGCTTGATGGCAATAAAATTCAAGGAAGTGAAATAAGACCATAAAATGACATGCTCATGAATTGCATGAATGTTTATCATTTCATCTCATAATATCTATGAACCTATACCATGTCGATTCACTTCCGATCAATGTCTCTCACCTTGGTACTTTATCAAGTCGAATATCATACCTACATCTCATTTCGTTATATTCAATCTCTAAGTATTCAATTCATTCTATTGTAAGATTCAATCTTATACAGGATAATCCTACTTCTACTTTATATAAACGTCTTACCTAAGGCGAAGCTCAATTCGAGCATGTCCCGCGCCTAGCTAGACCGTGTCCGTTGTCCTCTTGGCGCACTACACATTCATAAACAAATTTCGACTTAATAAAGTCTAACTCAAGTTTTCAATACGCTTATGTAAATTTACACTCCAACAATATCTATATATATATATATATTTCTTTTCTTTTAATTTCTTTTCCTTCTTTTATTTCTTTTCTTTTCTATTTCTTTTACCTTAATATTTTCGGTAGCTTGGTGTAGAACACCACCCACGGCAGCCCCTAGATACTCCTTAAGCAGCCCCCATTTGGTGCTCCGGTTCACCACCCAACCAGCCACTGAAATCTTGTTTTCCAGTCCTTAAAATGCTCACTGTCCAGCCTACTTCCGATGCCCAATTTCAGCCTTGAAGGTCACAGCCTATCCCTCTGTTTCCTCCTTGTTCCAGGCCTGAAAATGCACGATCAGCCCTATACCGAACAATGCTCTAGTTCCCTTCTCGTGTCTTGTCTTTTAGCCATTGTTTCAGGCCCGAAAATGCAGCAACTAGGTTACCAAATCTCCAACCTTCCTCTGTCTTCTAACTCCTCTTCAGCCTTGTGTACCACCGTTTTCAGATTTTCCTTCCTTCCCTTTTTATTTTTTGTAGTTCTGTCCAGTACCGAGATAGGCCCTTAATGTGGCTCTAACACACCACTAACACACGCACACACTTCCAGATTTGAACTGCCATCCTTTCCAACTCCCAAACGGCCACCAAGGGTCACTGTTCCTCTTTGCATCAGGTCAGGAATCGAGCCACTTCCAGCCTTCCGTTCGCTAGTCGTTTGTCTTGGCTCGATTCCAACTGCTTCACTCGGTTTCTTCTGCCTCCAATACCAACTGTGCCTCTCCTTTTTACTCACTATAAGGGTGTCTAGAACGGCGGCAAGGAGAAAATGAGATAAAAGGGAAAAGAGTATGGAGAGCTGTGGAGAGGTACGGTGAGGTGAAAGGAGAGAAATCAAAATTAAACAAAGCATAAGAAAATAGTGTGAAGTGATGGGGGCAGAACTCTGCCGCCCTATTCTGCCCCCTATAATTTTTTTTTTATACTTATATATTTTAGTAAAGTTATTTATTTAAAGAATATATTTATATATAGTTTAAATCCTTTCATTACTTTATTATAATCATTTATACATATCTTTATTCTATTCATTTTATATTATTATTTATCTACTTAGATATATATTTTCTACATTTATACATATTACAATTTCTTTGTTCTTGTAAATACATTAGTACCTATATACGTATTTTTCTGAGTATATATTTGAACTCATGCATGTAATTTGTAATGATACATATACATTTTGTTATTCGTATTTATCTATGTACTTGCACATGCACGCATGCATGTACGCACATCGTATACATGTACATTGTATGCTTTTAACTTGGTTCATGGCGTATACAACTGATCCTTTATATATAGGTATAAACTCCTTTCATGTCTATTTAACGTACCATAATCTTATACTTGAAATTTCATGAGTACATTATCTCTTTATATTCACTAAATCACACAAGAAGTACATATTTAGCTAGGATAAATTACGGTTCTCACATTGTCAAATCAAGTTGTGAATATTTTGTTCCTTTTCTTATTCAAAATTTTGTTACCAAAAAAAGAAGGAAAGAAAAGCGATGATATTTTAAGAAAACTATTTTAAGCCAAAAAAGAAACCATTGTTTTTGGATAATTGTCCAATTGAAAAGATTCGAATAGGATTTATGTCACTCATCTTGAAAATTAATCACTAATATTTTGAAAGAATCAAATATCACTTGTGAAATTTGGATTCAATTCCCTCCTGGAAAATAGTTATGAGAAAATTTTTCGTGCTTTTCGTCAAAAGGCTATGATGTGAGTACAAGAAATCTGCAGAAATAGGAAACAGAAAGGAGCTTTCATGATCATGTTGACGGCAAAGAAAATAAAAAAAAGGCAAATAATGTGCCTCTTTTGGCAAGACAAGATAGAGTTTCAAAGTTGGAGAATGTATAGGTGAGTGCCATGCATACATGCATACATACACAATATCATACAACATCAACATTGAAAGTTTTTGTGAAAAAATTGAGATTAAAACATGTTTCTCAAGCCGAAGGCTCGACACCATCCAATCAAGATTTTAAAGGTTATGCAACCTTTTCCAGGATTAAAAAAAAAAAAAAGAGAGGGGCAAGTTTGCTCATGATAAAGAAAATTTCAAATCCAATGCAAGTCCTCCGGGCATCAATTTTAAACTTTTCAAGTAAAGTCTAAGTCCTCCGGGCACCGTTTTCAAACTTTTCAAGTAAAATACTAAGTCCTCCAGGCACTAGAATCAAAATCATAAGTCCTCCGGGTACTAATTCTAAGTCATCCGGGCACAATTCTAAGTCCTCAAGGCACCAATTCTAAGTCCTCCGGGCACAATTCTAAGTCCTCCGGGCACAAATCATAAGTCCTCCGTGCACCAATTCTAAGTCCTCCGAGCAAAATTTTTAAAGTTTCAATGCCTCTGCTGCAAGAGAAGCACTTTTCAGAAAAGGAATTTAAGTCCTCCGGGCACAAATCTAAGACCTCCGGGCACAAATTTTAAGTCCTCCGGGCAAAATCTCAAGTCCTCCGGGCACAAATTCTAAGTCCTCCGGGCAAATCGTAAGTCCTCCGAGTACCAATTCTAAGTCATCCGAGCACAATTCTAAGTCCTCCGGGCACAAATCATAAGTCCTCCGGGCACCAATTCTAAGTCCTCCGGGCAAAATATTTAAAGTTTCAATGCCTCTGCTGCGAGAGGAGCACTTTTCAGAAAAGGAATTTAAGTCCTCCGGGCACAAATTTTAAGACCTCTGAGCACAAATATAAGACCTCCTGGCATAAAATTTCAAGTCCTCCAGGCACTAATCTCAAGACCTCCGGGCACAAATTTCAAAATTCTAAGTCCTCCGGGATAAATTTTAAGTCCTCCGGGCAAAATTCCACATCCAATTTCAAATTCTAAGTCCTCCGGGCACCAATTTTAAATTCTTCGAATAAAAATCTCAAGTCCTCCGGGCACAAATTTAAGACCTCCGGGCACAAATTCTAAGACCTCCGGGCAAAATTTTTAAATTGAAAGTTTCATTGCCTCTGGTACAAGAGGAGCACATTTCAGAAAAAAATTTTAAGTTTCATTGCCTCTGCTGCAAGAGGAGCTTTCTCGAAAAAAAAGAAAAAAAAACAAACAAAAGAAAAAGGAATTTAAAGTTTCATCGCCTCTGTTGTAAGAGGGGCACTTTTCAGAAAAGAACATTTAAAGTTTCATCGCCTCTGCTGCAAGAGGAGCACATTCCAAAAAAAGAATAATTTAAATTTTCATAGCCTCTGCTGCAAGAGGAGCACATTCCGAAAATAAAAAAAAGAAGAAAAAAAGAAAGAGGAAAAAGAAAAAAGGAAGAGAAAAAAAGAAGAAAGAAAGAGAGAGAAAAAAAAAGAGAAGAAGAGATCAGGTCATAAGCCGGACAAAATTAGTGTCTATCGTCTTTGCTCTATTCCTAATTCTCAGCAATGAGCAAAGAGGGGCAGCTGTTGACACCTAATTTTGTCCCATTTTTGTTATTATTATTATTATTATTATTATTATTATTGTTATTATATTTATTTTATTTTTATTTTTATATATATTTTGTATTTATTTTTATTTTTATTTTTTGTTATTATTTATATTATTATTATTATTATTACTTTTATATTATTATTGTTATTATTTTCTGTCCTGTTTCCCATCAGCCATCCATCACCTTGTCCATCAGCCGGTCACCAACTCTGTCACCCATCCCATTTCCACTAAACCCTAAGCCGAGCTTACTCCCTCCAAAAACCCCATTTGCAACCTCCAGACCAAAGGAGACCCAACTTCAAGCTCTCTCCACTCACCCGAGCACTCTGACTCCCTCATCATCTTCACTCACCGAAAACCAGCACCACCTCTACCATCGCCACTACCCTCAACAGCCCCTTAGCCTCACTCTTGCCTCGGTACATCCACAGCCACCATCAACCTCCAAAATCCTCCACCCATTTTGAGCCCCACCACCCTTAACCCTTCAGCTTCATCAAAAAATCACAAACACCATCCACCCATCACAATAGAAACCCAAAAAACACCACCGTGAACCATCATCATAGCCTTTCCCAAAGCTAAAATCGCACTTTTCGACCTCATCATCACCACCAAAGCCACCATACCTTAGCTACCCCCTCTGTAACTAATCCAACCCCAAACAATAACCACCACAAGTCATCGATCATCATCGCCACTGAGAACCAAACCCCTAACCTAACCAATACAATACCCAAAAACATAAATTTTTTTTATCACCGCAACAGCCACTGTCTTCCGCTACAGCAAAAAAAAATCCCAAAAAAAATAGATCTGGAACCCGAGGATCCCAAGGTTTAGAACTAAGATCTAAACCCCTAACACTTGCAAAAGAAAAAAACCACAACAAAGCACAGCAACCTATACTTTCCAAACCATCAACATAAAAAAAACAAAAAAGAAAGAGGGGGAAAGTCTTCAGTCTAGGCTAGATCTAAAGAGTTAGTTTCTTTTTTTAGGTGAAATGGCGGTTAGATCTAGGTAGAGGAGGAAGAGACGATTGCTTCCATGGCCTTCGGAAGTTAGCCGACGGCATGCGACGGCGTGGACGGCGGCAGCTGGGAGGCGTCGGTTTCTGAGAAGAGGAAAGTGAGAGTTGAGAGAAAAGTCAGTTTTTTTTAAGAAAAAGTTGAAATATGAGCAACAAAAAAAAGAATTTTGGCTTTTAAGAACCTAGCACCAAACGGTGCACTTTGGAAAGGAATACAAGCAGCTAAAATGGCTGCGTTTTTGGAGCTGGGAAAGAAGACCCAGCAGTGGTGCCCGACCCGGATCCATCAGAGGATCCGCATGATGCCTCGACCCGGTTCATGACCCACCTGACCCAGCAGCACACTTTCCAGTTGATCCGGTCCAACTTTAATGCAATTGGATCACCTTAAGTTGGGCTATCTTGAAGAATTGTCCTTTGGGTTTTAAACCCAATACTTTGGTATTATTATCGTTTCCCTTAATACTTATTTTATTACATGTATGTTTGTTTCATATCATTTTCTTTATAGAAGTTCTAGCCAATATATAATTTTACGATTCCTTTTTTAAAAAAAATGAAAAAAGAAAAGATTTTGTTAGTTAATGGAAGTCCATGGTTATCGAAAAATATACAAAAGTAAATTTTGGTTGACATAATTCTAGGATTTTTTTTTTGGAAAGAAAACCTTATGAAAAGTGTAAAATTAATTGAGTTAAAATGTCCGATGATGGGATGCTACGGAAGTCACAAGTAGTGATTCTTAGCTGATCCCTAGGTGAGAAGAGTCTACTAAATATTGTCAAAAGTATTGAGGTATTTAGTATGATTTTTCAATAATTTAATTTTTGTTAAAAATAAAAATAAATAAGTTTTTTTTTAAAAAGAGAAAATAGAAAAAAGAAATTAACAATAAAGTTTAAATTTCAAAATTAATAACTACCCGATGATGGGATGTTACGGAAGTCACAAGAAGTGATTCCTAGCTGATCCCTAGGTGAGAAGAGTTATACTAAATGTTGCCAAAAGTATTAGAATATTTAGTATGATTTTTCAATAATTTAAATTTTTATTAAAAATGAAAACAAATAAGTTTTTAAAAAAGACAAAAACAAAGAAAATTAAATAAATAAAATGATGAAATTTAAATTCAATTAAATGAATTCCCGATGATGGGATGCTACGGAAGTCACAAGTAGTGATTCCTAGTTGATCCATAGAAGAGAAGAGTCGTATTAAATGTTGCCAAAAGTATTGGAATATTTAATACAATTTTTCAATAATTTAAATTTTTATAAAAATGAAAATGAATAAGCTAAAAAAAAGAAATAAATAAATTAACAAATAAATAATGAAATTCAAAATTAAAAATTCATTTGCATCATTTTTATTTGTTTGCATCATGTGCATTCATAATAATTTTCGAAGCAAGTGTAAATCTTCCGAGAATAAGATCCTGTAGAAGTCACAAGTAGTGATTCTTAAGAAATCTCTAGGTGAGGAAAATTATTTCAAATGTTGCCAAAAGTATTGGGGTATTTGATTTAATTATTCAATACAAAAAGGTTCACATTTACTTTCAAAAAATAAAGTTTAACCTCTTAAAATAAAACAAAATAAATTTACAAATAAAAAAATGATTTTGAATAAAAAGATTGCAATAAAATAAGAATTATTTTTAAATATTAATTCAAGACCATTTTATTAAAATTAAAAGATAACACATGATTACTATGGTACCGTTTTTTAACGGGCGTCGTGGGGGTGCTAATCCTTCCCTACGCATAACCATACTCTCGGACCCGATTTTGTTTTTGCAGACCAAAAAAATTATCTTTTTAATAAAACTTAATTAATTTTGAGATTTTGTTAAAAAGATAAATATTTTAGGTGGCCAATCACACCCAGTCAAAAAAGATTGGTGGCGACTCCCTTTGTTTTTGAAATGTTTTCAAAATCATCGAGCGCGAAGCCGTTACGACAATATGATTATTATTTAAAATTAAATAAATAATTGATACATTTTTTTAATAAAAAATTTTAAAATTTTGAAAAAATTTATTATTTTTTGTACAATGATATCATCAACAAAATAAACAGGGAATCTTTTTAATTCAATTATAAAATGAAATTAATTTAAAATACCATAAAAATAATCTTTAATATTATACTTATTGTATTTATAATAATAAATATATTATTAATTTAATATTTAAATTTATTATAAAAAATTATAATATTTTATTATTTTTATTTCATATTAAAATTTTAATTTTAATACATCAATAAATCAAATATACAAAAAAATCATTATATAATATCAACATTTGTTTAAAACTTTGAATTTGATCATTTGTGTAACACATTAAGAATATTATTAACAAAATTAAATTTACACTATATTTTTTTAAAGTTTCAAGTACGAAAAGATATTAAATTTACTTAAAAATAAAAGCCTAATCTTAAAATTAAAATTTTAGGTTTTTAAGATTAAAAAAAAGTTAAGTAATTAAATTAAACAATACAAATACAATGTCCAAACAAAATATAATCAAATAAAAATAGGATAATTATTCTATACACCATTGGTGAAGTTTTTTTTTACTCCACAAGCAGAGTTAAGATCATGATATATGTCTTATTTTATTTATTTTATTTATTTTAATATTTTTATTGGACATGTGTAATGATTCTACTACCGCTTGTAGAGTTAAAAATACTCCAGCAGCAATTCATTGAATAATGATCCATAAAAATACCCTCAATTCATAAAATCAAATGAATAAAAGTTTTCTCATTCCTAAAGAGTAAGAATTTAATACATCAAGATCAACAAGTCATTCCAACATCCAAATTGAATCCTGTAAATTATAACCAAATCAATCACAATTAATTACTATTAACAAAAAATTTTAAATTTTTATCAATAAAACTAGTAAAATGTAGAAAATCAACATATATTACAGTTAGAAAGCTTTTAATCCTCTCCATAAGACAACTAATCCAACTTTATTTTAGTGCAACACTCCTTCCAAATTCCAATGTTTCGTCTCCTTCAACTAATAAAATTTATTAAAAATAATCATATAAGAATTTAAATAATAAAAATTTTAATAAATAATAATAATGACATTAAAATCGTACCATCATTGAATAATTATGCATAAAAATATCCCTCAATTCACAAAATCAAATGAATAAAAGTTTTCTCATTCCTAAAGAGTAAGAATTTAATACACCAAGATCAACAAGTCATTCCAACATCCAAATTGAATCCTGTAAATTATAACCAAATCAATCACAATTAATTACTCTTAATAAAAAATTTTAAAATTTTATCAATAAAACTAGTAAAATGTAGAATATCAACATACATTGCAGTTAGATGCTCTTAATACTCTCCATAAGACAACTAATCCAACTTTATTTTAGTGCAACACTCCTTCCAAATTCCAATGTTTCATCTTCTTTCGCTAATAAAATTTATTAAAAATAATCATATAATAATTTAAATAATAAAAATTTTAATAAAATAATAATAATGACATTAAAATCATACCATCTTGATCTAAAACTTTTTTTAATTCAACTTTTCAATTTTTTAATGAGATATTTGATTAATTAGTGTGTACTATTATATTTAATGTAATAATATTAATATTGTGTGCACAAACCAAAAATAAAATAATTATAAAATTGAGCTAATTAGTTGACCAATTATTATTTATTCATAATATTAAGTATTTTTTAATGTATACTATAGTATTATTCAACATTATAATTGAATAATTAGTTAACTAGTTATACAGTTAGATTTAATGTAATTACTAATTATGTTGGTATTTAAAAAACAAAAAAAAAGTAAAAAAATTCTTAAAAATTTAAAATTTTATTAAAAATTTAATACAATTATTAAAAAAGGTAATAAAACAAAATAAAAAATTATTGGACTAAGAATGTCCAAATTCCAATGGCCCAATTTTGACTCAAAAAAATACAATAACCCAAAGAGTTATTGGTTTAACTTAAGACTTAAGAGCATACTATTTTAGCCTAAATGTTTAATGGTTTAATGTGATTTATTTATAATTTGTTAGTTATTTATTTGAAATAATTATTTTTTTTAATGTATCGTAGCTAATATTTTTGGATTTTCACTTTCCTTTTGTTTTACTATATATTTAAAAAAAATAAGTAATCATTGTCAAGTAATAAAAACATTAAAATATAAAAATTTATATTTATATAAATATTTATTAAATTTTAATTTTAGTTTAGCATTTCTATTATATAATTATTTTACTATATAAAAAATTAAATTAATTATTACATTCAAAATTATAAAAATATTTATGGCTTATAAAGTTTCAAAATAATTTGAACTAAACCCGCTGAATTTGCTCAGTTAAAATCGGACTGAACCTAAAATTAACTGAATCCGAAACAAACTCTAAATCGAAAAAGTCCGAACCTAGAAAACCTGAATCCGAAAAAACTTAAACTTGAAAATACCTGAATCCGAAATGGCTCGAGTCCGTAATAACTTAAATCCAAAATAACCCAAACTCAAAAACAATTCAAACTGAACCCGCCTGAACCGGCCTATTTCCCACCTCTAGTCGGAGTAGCCATGAAGCTTACTAACACCCCTGCTGTTAAAGTTTCTTCCTCTGTTCTAGAAAGACATTTTTCCTACCACTGGCCTTAGAAGCTAGATTTATTTCCTACCAATGGTTGATTATTTTATATAATATTTTTTGAATTATTTTCATTAATCGTTTGTTATTCTCATGCACATTTAAGACCCAAACATAAAAAAATGAATCTACCTATGAACATTCCAATCAGTTATGAAACCGTGGTAACATATAAATTAGTATCTCAACAAAAAAGTAATAAAATAATTTAAGAATATCTAACGGTGTTTGTAAATAATTGAATTTATTATATCCGACTGAATTTTTTTGTACGTATCGATCACCGAACGATCCGACATCTATTGGTAGAAAAATTAAATTTAGTTAAAGAGAAAGAAAGTTATGAAAATGTTTTCAGTTATAATGATATATGGGATTTTATAAATTAAAAAAATTAACATATATTTTTAGAAAACTTGTGTCTAAATTTAACACATTGGTGTTTAGTGGACCACTAAGAACATCTACCAAAAACAAAAAATTATGATTATTCAATATGCATATATTACTGCTCCCAATTTGCTATGTTGCAACCAACCCTTTGAAATTTTTGGCTTGTTCAAATTGATTTTTGTTTGAAACCTCTCAAAAATAAGAGTAGCGCACGAAATATCCCAAATTTATTAATAAAAAGAAAGAAAAATCTATCCAGCATTATTTAACCTATTTAAGGTTATTGCACAATTATGATTAGGTTTTTACCATAATTGATCCATCCTATATATATATATTTCTACAGATAACAATGAAACAACCATCAAACTCTTTGAGATCAATAGTCGTGATTGTCTTTGCCTGAAAAGGTTGGTAAGAAGAATTTTTTTGTGAAAAAAAATTTAAATTTCACAATCGAGTTCATTTTTACGATTACAATATTATTTTGTTTATGGTTAAGTATATTGTGTTAGCAAATTATAGATAGCGCTTTGGAATAAGAAAAATGTCTTCCACTATTAATGCAATCACTTCATTATGCAATGCAAACTTGATATCCTTATCATTTACTGTCATTTTTACCTTCGTTGATATTCTAGGAACTTTCATGTCTATGTATATTTTCGAATTTTAATATCATGTCTTCACCGATTGAAGGAGATAATGCAATGGAAGCATTTGTTAGAGAGGCACTAAGACAAAAGGTCAATGATGAGCAGGTAAATAATCGTAGCGACCAAATTTATCATATATAATTTTAGAATAATTATTCAATACATCATCAGTGATAGTTTTTTACTTTATAAATAGGGTTAAGATAATGATATATGTTTAATTTTATTTATTTTTTATTTTCTTAATATTTTAAAAAGCATATTATCATCTTAATTCTACTTGTGGAATTAAGAAACTCCACTAATGGTGCATAGGATATTAATCCATAATATTTCTCTATGATTTCTTAGTTTTATGTAACTCGCTTTTTTTTTTTACCTTATTATTTCATTACAACTGCGCAAAGCTAAAAGAATTAAACCACCTAAAGTTCCAAATTAATGCTTATTTATACAACTATTTCTTTTGTATGTTTAAAATTAAAAATGTGAAATTAATTATTTATTCAAGAGAATTAATTTTAATCGTTATTTATGATCAGGAGGATATGAAAAAAGGTAGTGAAAAAGCAGGAGACTCATCTTCCTCGGATGAATGCCATCAACCAGACCTTAATAAATTCCCAACTTCAATGGTTCAAAGGTGCACAGTAATATATATTTATATTTATATATTCTTAATTTAACTTTCATAAGAAACTTCTTAGATCTAATTTTATTTCACATATTCTAACTGAAATCTATAATATCAGATCTGAAGAGATATTTGGAAGGCCTTCAGCCATTTCACCACTCTCTACTCATTCTTTGCAGCAACGGAAAACTTCACCTAATATGGTAATTCTATAAACACATTTGTAAAATTTAAATTTTGGATAATTATCTAATACATTATCAATAGAGTTTTTTGACTTCACAAGAAAGTTAAAATAATAACAAATGTCTTATTTTATTTTTTTTATCTTCTTAATAGTTTTAAAGTATATATGTTATCATTCTAACAGACTTCTGAAGTTAAAAAAATTTCACTGATGATGCATTAAATATAATTAAATTTTTAGTATCAGAGTATTATACTCCTCTTTTCTTTTACTTACTAAAATATATATATTCCTTACATTTTGATAGGCAAAAGACAATGTTGATGATAGAAAACGGATTCGAACTTCATCAGAAAGTGTTGCTGTTGAACATAAATTTCTGTATGTCATATATTGCTAAGTAATTAAGTATCCTAATTATTATGCCAACTATTTATTAATTTCTTGCTATAGCTTTAGTAAATCTACTTTCGTGAATTTAATAAATAAATAAATATATATATATATATTTGCAGCATCACTTATCCGACTTACACAAAATTTTTTTCTTATTCTGTTAAACGTTGTCATTTTTCATATGCTTAATTTTGTTAAATATATATATACATATATATATATATATATATATATCTGAAAAGTGAAATATAATTAAGGAGAAAGTATGTTATAAATGTAATTAAGTCTAAAGAGAAAGTGTATTACAATTTCTCATGATATATATAATTGCATGAATCAAAACATTTCCTTTTCTATTTGATAATTAATTAGGTCTAAAGCAATGCAAACAACCAACGATGAAAGTATATTAAAAAGCGCTCACTCAAGAGGAAGTTCGAAGAACAGTGTTAAAGCCTCCAAAGAGCATCCTCTTCCAATATCAAATATTCCACCGGAGTTTCGTTTGAGTTTCTCTTCTAGAAATGAAGTTCCTCAGGTTTATTTGATCACACATTTGCAAATGAAAATCTATGAAGTTTAAGTAGCGGAAAATTAAGTATACAAGAAATCAATTATACATCGAAAATAATAATATTAACATTTTTCTCCCCTTCCATTATTCATTTGTGTAGACACAACAACGAAATTGGACGAGTGGATCCTCTTTGGACAAGACGAATTGGCAGCCCTTTTCTGAAATAACTACCCATGAACCTGATCTAAAATTGGGGTACTTAAACCTTCGCTGGCTTTGTATTTTTTTTCCTTATACTTTTAGCGTATTATTTTTCAAGTAATATCATACCTGCAGCTGTTAATATGCAGTAAGAGGACTACCGTTCTCTTGTTTTTTTGCTCCATATTACTTTCTAAACGTTATGAAAATTACCCATTCTCATTTGGGTTCTGACATAGCTCTACTATTTTTTGTCAGATTTTTGACATTTAGATTATTAACTTAAATTTAATATATATATTTTCTGCTTTCCTTCTAAAGGTCACAAGAATTTGGATTCCAAGCATTGTTGAATCAAGCTATGACGCCCGATAACTTTCACGTGAAAGATGACAGGGCAATCCAACAAGTATATTTATATATAAATACTCTCGCACACATCAATTGTAGCATTACCATCTCTTTTTCTTCTTTCTTTTTCTTAAATAAAAGAAAAAAAAATACTAGGCATGGTAATTAGAGAAATATCTATATCTATTATTGTCCATTTTTTTACAGAGAGTTGGGTCCAGCGCTATTGGAGTATCAAGTCCTGTTCAATTGGATGACATTCCTAGCAAACCTAATAAGGTATTTAAGGGGTTTTTCTTGTAGTTATTTACGCTTCAATTTTTAAAACCTACTTTAGTATGATGTCCAAATTGTTTAATATTTTTGATGCAGAGGAAAGTGACTTGGCAAGATGACACTCCACCAACCCCAAATCTTCCTTTTATTGATTGGATGTCAGTGTCACCAAGAGAAGGAATTCGAGGTCAAAACGATAGTGTTCCTACTGCTTCTGGTTCAAGGTACTATGTTATCTATATTAGCTACACATTTTTTATCGTATAACATCCTTATCCTTGGTAGATATCTAGCTTAAGCATCTTGAGAGTAGTCAACATATAAATTTAACTCTACTTATTATCAATGTAATTGAAATTATGTATTGATAACTTAGTGTAAGTTCATATAATTAATTTATGTAACTTACCCCAATATTGAAATAAAGGTTTTGATTATGATGATCAAAGTAAGTGTTTTACCCAAACACAAATTGAGCAACAATTGTATTTGGATCAACATATTTGAACAATTTTTCTTTCACGATATCTTTTAAAAAAATTAAAATTGTTGAAAATTCTATCCACAGATCCAAAATTATCAAGAACAAAGTGTATGATTCATCTTATGCAGCTATGGGGTTACCGGTTGATCCACATCTAAGAATGCTTCTAGCAAAACATGCCAATGGTACGTTTCATTTACAACATTAATTTTGGTTTTAGGTTTAGTACTATTTGTTGTTGTTGATTACGTTTTTTCTTGAATTTCATGGCAGTAGAAAACAAGTATAACACTGATAATAATCGGGAAAATTGTGGATCAAAGGCCATGCCTCGCTAAACTCCCTAGTTGTTATGGATCACCAATTGATCGACTGCTTGAAAGTTGTCAAATATTTAAAATAAATTTACAAAGAGGTTATGAACCTCAAAATTTAGAGTATGTTTTATTGTATTTTTTAATAGCAGCTTTTAAACTTGTTCTTTGAAACTACATCTTGATCTGTTTATTTTAGTTTGTTTGAAATATGATGTGACGAGAATTAAAACTTTGATGTTCATTTTGGTTTCTTTTTCTTTTCTGTTGGGATTACTTATTTTGATTAATTAAACTTTTTTAAATTTAAATGCGAATGGTTAAAATATTTTTATTCAAGATATACAATCATTATATTCGCTATGATCCAGGAATTCGACTACTCAACATGAAACATAAAAAAGAGTCACCACCAATTTTTTCTTTATCTAAGGCTTACTCGTCACGAAGATAAGTGATAGTCTAATTTTCAGAACTTAAATTTGAAAGTACAATTACATGTAAAGATATATTATCTTATGTTGCCTCAAAAGGTGTTAACTAAAATTTAATTTAAAAATACATATTTTAAATTGGAAAATCTCTTTGAGTTTTCCATAATTCTAGTAGAATCTCGGGAAAGTTTCTTCACTTAGAAAGTATATGAGGAAATCCATTAGTTTCTTTAGAAAAGGTTCCATCATCGAATTTATTTTATATTTTATGGAAAAAAAAAGTTGTTGTTTTATTCCTTCTCATCACCTTTGGAAAGGGATGTAAAACAGACGAAGAAGCCTAACCAAGTTTGGCCCACATGGACTCGAGCTTAAATGAGCTTGTGCATTTCAGCTTGCATCTAAATGGGCCAAAAATTTCTACTTCAATCCAGCCTGCAGGTCAGCGCTGTTATTATTATTATTATTATTATTATTATTATTATTATTATTATTATTATTATTATTAGTTTCAGATTTCATATGGGTAAACTTTTAATTAATAGTTCAAAGTTATCTGCATTATTTCTCTTCCTTTAACACCCATTATGTGAAGAGCGAGAATTTCTAAATAAATATAAGGTATCCGAAAAATTTAATTTGGACAAATTGAAACCCAAATTCAAATAAGAAATTAAAAGGGAAATTAAACTGGAAATAAGAAATGAAGGAGGAAATTTAATTTGGATAAATGGAAATCCAAATTAAATAAGAAAATGGAGAAAATAATTTGGGATATTTAGAAATCCAAAACTTAATAAGAAATAAAAATATTTTGGTATATTTATATAATGATATTATATAAATATTATTTTGTGTTAAAAGTGTAAAAGTATATATATAAATATATATATTTTAATACAAAATATGTATTTAAATACATATTAAGAATAGTGTATATATATAATTATGGTGTATAATAATTATATATATTATAGTTATTATTATTATTATATATATAAAAATATATATACTAAAAAAAAAAGAAATTTAGAAGCGGGAATCGGGATACCCGATTCCCAGCTTCTTCTTTCTCCTCTGTTATAGACAGAGGAGAAAGACAAATAAAACCGCCGGCCCCCTGCCGGCCAAAAGAGGAGGAGGAAGGAGAGGGTCGTCACCGGCGAGCCGAGGGGGAAGAGAAGAAACGACCGGCGGCGACCCGAAGCGAAAAACAGAAGCGAAGCGAAAATGGGAGAAAAGAGAAACCGAGAGGAAAAAGAGGGAAAAAGAGAAAAGGAAAAGTGGCGGTGCCACCGATCTGGCCACCGCCACCCCAACCCCGAGCTCGGCGGAGCTGAGAGGAAGCAAAGGAAGACCGCCGGTGAAGAAGAACGACGGCGGAGGAAGGAGAAACGTGGAGGAGAGGAGATCGAAAACCCACCTCCAGATCCGCCACCGCCGGTGCCGCCGCTGGGGAAATGGAGACCAGATCCGGCCTCGTGGCAACCTCGACAAGTTGTGGAGCGGCTGAACCGCCGGAATGGCTGGCCGCCGGTGACCGAACCGGTCAAGCCAAGCTGAACCGGCCTGAACCGGTCCGAACCGGTTCAGGCCAGAAAAAAAAACAGAATAGAAAAGAAAAGGAAGGAAAAAAAAAGAAAGAAGAAAAGAAAAGAAAAGAAAAGGAGAAAGAAGGAAAGGAAGAAGAAAGGGAAAAAGGAAGAAAAAATGGTAAGGAAATTTAGAAAAAAATAAAATGATGGTATTTATTGAATAATTTATGGTTATATTGATGTAGTGTATTGATATTGAAATTGTAGTAAAACGGAAATGAGACGAATGGTGGAATTCGGCGAGGCTCGAAAAATCGAAAAGTGCGCTAAGCTTTGGCGAATAGGTAAGATACTTTTATAAAGCATTAGTAGCATCATATTGTATGTGGGATTTATGATTTTTATATGATGCATTTATGAAATGATTTTTAATGGAATTGTGATATTCTTATATATGATCCATTGATTTAATTGATATTAAAAATGCTAAGAGGACCCACAACTGATGGTGGGGGTCTTAGTAGAGACGTAGGAAATATGAGAATCAACGGCTGTGGTATAAATTGTGTTTCCCTTGCAGGAGGTTAGGGAAAATTAAGCCGTTATGCTGCCGAAAATTTTAGGAAAATGTTTGAGGAAAAAGATTTAGTTTCTCCCATAAATGGAATTTTAGAAATAATTATTGAAAATAAACATGTGAAGGACTTTATTGTATTACCGGAAAAGGTTGATATTGGAATCGATAAATCAAATTATCTTAATATCTCAAAGTAATTATCAAGCTAAGATTGAGATGAAATAGATATTTGGAGGATCAACTGATAAGAGTAACAATGGTTATATAATATAAATTAAAAGAGAAAGATTGAAGTTATAATTTAGATGGTCGATTGATTGAATTTCGGAATTATCGATTGAGAGATGATTTCAAAAATTAATTGATTTAGATAAATGGATGTCACACACGTGATTATACGAAATTGATTATAACCTTTGGAATAGGTTTTGAAAAATATCCTCTCGTATTTGAGTGACTTGGAGAAATTGGAGAACATGATGAACGGTCTATCTTAGTGATATGATTGAGACGATAATAAGAAAAGTAGATCGTGATGCCGTATGGACATTGATAGAACACACGTCTACACAAAAATATATTTGTACACTTCGATATTAAATAGACGTGAACTAAGACTACTACAATAACGTAGATGGTCGCAAGGCGACTTAAATGGTTGAAAACATTGTTGATAGTGGAAATTAGCAAATCTTCCTAAGTGAATGAAATTGAACCTCAAGACGGAAATTATGAAGGTGCACCAATAGATCAAATTATAGATGGATTGATAGACGACTATTGATCTTGTGAGTTTATATTCTCGATGTTGACTCTGAAATAGGTCTTGAGTGATGATATTGATAATTACATAATTCCAGTATCTTAATGGTTATATAGAAATATGATATTTAAATATCCAGAGATACTAAAAAGAATTCATACTGACAGTGGTGGTCCAGTATTGAATGATAAAATGTACCAGTGATTTTTATAGTCGATAATTACTACGAAATGATACTGAATATCGAGGAACTACAATGAATATCGAAATTACCTATTAGGTATGATTTGATTGAAATCAAAAGTATGGAATTGAGGAATTGGATTATAGTTAACACTATAACTAAATGATATGTTTTACAAAAATGATAGTTCATTGTTTGAAACTCATGATTGAATCTGCATCGCATTTAAGCATGCCTTCTTACAATTTGAAACATTTTAATAATGTTTATATGAATACTGTAGAGTATTGATTTGATTTGAAATGAAAGTATATGGTAGATATATATATTTTGATATATGAAGTCTTATACAGAATTTTACCATATGCTTTATATGATATTGAAAGAAAAGATAAAGATTTAAATGTTTTATGAGACTGTAGGCATCCTAAAAGAATTAAATTCAATAAAGCATAGTGGAAACCGCCTAATTGGAGCTTTGCTCATTAGGCATATATGCTTGTCCGACAATAGTCGTGGACAGGTCTCAGTCACGCCTGATCAGTGGGGCTGAGAGAGATGAGGTCTATGGCCATAGATAGCGCCCTAGTTGGTTTCCAGGGGACGATGACATGATTTTCACTGCTAGCTACAGTGATTTAAGTCTTTATTGATAGAGATGATAGGGATCTAGCCTAGTCTCTAACCGATATGATATGAAGTCTAGAGTATGATTTTATTGATATGAACTCTAGACTTGACATGATTTATACTGTACATGAAACAGATTTGAAACAAAATATGTTTTGAAACAGTACATGTTTTAAACATGTTTTAAAAGTCCATGAGATATGATTTCGACACTTATATGATTTATATGTGATTTTGTGTCGAACATGGCATGATATGTGGTCTAGAGTATAGTTTGATTTGATATGAACTCTAGACCTGATATGATTTACAGAATATGTTTTAAAAGTATATGATAAATGATTTCGACACTTACATGATTTATATAAGATTTTGTGTCGAATTTGAAATGACATGCGGTTTAGAGTATAGACTGATTTGATATGAACTCTAAACCTGATATGATTTATAGTATATGAAAAATGTTTTAAAACCGCACATGTTTTAGACATGTTTCGAAAACGAATACATGAATTGAAAATGAACATGTTTCTATAATGTCTTAAAGGCAAATTTGAAATGAATTGAAAATTCATATGTCGAGCATGTCCTAAAGTATATATGATATGATTTGAAATGATAGTGGTTTAGACAGAAAAATTACATGAATTTGCATATTAAACCCTGATATGATAATATGCTTAGTATATGAGAATTCCATGAGGAATGTCATGACTCGACGTAAATGATGTTTCACCTATACGATGACATGACATGATATGATATATAAACATGAGATTGATATGAAGAGGATTCTGATCTCACTCTATCGTGATCATAAATTCCCAGACGATAAGTGATATGAATTGATGTAATACGGGAATATGATTATTAAATGTAAAGTGAATTCGATAAGATATCTGCATTAAACATGGAGAATATATGAGGAGTGTCATGACTCAGTGGTAGCGATATTTCATCGATATGATGTCATGATATGATATGATATGATATGAAACATAAATATAGAAACACACGAAGAGAATTATGACTTCGTACCACCGTGATCATGACCCATAATATGAGACTTGATAAGAGATGATAGTATACAGAAGTATGATTATGAACTGAAAAGTAAATATGAGAACTGATATGAGAAGATAGAATACAAAAGTATGATTATGAAATGAAAAGTGAATATGAGAAGTGATAATGAGATGTTATCGATGAGAAAGGATTAACTGTAATTGCATCCTTGCAAGTTTTAAGCATTTGCGGTTAAGACAGTATAATCCTACTCTTGCATTTATATTAGTATCTTACTGAGCCGTGGTTTTGCTCACCCCACTAAATTTCATCTCTTTCAGATTATTGAAGTTAACATCTGCCATGTGAGCTGCTCAGTGGGCATCGGAGACGGTATATGGACTTGGTACTAGTCTTCTAAGGTATATGTTTCTTATAAAATATTTGTTTACATGTAAGACTTAAATTGATACACAGTACATATTCTGTTTAGCAAATCGGGATGTAACTAAGAACCGTTTCCGTGTTTGTTTAATATTTAAATGGAATGACTATAAGCCACCTAGATAGTATAGTAACTACACTGACACCGAATACAAACCTTAAAATGAAAAAGAAAAATTTAGTCCATAAATTTGTAGACTAAGAAAAGTATAAGAATCGAGTGAAAGTCGCGGTCTTCAGGTCGTGACAGATTTAATGGTATCAGAGCACGGTTTGTCTAGTACGTGTCAGTGTAGTTGAGACAGTGATAGTGTTACATCCCATGTACTGTGTAGTGTCTACATGTAAACTTGTTGATTTTCAATCTGTACCAAGAATTGTCGGCTATTGGTATAGGTGATACCAGTCGACGACCTATTTAAAACAGGTTGGGCTTTGACATAAAGATGCCAATCGATGTCCTGTTGAAAC
Source organism: Heritiera fomes (assembly GCA_032173925.1). NCBI lineage: Eukaryota > Viridiplantae > Streptophyta > Magnoliopsida > Malvales > Malvaceae > Heritiera > Heritiera fomes. The sequence continues at coordinate 289,129 of JAPDPM010000026.1, forward strand.
GGATTGGAAACCGTTAATGAATGGTATCAATATGGTATAGAAGAATGGTGTATCACCTTAAAGGAATAGGATACAAATGATCGAGAATGATTGATTGTGGCAAATTATATGAGAAGATATGTTAATTGAGAAGGATTGAAAGAGGTCAAGAAATGCCCAATGAAAATGATCGAACAAAAGTATGCGGCTTGAGTGAAAGTGCAATCCCACCTTGAATTATGAAGATTATTGGAAATTGAAAATATGATTTCTAGTTATAAGGGAACATGAATATGAAGCAGTCTTTGAATTTAAGACTGAAAGTGATTTCGCTTTGGTTATCACATCGAGATGTAATAAGAATATTACGTGAAAAGAGATATAGAGAGAAGATGATTGATAAATGTTACATTTATGGCAAGAGATGATTAACAGTAAAGTCTGCAATGAGGTGCAGCCTTGATTTATCGATGTGACAATTGGTGTGGTGGGATAATACGAAACCCAAAAGAAATATGACATTATGGAAGTGATTATAGACTGATTGATTAAATTGAATCACTTTTCCATTTTCAAACTTCTAGATTTCTCTAATGCCTTAGTCGAAATATAAATATGAAACAGAGAGAATGTATGTGAAATTCCAGTGAGCATTACATGTGATGAAATTTTGAATTGCCAAATGTTTATGAAAAATAGTAAAAGGCTTTGGGATTCCAAATTTATTGACGGCATCGCTCCATACTGATATGAAAATTCGAGCGTAATGTGGAAACGCTCGAAGATATGTTGACAGAGCGGATGCACGAAATGTGAAAGCTACTGGGACAATTACATACTACTGATTAAATTGCTAAACGATAGTTACTAAACTTCATCGACTTGGCACCAAATGAGAGAAATGAATGATAAATTGTGTGAAACAGCTATTATGTGGAAAGAGATGAAAGTGACAACTCCAAATGTGATAAGAAATTTTAAGAGGTATGAATATATGGAGAAAAACGATATATAACAGTATAAAAAGTGAATCTGAATTTGAAAGTATGCTGGTAGCATCATTTAAAGGATGATTGAAAGGATAAGAAAGATAAGAGTACAAGATGATACCACCCTTTAGTATAAGTTAAATTCGGAGGACCGAATTTCTTAATGTGGGGAGAATGTGAAGAGCGAGAATTTCTAAATAAATATAAGGTATCCGAAAATTTTAATTTGGACAAATTGAAACCAAATTCAAATAAGAAATTAAAAGGGAAATTAAACTGGAAATAAGAAATGAAGGAGGAAATTTAATTTGGATAAATGGAAATCCAAATTAAATAAGAAAATGGAGAAAATAATTTTGGATATTTAGAAATCCAAAACTTAATAAGAAATAAAAATATTTTGGTATATTTATATAATGATATTATATAAATATTATTTTGTGTTAAAAGTGTAAAAGTATATATATAAATATAAATTAATACAAAATATGTATTTAAATACATATTAAGAATAGTGTATATATATAATTATGGTGTATAATAATTATATATATTATAGTTATTATTATTATTATATATATAAAAATATATATACTAAAAAAAAAAGAAATTTAGAAGCGGGAATCGGGATACCCGATTCCCAGCTTCTTCTTTCTCCTCTGTTATAGACAGAGGAGAAAGACAAATAAAACCGCCGGCCCCCTGCCGGCCAAAATAGGAGGAGGAAGGAGAGGGTCGTCACCGGCGAGCCGAGGGGGAAGAGAAGAAACGACCAGCGTCGACCCGAAGCGAAAAACAGAAGCGAAGCGAAAATGGGAGAAAAGAGAAACCGAGAGGAAAAAGAGGGAAAAAGAGAAAAGCAAAAGTGGCGGTGCCACCGATCTGGCCACCGCCAACCCAACCCCGAGCTCGGCGGAGCTGAGGGGAAGCAAAGGAAGACCGCCGGTGAAGAAGAACGACGGCGGAGGAAGGAGAAACGTGGAGGAGAAGAGATCGAAAACCCACCTCCAGATCCGCCACCGCCGGCGCCGCCGCTGGGGAAATGGAGACCAGATCCGGCCTCGTGGCAACCTCGACAAGTTGTGGAGCGGCTGAACCGCCGGAATGGCTGGCCGCCGGTGACCGAACCGGTCAAGCCAAGCTGAACCGGTCCGAACCGGTTCAGGCCAGAAAAAAAAACAGAATAGAAAAGAAAAGGAAGGAAAAAAAAAGAAAGAAGAAAAGAAAAGAAAAGAAAAGGAGAAAGAAGGAAAGGAAGAAGAAAGGGAAAAAGGAAGAAAAAATGGTAAGGAAATTTAGAAAAAAAATAAAATGATGGTATTTATTGAATAATTTATGGTTATATTGATGTAGTGCATTGATATTGAAATTGTAGTAAAACGGAAATGAGACGAATGGTGGAATTCGGCGAGGCTCGAAAAATCGAAAAGTGCGCTAAGCTTTGGCGAATAGGTAAGATACTTTTATAAAGCATTAGTAGCATCATATTGTATGTGGGATTTATGATTTTTATATGATGCATTTATGAAATGATTTTTAATGGAATTGTGATATTCTTATATATGATCCATTGATTTAATTGATATTAAAAATGCTAAGAGGACCCACAACTGATGGTGGGGGTCTTAGTAGAGACGTAGGAATTGTGAGAATCAATGGCTGTGGTATAAATTGTGTTTCCCTTGCAGGAGGTTAGGGAAAATTAAGCCGTTATGCTGCCGAAAATTTTAGGAAAATGTTTGAGGAAAAAGATTTAGTTTCTCCCATAAATGGAATTTTAGAAATAATTATTGAAAATAAACATGTGAAGGACTTTATTGTATTACCGGAAAAGGTTGATATTAGAATCGATAAATCAAATTATCTTAATATCTCAAAGTGATTATCAAGCTGAGATTGAGATGAAATAGATATTTGGAGGATCAACTGATAAGAGTAACAATGGTTATATAATATAAATTAAAAGAGAAAGATTGAAGTTATAATTTAGATGGTCGATTGATTGAATTTCGGAATTATCGATCGAGAGATGATTTCAAAAATTAATTGATTTAGATAAATGGATGTCACACACGTGATTATACGAAATTGATTATAACCTTTGGAATAGGTTTTGAAAAATATCCTCTCGTATTTGAGTGACTTGGAGAAATTGGAGAACATGATGAACGGTCTATCTTAGTGATATGATTGAGACAATAATAAGAAAAGTAGATCGTGATGCCGTATGGACATTGATAGAACACACGTCTACACAAAAATATATTTGTACACTTCGATATTAAATAGACGTGAACTAAGACTACTACAATAACATAGATGGTCGCAAGGCGACTTAAATGGTTGAAAACATTGTTGATAGTGGAAATTAGCAAATCTTCCTAAGTGAATGAAATTGAACCTCAAGACGGAAATTATGAAGGTGCACCAATAGATCAAATTATAGATGGATTGATAGACGACTATTGATCTTGTGAGTTTATATTCTCGATGTTGACTCTGAAATAGGTCTTGAGTGATGATATTGATAATTACATAATTCCAGTATCTTAATGGTTATATAGAAATATGATATTTAAATATCCAGAGATACTAAAAAGAATTCATACTGACAGTGGTGGTCCAGTATTGAATGATAAAATGTACCAGTGATTTTTATAGTCGATAATTACTACGAAATGATACTGAATATCGAGGAACTACAATGAATATCGAAATTACCTATTAGGTATGATTTGATTGAAATCAAAAGTATGGAATTGAGGAATTGGATTATAGTTAACACTATAACTAAATGATATGTTTTACAAAAATGATAGTTCATTGTTTGAAACTCATGATTGAATCTGCATCGCATTTAAGCATGCCTTCTTACAATTTGAAACATTTTAATAATGTTTATATGAATACTGTAGAGTATTGATTTGATTTGAAATGAAAGTATATGGTAGATATATATATTTTGATATATGAAGTCTTATACAGAATTTTACCATATGCTTTATATGATATTGAAAGAAAAGATAAAGATTTAAATGTTTTATGAGACTGTAGGCACCCTAAAAGAATTAAATTCAATAAAGCATAGTGGAAACCGCCTAATTGGAGCTTTGCTCATTAGGCATATATGCTTGTCCGACAATAGTCGTGGACAGGTCTCAGTCACGCCTGATCAGTGGGGCTGAGAGAGATGAGGTCTATGGTCATAGATAGCGCCCTAGTTGGTTTCCAGGGGACGATGACATGATTTTCACTGCTAGCTACAGTGATTTAAGTCTTTATTGATAGAGATGATAGGGATCTAGCCTAGTCTCTAACCGATATGATATGAAGTCTAGAGTATGATTTTATTGATATGAACTCTAGACTTGACATGATTTATACTGTACATGAAACAGATTTGAAACGAAATATGTTTTGAAACAGTACATGTTTTAAACATGTTTTAAAAGTCCATGAGATATGATTTCGACACTTATATGATTTATATGTGATTTTGTGTCGAACATGGCATGATATGTGGTCTAGAGTATAGTTTGATTTGATATGAACTCTAGACCTGATATGATTTACAGAATATGTTTTAAAAGTATATGATAAATGATTTCGACACTTACATGATTTATATAAGATTTTGTGTCGAATTTGAAATGACATGCGGTTTAGAGTATAGACTGATTTGATATGAACTCTAAACCTGATATGATTTATAGTATATGAAAAATGTTTTAAAACCGCACATGTTTTAGACATGCTTCGAAAACGAATACATGAACTGAAAATGAACATGTTTCTATAATGTCTTAAAGGTAAATTTGAAATGAATTGAAAATTCATATGTCGAGCATGTCCTAAAGTATATATGATATGATTTGAAATGATAGCGGTTTAAACAGAAAAATTACATGAATTTGCATATTAAACCCTGATATGATAATATGCTTAGTATATGAGAATTCCATGAGGAATGTCATGACTCGACGTAAATGATGTTTCACCTATACGATGACATGACATGATATGATATATAAACATGAGATTGATATGAAGAGGATTCTGATCTCACTCTATCGTGATCATAAATTCCCAGACGATAAGTGATATGAATTGATGTAATACGGGAATATGATTATTAAATGTAAAGTGAATTCGATAGGATATCTGCATTAAACATGGAGAATATATGAGGAGTGTCATGACTCAGTGGTAGCGATATTTCATCGATATGATGTCATGATATGATATGATATGAAACATAAATATAGAAACACACGAAGAGAATTATGACTTCATACCACCGTGATCATGACCCATAATATGAGACTTGATAAGAGATGATAGTATACAGAAGTATGATTATGAACTGAAAAGTAAATATGAGAATTGATATGAGAAGATAGAATACAAAAGTATGATTATGAAATGAAAAGTGAATATGAGAAGTGATAATGAGATGTTATCGATGAGAAAGGATTAACTGTAATTGCATCCTTGCAAGTTTTAAGCATTTGCGGTTAAGACAGTATAATCCTACTCTTGCATTTATATTAGTATCTTACTGAGCCGTGGTTTTGCTCACCCCACTAAATTTCATCTCTTTCAGATTATTGAAGTTAACATCTGCCATGTGAGCTGCTCAGTGGGCATCGGAGACGGTATATGGACTTGGTACTAGTCTTCTAAGGTATATGTTTCTTATAAAATATTTGTTTACATGTAAGACTTAAATTGATGCACAGTACATATTCTGTTTAGCAAGTCGGGATGTAACTAAGAACCGTTTCCGTGTTTGTTTAATATTTAAATGGAATGACTATAAGCCACCTAGATAGTATAGTAACTACACTGACACCGAATACAAACCTTAAAATGAAAAAGAAAAATTTAGTCCATAAATTTGTAGACTAAGAAAAGTATAAGAATCGAGTGAAAGTCGCGGTCTTCGGGTCGTGACACATTAAAAACCATAATTTTCATAGACCATGTTCCTTCAACTAATTTTAGCATTTACCTCATCATCATCTACTATTATATTCTATATCATCAAATTTGTCATTTCTGTCATCCTTTCTTTGTCCTATGGTTTGGTTTTTATTCATTAAAAAGTTAATTTTTCACTTGCCTTCCCAATAAATGAGAGGAAATAGAAATGTGCCGGCCTCTAAGCAAGTAGTATAACAATGAGCAAAAGCTTCATCCAAGGACAGTAGCTTAGAGAAAACCAAGAAGCATACACCAGCCAATCACTATTAAACTTATGTAACTCTTAAATAAATCAGAAGCAGGAGCCCAATCTCAATTCATAATATTCTATTAACAACAAATCCAAATTAAACAAAGTTTAATAATTTTAATCCAACACAACTTCAGAAGCAAAGTAAACATCAATTCGATGACTAAACAAACGTAAAGTATAATTCATAATTTGATATATAAACGCAAAGGAGTTGATGATTATTTATTCAAGGAAAAAGATGGCATCAAATTCCCACAAAAAAAATAATCAAAAGAAATGTAATTGATAAAAAAAACCGTTTCTTTTTTCTCTTTTTGTGTTAAACTAAGGGTGTAAATACATGAAAGTTAAATTGTTTTTACTTGCCATTCGAAGAGGTGAATAGATGATAGAGAGAATGAACAAATTGGGCTGAAAAAAAGAGGGAGCGAGAGAGAAAAATGAAAGAAATTAAAAAAAAAACTGTGGATTAAATGAACTACCTTTGGAAATCTTATATTTTTAATTTTTCCTATTTCTATTTTTATTCTTTTTGGTCCTATTATTTGAAAAATAAATAATTATTCTTAATATTGAAATTTACTACTAAATTCTCTATCATTTTGGGAAAATTTAAAGATTTTTCTCACCCAAAATTTCTTAGAAAGCACTTGTTCGTGACTTCCTTGAATTTCACAATTGAAAGAATTTTCAGTTATTTTTCAAAATTTATTGTTTATTCAAAGAACCTAAAAACAACTAATAATTAGTTATGTTTTTAATCCTTATTATTATCATAATTTGTTTTTATTTTCTTTGAAAATAAATGTTCATATTTGACATTAAAAATCTTTCCCAAATTTTCGACTCAATATCATTAGACAATCGGTACTCAAAAATCCTCATGTATTGTATATTGTCATAAGACAAAAATCGTACTCAATCTTAATGGAAAGTCCATATCTTTAAAAACAAAACAAAATATCCCTTAAGAGATCTAGAGTTCACCAAAACAGATTTCAAAAAATGCAACAAAGATCAATAGTTATATGAAAAACATACAAATATTCAAATCAACATGCATGCATGACAATATCATTCACATTCGGAAAATGCTCAAAGCAAAAATCAAAATCATAGTCAAATCTCGGAGATCACATGCAAGTTTTGCTCGATTTCACAAATGGAGATTTAATGTTACTAATAAAAATTATAAAATACTCTGTTAAAGTACTTACAAACTCTTAGTGCAATTACCAAGTGGGTAGCACTTTGGTTTGCGTGCACTACCGTGCAGCCATGGTTAACGTGTATTGTAAAGCATGAAACACTAGTAGTTGGATTTTAAAGTGGGAATTCATTTAAATAAGGATATTTAAAAGTTTAAAATCTAAATTTTTTATTTGATAAAAAATTTTGAAGAATTTCAAAATTTAGGAAGGATTTCAAAAGAGAATTTGAGCATCTCAAATTCCCTCTTGAAAATCCACCTAAAGATGTGATTTTTTAAAACTCCCCCTACTCTTCTCTACTTCATTAGACATGTCTCACTATTAAATATAAAGTTAAAAATAAAAACATATTATTTTATTTAAATATAATATCTATTTTTATTTTTTTATATTATTATTTACATCTATATATTTTTACAAATTTAATGATATCCATATTGTATATTTTATTTGATATTTTTCTTTTTCTAATATATAATATTATTATTTTTCTTTTATAATTAATTTTTATTTAATCAAATTCTAATATTCAAAAATTCTTTTTAAATATTATTTACCCAAACAAGTTAATTAAAAATGTTAATATCTTAAAATGATGAATTTGGAAATGCCTTTATTTTAAAATGCCTCAAAATTTTAAAATTCTCCATCCAAACGCAACCTAAGGCTTTGCTCGATAAAAGTGATAAAAAGAGGTGAGAATGAAAAATTTGTTAATATAATGGTTAGGTTTCATAAGTTTTTTCTTATTTTGTAACTAAATTATTAGATTAGCAAATTTTTTATCATCACTCATTTTCATCTTTCTTACCAAGCAAAATCTAACGCATTCAACATATGCATATGCCTAAGTCAAAACGCTAAAATCACCAATTTTCACAGTCCATTACAATTAACACCCAAAATCAGTCTCAAGCTAATTTCATTAACAAAATGCTAAATTTAACGTAGCTAAAAGATCAATTTCACCAAAATTCCACTTTAGGCCGTGAGTCCACCTAGCCCTTTCTTGTGTCCTTTCTACAAACGAATTATACCCACACCACACTTAGCTTACAACATATACTTAAATAAAATTTATAAATTCACCACACAACCATCCTTACCCGTAAAATCAATTCTTAGGCCGAAACTCCCTCATTTTCGCCTTGGAAAATTTCTGCAATTTAACACAAGAGTTCATCTCAACTTCATCACATATCACTCATACATTAAAATCAAGACAAGACACCAAGATTTTTTACCTTAAATCCAAGATTTTTTACCTTAAATCCTTGGTGTGGCCGAAACTAATTCACCAAGATCATGCCAATTCTTTGCATGCAAAGCATCCTTGCTAAATTCGAACACAATAACTCTCTACCTCTCGGTTTCCCTCAATTTTATGTGTTTCTCTCGTAATTTTCCTGAGACCCGAGAGTTCTCTCACTTTCCTCTCTAATTTATGTTTTGTTTTCTCTTAAGCTCATGGAAATGGTGAAAGATTTCACTCACTTGCCTATCACTCTCTTGCTTTGTTCTCACTTGGTATTTGTTTTCTCCTTTATACTATGTTTGGAAGACATTATTAAAGGAAAGGAATGTAAAAAGAAAAGGAGAGAAAAGGAAAAGATACATATACCTTTTGTTTGGATAGTTAAAATTAATAAAGGAAAGGAAAGTAATTTTAACTACTTTTGTATGGTTAAGTAATGAAAAGGAAAGAAAATGATTTATTATAATTTTTTTCAATTATAACCTTCTATGTTATAAATTTTATAACATAATAAAGCTAAATTAGATATTTTACCTATTAAATTTTTTTAAGTTTCTTTTTCTTCTTGTTTATCCTAAATTAAAATATTAAAAAAATTATGTCAATGAAAAGCAATGGGTATTCACTCCCTTTCTCTTTTTTTTCTTTAGCTAAAAAAAATTTCAACCTTTCCTCGTTTAAATTAATATTCTTTTCCTTTTCTTTTCCTTCCTCGTTCTCAATCCAAAACATAGGGTTAATAACGATACACAAAGGCCACCACGGTTTGCTCTCAAACCAATTTACAAATTGATTTCCTTAATTGTTTAGATTTTAAGCATGAAATGGCGTTTTTTCTTGCATTCCACTAAGGTCAATTTCTCTTCAATCACTTATTTTATTTTGGATGGTAAAAATGGTAAGGCCACCACGTTTTCATTCTCTTTTACACATGTTAAGGTGGTGTTTCTTTGGTTTCTCACTATTGCCATGTGTTTCATGCATATTTCCACTTAGTTTGTTAGGTGTCAATCATGCATGTTTGTTGTATATGCATAATCCCACGTTAGTTCCACTAAGCACATGTGTTGGTTGCTTCTATTTTCCCTAATGTCATGTATCACCATACAAGTTCCACCATACAAGTTCCACTTGTTTCAAGTTTATTTCTCTCGTCTTTTGATTAATGCCGAGTGTCCCATGCAAATCCATAAATTTAAATTTTGCTTTCTTACTTCTTTAATTTTTATTTTTTAGGAAGATTCTTATGGCATATTCCACTAAAGTCTTCTACTAATTGATACTATATTAACGACATACTAACCAAATATACCTTCAATCTTTTACACAAAATAAATATAAGCCCTCAATATTTTATTGCATGAAAATTAGTCCATAAACTTTTATTTTACTGTAAATAGATTTTCAACTTTTCAAAATCATGTAATTAAGTCCAAAATATTAAATAACAGTAACTTCTATTAGTATTACACACATGGCATGTCAAGTGACTGTCAACTAAGTTATTCACGTCAGTTTCCACATAGAATGTTTAAATATTAGTTACTGTCATTTAACATATCTGAACTTAATTGCATAATTTTGAAAGTTTAAGGTTTTATTTACAATAAATAAAATGTTATGGATTGATTTTCACGTGATGAAATGTTAAGGACTTAATTCTATTTTATGCAAAAGATTTGAAGGTACATTTGGCTATTAAACCTATATTAACTTAATAAATCATGTGGCTACTAGTTATCCTCCATAGATTAAGACTAAATTATGTCTCCTCTTAATTATATAATGTGATATTAATTATATCATGAGCACACTAAGCTTCGTAAATTAATTTGTTAATATCACTTCTCAAATGTATGGCTAGTATTCAATCTCATATACTTGGCCACAGTGAATCCCATTTTATCCACTCTTCCAACTACTCAGCATATGACATAACTCTGAAAAAATCATACGTACATGAAATTAGCGACGAGCCACATATGGTCTGAAAGGGAATTGAGTTAACTTTCCAGAAAAATTGAAATCACTCAATTTGGAGCTCCCTAGCATGAGAGATCTAAATTTCTCAGCTGACTAACTGGCGAGGCATCATGCACTTATGTTCAATTTTAAAATTCATAGAAATTAATTTACGATGAGTTAGACAGTGCAAAATATATGCTTGAAAAGGTAGCTAAGCTAGCTTTCAAATGGATTTGAATTAGCCTAATTGGAGCTTCCTATTATGAGTTATGAGCGATACATTTCATGTAGGCTGGCTGATAAGGTTGCCTATACGTGGCTGCACAGAGGCCAAATTTGAAAAATTGAGGTGTGTTTTATATGCCTGAAAAGATAATTGAGTTAACTTTTAAATAAATTTTATGGTTTGCCAATTGGGTTTCTAAATTTTCAGTTATAACTGAGACAATACCAAAGGGTCAAAATTCCTGTTCATCCAATACCACTTATGAACTAAACTCTAATTGAACTTCCAATTTCACATTAATTATACAATTAGGCTTAGGGAAAATTTAAGGCTTCACTACCAATTTCCATACTACCCAAAACATACGCACCATCACATCTTTGTTAAAGTGACAATCAATATAGATTTTACTTACATCCCAACATTGTTCTTTCGTGGATACTGCTCTCAATTAATTTCAATTCACTTCAATATTGTCTTGCTCTTCTTATGCAAGACTTTGCTTGGTAGAAAGGATGAAAAGAGGTGAAGATGGAGAATTTGCTAATCTAATGGTTAAGCTACAAAATAGAAAAATAGTTACGAAACCTAATCATTAGATTGACAAATTTTTCATCTTGGACCTCTTTCCATCCTTTCTACCAAACAAAATCTAAATGCCAAATATTGGCACATCTTTCTAACTTCAAGATAATCTTATTATCAACTAAAACTATTAAGGAACTAAACTAGAACTAATACTCAAAGATTATCAAACAGATGTTCCTAAGGCAATAAACCAGTGGCTGTGACATCCTCGTCACTACATTTAACCATATAACTTTTTTCTTATCTTATACGACTTGATTAGACTTGTTCGTCAATGTCATTCATTCTTCTTCTTCTTAAGCGTGATATTTACTAACTCAATATGAATATTTTACTTTCAATAAAACAGAATAATGATATATATGCATATCATTCCTTACCGCAGGATCTTACACATCATTCCTAACTTAAATCCCAAAACTCTTATGAACATTAATGTACTGTAGTACTATCTGATTTACATAATTACGTGAGCATACCTTCAACTATTATCGGGAAGTGTATCTCGAAAGTACACTTGATATCTCAAAAGCAAGCTCCTTTATTTGGAGCGGGGTTCACTTTAGATAATCTGTAGGAAATATATTCGTAAAAGGGTGAGTTTACGCTCAGTAAGAAATATATGTAAAAGAGCGTACTATGCCTCTATATGCAGTTTTCCTGTTTGGCTCTATAATGTCATGTAAAATCATTATAAAGCATAAGTTCTTCAGAATAGCATATGCTTACAAATCAAGTAAATCATGTACTTCTTTAAATTAGCATGTACAAACATATTTCACATGTTTTCTTCAAACACACATCTTATACTTTTTTCAAAACATGCATATCATATTCTTTCTTTAAAACATACATCATATAGCTTTCAAATAACCGAGAGTCTATTCGCATTTTAACAGAATTATGCACTGAATCATGTGGCGTACCCCCGTAGGGGCCAGGAATCCTCCCCTAGCCAATATATATATATATATATATATATATATATATATATTAGAGACAATTTGGCCAAATGTCGGTGGCCACGATGAACACTAGTCAGATGTCATCTGTGGCACTGAGGGCTGGACTAGAGCTCATTAACCATGAACATATATAGAAGTGCATAATCATTAAGTACTTCATAATCTCAAAACATTTGTCATATAGCTGTTTGCTATGACATTCATACTTTCTTGAAATAGGTTTTAAAACCTCTTTTCAAACAAGGCAGTCGACTGGCCTCATAGGGCAATCGGTTGCTGCCTCATATTTTCATTTATCGAAATTATTTTCTTTTAAAATTTTGATATTTTTATTGACTGAAAACACATGGGGCAGTCAACTGGTCCAAATAGTAGTCGACTGGTTTTGAAACAGAATGCTTCCAAGAAAAAGGCAGTCGACTAGTCCATATAGCAGTCGACTGTTTTCGCAAACAGAATGCTTCTAAAAACAGGGTAGTCGATTGGTCACTTAAGGTAGTTGGGTGGTTTTGAAACAGAATGCTTTTTAAGTAAAGGCAGTCGACTAGTTTGAAACAGAATGCTTTCTGGAAAATAGCAGTCGATTGGCTTGTATAGCAGTCGACTGGTTTGTCTCGGTTTTCAAAAATCTACGCTTTGGTTGTCTCTAGGCAGTTGACTGCTACTTAAGGCAGTCGACTGCTCTTAGCATTTTGGTAACTAGGAGTAGAACCCGAAATGTAAATTTTCTGCACTTCAAATCAGCTTTTGTTTCATCCCAAAAGACATTCTAAACATAGTAAAACATAGCCAACCTATGTCCGTTACATAAATTCCTTACCTCAATTAGCCAAAATCTCTTAGCTTGGTTGCAATTCAACACCTTTCCTTGCAACTTTTCAAAGCTGTAAACATCATCAATTTCAAACCTTTAGCTTCTTTTATTTTAACACCATAAGTAAACTATACTATCATCATATAACTCCGAACCATAGACGAAATTGAAAGAATCAACTTCTACTCTTACCTTTGTCAAAACTCAAATTTGATAGGATTTCTGATCTCCTTACTTCCTTGGATTCAACCTTTCATATTACAAGCCTAGCTTGAGCTATTGACAATGATCGTTTTTCGTTAAGAAAGCTTAATGATTCGATGACATGAGGTAGTGGTTTGTCAAGGCAATTGCAATTGGAAACTTGGGAAATTTTGGAGGAAACGAGAGGGAGAGCAATGGCTGCCGACTTGGGATGAAAAGGATGATGACTCATAAGCTTTATTTAATGCATTTAATGTATATTCATCCCTTAATCAACTAATCTTAGCCATTGACCATACATTTCTTTGACCTCTTGACCATTTACTTCATCTTCATTTGACACATGTCCAATTAATTGGCAAAATTCCTGATATTAATTTCTTTATACTCCAATCATTTCCATACTATTAAAATAATTTCCTTGACTAATTGACTATCAATTCTGTCGTAACGGCTTCGCGCTCGACGATTTTGAAAACATTTAAAAACAAAAGGGAGTCGCCACCAATCTTTTTTGTCTAGGTGTGATTGGTCACCTAAAAATATTTATCTTTTTAACAAAATCTCAAAATTAATTTAGTTTTATTAAAAAGACAATTTGGGTCTGCGAAAACAAAGTTGGGTCCGGGAGTACGGTTACGTGTGGGGAATGATTAGCATCCCCACGACGCCCGTTAAAAAACGGTATCATAATAATCATGTGTTATCCTTTAATTTTAATAAAATGATCTTAAATTAATATTTAAAAATAATTCCTATTTTATTGCAATTAATTTTATTCTTTTTATTCAAAGTCATTTTTTATTTGTAGAAAAGATCATTTTGTTTTATTTTAAAAAGTTAAATTTTATTTTTCAAAAGTGAATGTGAACCTTTTTATATTGAAGAATTAAATCAAATATCCCAATACTCTGGTAACATTTGAAATAATTTTTCTCACCTAGAGATTTCTTAAGAATCACTACTTGTGAGTACTATAGAATCTCATCATCGGAAGATTCACACTCGCTTCGAAAATTATTATGAATGCATATGATGCAAACAGATAATGAATGATGTAAATGAATTTTTTAATTTTTTATATAAATATTTCTTTATTTATAAAAAATTTTTATTATTGAAAAATTGCACTAAGTATCCCAATACTCTGGTAACACTTAGTGAACTTCTCTCACCTAGGGATCAGTCAAGAAATCACTACTTGTGAGTTTTATGACATCCCATCATCGAGCGATTCATTTAATTTAAATTTTCTTTGATTTCCTTTTTCTTTGTTATTTTTTTTATATATTTTTTATACATTTTTTTTCAATAATAATTAGTGAAAATACAAGTAACAGAAATATTTTCAAAACTTTCATTTTATAACATGCATTAATAATAATAATAATAATAATAATAATAATAATAATAATAATAATAATAATAATAATAATAATAAAAGCACAAAATAATGACATAATAATAACAATAATAAAAACACAATAATAATAATAATAATAATAATAATAATAATAATAATAATAAATATAAAACCCAATAATAATGATAATAATAAAACAAAAGGCTAAAAAAAAATATACCCAAATTTGTTGGGTTTAAACCCAATAGCAAGAGGCCCAATTAACAGCCCAAGTAGCACAAAACAGGTGGGCCGGATCGGGTCGGCGAGGCGGGTCAGGCGGCTGTGAGTGCTCCCGGGTCGGGTCGCAAGTCGGGTCGTCTAGGTTGGCATGCGGGTCTTCTTTCGCCTTTCCCCGGGTCGGGCGTGCGGATCCCGGGTCTGATCCGAGTCCACGCGCGGGTCGGCTCCTTTCTTTCTTTTTTATTTTTTAGCTATATAAATCTATCTTTTTTTTCAATTCATTTCTTTTTCTTTCTTCAAAAAAAAAGTTTCAGAGCCTTTGAAGGCTCTCGGCCGGGGCGATTCCCGGCCACCGCTAGGGTCGCCTCCGGCCGTCGCCGACCGCCGTCGCCGGTGGCTAAACCCCGAAAAGCCTCCGACTTTCCGAAAGCTCTTCGCCTCCTCTTTCAAAATCCGACCTCCGTTTCACCAAAAAAATCACCCTAGCCCCCAGATCTAAGCTTCACCGAAATCGATTTCCCCCTCTTTTTTTTATTGTTTTTTTTTGTTTTGGCTGTTGGTTCCGGCTTTTCAGTTGCTTGTTGTTGTGATTTCTTTCTTGGTTTTGTGTTTTTTTGCAGGTTTTAAGATCTAGGTTTTGAGGGGTTCTCGGGTTTGGGTTTGTGTAATGGATGGTGGCTGAGTTGTGGTTGTTGGTGTGGCTCAGTGGTGGTGTATGGTGATGATTTAGGCTGCTGATGGGTTCGGTGAGGTGGGTCTTGGGTGAGTGGAGAGATCTTGAAGCTTAGGGTCTGTGTAAATCTCTCCCCGGTTGATGGTTGGCCGTGAGCTCGAAGTTGAGCGATGGTGAAGGTTTTCTTTGGCAATGGTGATGGTGGTGATAATGGTGGTGAGATTGCTCGACTGAGGTTTTCTGGGTGATTTCGGGTGGCTGTTGAGCGGTGGGGTTTGGGTGTCGGGTGGTGAGATTGGAGTAGGGTTCGATTTTTTGTGTTTTCTCCTCCTTTTCCTTTTTTTTGGTCCGAGGCCTCTGGGAAGCCTTTATAGGGGGGATTGGTATATGGGGTTTGGGAATGACAGGGTTGATGGACAGATTAGACCAAAAATATGAAATAAAAATAAAAATAATATAAATAATAACAAAACAAGTAATAAAAATAAAAATAAATACAAATATAATAATAATAATAACAATAGAACCAATAATAAAAATGAACACAGATACGAATATATATAAAATAATAATAATAAAAATGGGACAAAATTAGGTGTCGACAAATTCTATTTAGGATTATTATCCTATCTATTTCCAGTGGAGTTTTTTAACTCCACAAGTGAGGTTAGGATGATGACATGTATCCCATTTTATTTATTTTTTATTTCATTAATAATTCTAAAGGACATGTCATTATCCTAACCCCGCTTGTGGAGTTAAAAAACTCCACTAGCAGTGGATAGGATAATAATCCTTCTATTTATTTCTTCCATATGTTTCATACATCATTCATGCTTCATAATTCTCATATTTATTCAATTATTCCAATTTATAATACTTTACAAACATGGAAATTTACATAGAATTGGGGGATTTTACAGTGGCAGAGCCAAAGTTTAGCTTGTAGAAGTATATATATCATAGGTTTTAATCTACTTTGGCTGCTCCAAAAAATAAAAATGTTCCATCCCCATATAAATCCCTAAAAAAAAAAATCAGTCTTTATAATTATAAGAGTAAATTTTAAGACAAAAAATCAATTATCAAATTTCAATCTTATTCAGAAAGAGTATTGATAACATTTTATACGATGAAAGAAATTATTTGATTTTAATTTTTATTAAATTATTTTATATATGTTATTAATTTAAACTTTGTATGATAGCTATATGTTAAAAAAAAAGCTAGTTAAGTATTTTTTTTTATTGTTACAATCCTATAAAAATATTTTAACTTCACTTAATTATTTGTTTATATCCTAAATAAACACTATTATACAAAATATCACTTAAAATTAAAAAAAATAATTAATTAATATAGTTCAAGTTTTTTATTATTAATTTTTTAGATTAACTTGTGATTGTGAAAATTGACTAACTTAAGATGTATTTTCTTATTGATAGATTAATTAACCTTATGACAATTCTTTCTACTTTGACTATAGTATTTTAAAAAAAATACTTTTCAACAATAAAAATGGTTAAAATAAGATTTCAAAAAAAATGGAATAAAATTTTTTTGTTTATAATCTTTATTCTCTACATTAAGATAAAATTCGTTAAAACATTCAACTCAAAGTATATTCTTCTTACAAAAAATTATCATGCACAGTTTTAAATAAAAATGTTTGACCATCCATATGTAATAGTTATAATTTTTTTCTTTTCATATTACAATTTTTATATATATGGAGTATTATATTTTACATATATATTTTTATATTTTTTATAAAATAATAATATATTAGATGCTAAATAAAGATTTTCAAGCTAATTGCAAATTTTATTGAAATACTTGAATATCTTATGTATATGTTTGAACCCCTAAATTGATATCCTAACTCTGCCACTGCAACAGACTCACTTATACGCGGCAAGAGTCAGAAAACTCCCACATAGCACTGTCAAAATGGCCCGGCCTAGCCCATTTATTCAGGGCTTTGAGTTCATTTTTGTAGCCCATTTAAGCAAGAGGGCTTTTTGGCCCATCCCATTTAGGCCCAAGCCTAAATGGATTTAGCCCGGGCCTAAATGGATTTAGCTCGAGCTTAAATGGGTCGGCTCGTTTAATTTTTTTAATATTTTTAATTATATTAAAATTTTATTTTTATTTTTATTATTTATATGTTTAACATTTTAATCAAAAGTAAAATATATAAACTTAATACTATTTAGTATTACTAATTTACTTCAAACAAACCTAATGATTCACAACCTCTTACATATATTAGTTAGAAGGGGAAGAGTACATTTGTTTTAAGTGATGTAAGTTCATTTTTGTTTTTTAAGTATATACTTTATTTTAAATTCTCTTTTGTAATGATAATTAATTTATTTTGAAATGTCCAAGGACATAGGCTTTCAAAAGATTTGAATTCAAGTGGAAGAACCAAAATTTCAATTAGATCTTTATTTGGAAGAGCTAAAGATTATAGGTCGCATGATTGAAAATTTAAATGTGTTGCAATGATAGAAAGATCATAAGCCAAGATTTTCAAAGCTTGCAAGTATAGCTTGTGATATCTTGAGCATTTCAATAACAACAATAGCATCAGAGAGTTTTTTTAGTATTGGTTCTTGTGTTTTAAATAAGTATTGAAGTTCTCTAAATCATGAGAATATGAAAACTTTCATTTGCATCTGAAAATTGGATTCTTGGTTTTGAAAGTAATGCTATTAATTAGTTGACAATTTTTAATCAATTCATAAATTTAATTCTTTTGATTTCTTATATTATTCTTTATTTATATTTGTAAATGGAAAAGTTGAAAAAGAATTGATTGAATGTGATTAACACTATGAAGGAAATGGATGGACATGGATCTATTTATAATTTTTTTATTTTTAATATTGTTGAGACATATTTTTCAGTATCTAGGTTTATTAAAACAATTTATATTATGCTTGTTAAACTATTAATATGTAATGTTCAAATGATGTTGAAGACTTGATGGATTTTATGTGAATTTATTTGATGTTTGTTTAATATTTATTTCAAATTTTACTTTGTTTATTTACTAAAATGAGATTTTAATATAAAATTTAATTTTTTAATTTCTTATACGGACCGGTCTGTTTAAATCCGTTAGCTTTTAGGGCCGGATATGAGCTTGCATTTTGAGGCCCATTTAACTAAAATGGTTTTTTGGCCCGACCCATTTATAGCCCGACCCGTTAAGGCCAGCTCGGGCCGGTCCATTTTGACAGTGCTACTCCCACACACACCCTGAGTGTCGAGGAGATTTGTATATTTTTGATTAAATGATCTATTCATTAAAAATTTTGATCAATGGTCATTTTCATTTTATAAAATTTTAAATATTAATATTTCAATTTTTGTATTATAATACTAAATAAATATTTTTTACGTACCATTCAATCTTCGTAATTCATTCTGTTTTTCTGTTGCTTGGAAATTATTTAAAACTGAAAGATAACTTGGACAGACAAGGTAACTAACTTGATTGAAAGCATACAAGATACTTTTCCAATTATTATTTTTATCCGAGTAAAACTAATTTTAAATTATAAAACGGATAAAAAAATTTGTAAAAAAAAAAATATAAATTAAAAGATGATGATGGATGGTAAAACCATACACGTATATATTCGAACATACACACACTTGATGGAGTGGACAATGTTGACTCGATGAAACTGTATTTAACGTTATCCAATGCTGTGCTAAGAAGTTGAGAGTTGGAGGCTCGGCCACATTTCACTTCCATGTTTTTTATGTACCCATCTTTATGTGTCCCAAAGATTCGTTGGCGAATTATGGCTGCTACTCCAGCTTTCCCCGTTCTTCAGCTTCATTCAGCCAAACTCAAATCCGCAGCTTCTCCTTTAAAACCTTATGGTATGTTTAAACTTTAGTATTTTCTTTTTTTCTTTCAAATTTGGTTTTTTAAGCATCATTTTGCTTGTTTTATTCTGCTTTTCAGGGGCATCTAAGTTTGGAATGGTGCAATGTGGGTCGTCATCTAAAGGGAGAGAACCTGAATTAGCCGACGATAGTGTTAAAACTGTGGAACGTTTACTTGAAGAAAAACGCCGGGCTGAGTTGTCCGCTAGGATTGCTTCTGGAGAATTCACTGTTCAGAAATCTGGGTATTTTGTCTTTTAAATTTTCTTGCACATTTTTTTTCCGCTTTGATTGTGATTGTGATGCTTAATAAACTTTTGGGTATTTTCTTTTCATTAAACAAAAAGGGATGTTGACATTTTTATTTCTTCTCTTAAATTTTCAATTAATTGTGGGAAATCATCTCTGTATTTTTAAATTCTTTTGTCATCTTGCGTGTCGTGTGTATTGGTTTAATTATATTTATGCTGGTGAATGCTAGATATTCTTTTTGGTTTATTTTCTGTTTCCGATTTTGTATTTTTAATTTCATAATTTCAAAATATTTTGCTTGTTCCTATGTCTTTCTGTTTCTGGGTGCAAGTTTTCCTTCTCTACTGAGGAATGGTTTGTCAAAAATCGGTGTTCCTGGTGAGGTTCTTGAATTCTTATTTAAATGGGTTGATGATGTTGAAGATTTTCCCAAGATTCCAGAGGCTAAAGGGGCGATTAAGGCCGTTCGGAGTGAGGCTTTTTTCCTCCCTTTGTATGAGCTTTATCTCACTTATGGTGGGATTTTCAGGCTGACCTTTGGACCGAAGGTTTGTGTGTCCTTTTTCTTTTTAACTTAAATTTTTTCTAGTATATATGGTTGTCTAAAATAATTGTGAATTTCATGCTGATCATTTGGGATATTATTGCAGTCATTTTTGATTGTTTCTGATCCTTCCATTGCTAAGCATATATTGAGGGACAACTCAAAGTCTTATTCAAAGGTAAACCATATTTTTCTTTTTTGCTTTCTTGTGTATTAGATGGGCTAATATTGCTTCATCATTTGTCTCGTCCTTTTTTCTCTTTAATCTGAAGGGCATATTAGCAGAAATTTTGGAATTTGTAATGGGGAAGGGACTCATCCCAGCTGATGGTGAGGTTTGGCGCACTAGAAGACGTGCTATAGTCCCAGCCTTGCATCAAAAGGTGTTGTAGTTAATTTATGGATCTAATATCTCTCATTAAGGGTTTTTTTTTTTAATGACTCTATTGCATGTTTTCCCATTATTATGACTTTTAATTCATTTCATCATCATTAGAGCCTTTGTCCCAATAATGGGGTAGGATACATGAATCAATATATGAACTCACACTAAGTCAACAGCATGAATTTTCTTCCTCCACTCATTCTCATCTAAGTTAATGTTTTCTTTCAACTCTCCTTGACTTCCTTCCAAGTCTTATTCGGTCTTCTCTTAGTCTTGATCATTTTTTCAACACTCATAACCTCTACTCTCCTAATTGAAGCATCCATATGTCTACGTCATGTGTGTCTAAACCAAAGTAAATGACTTTTACTCATCTTATCTTGGATATGTGTCACTCCAACCTTCTTGTGAATGTCTTCATTTATCATTTTATCATTTCTCGTATATCCGCACTTCCACAGAAACATTCGTGTTTCTACTATGCTTATCTTCTGTGTATGTAGTCTTTTAGTTACCCACTATTCATGTTTGTCTAAAAACTGCCCTGTGGAATTTATCTTTCAACCATATAGTAATTCCTTTATCACACAACACAACTATAGCACTTCTCCTGTTGCTCTAGCTAGCCTAAATCTTATGTGTCACATCACTATCAATCTCTCTATTCATCTATACAGTCAACCCAAATATCTGAAATGATCTCACTTAGAGATCACCGCCCCATCTAGCATCATTATATTTCAGTTTTGCTTTTTGTTTAAACTGAATTTACATTTTATGTATTTAGTCTTCACTTTGCTTAAATTGAACCCTCTTGATTCTAGTGTCTATTTCTGCAATTTTAACTTTGTATTAACTTCCTCTCTAGTCTCAACACACAATACAACATTATCTACAAACATCATATGCTAAGGCATATTATCCTGGATAAATTTTGTCAGCTAGTCCATTATTGCAGTGAACAAAAATTGGCTGGGCCTTAACCTCTTCAAGGCATTTCCAAAATTAAATGGGAATGTGGTCAGGCTCAACAGCTTTTCCTATCTTCTTTCTTTTTTAGTGCCTCTTTTACCTCTATCTTTTTTATTCTATGCATATAGCATTGGTTTAGATCCTCAGGAGAAACTAAGATATTATTCAAAACTTGGTTTTATTCGTCATTAAATAGTTTGTCAAAATAATCATGTCACTTTTCTGTAGTGTCATTGTCCTTAACTAGAGTTCTTTGGTACTCATTCTTGATATATTTCTCAACTCCTAAGTCATGACTCCTCTCTCTTGCTCATACGAATATGTATATCTCTTTATCTCCACCCTTTATGTCCAACTTATCATAAATGTCTTTCACAATCTTTGCTTTAGCTTCTGCCACCACCTTCTTTGCCTCCTTCCTAGTTAACCTATATTTTGTAAAGCTCTCTTCGGTGTTATTCTTCTTCACTATTGCTTAGTTTTTATAGCTTCCTTAACTGATGCAGTCCACCATGTTGCATCCTTTTTAGTCAATGCTCTTTTGTTTGATACTCCTAATATCTCTTTTCCCACCTCCCGAATGCATTTTAATTCATTTAAAGTGAGAAATTTTATACTATTCCATTTCTCTTCTAGGCGTGTGTGCAAGTCTTAGTACCTTGGCAGTATGTGCTTGAAATGTCTATGGAAAAATTTAAAAGTTTTTAAAATTTAGAGGCATAATTCACGGATTAAAAAGGAAAATGAAAAAGAATGTAAGCATCCTGACTTACGTAACAAAAGAAGATAAAGGTTTATTAACAGATTTTTACATAATCACATAAAATGACTTGTAGTGGTGGGCGGAACTACTAACAGCAAAAATGTAGTCCAAGAAAGAGTGATAAAGTAATAGAACATTAATTAAATATGGTTGAAACACCATTCAAAATCATTAGTTGTGATGTGTACTTTTTGAAGTATTTGTTTTCAACTGAATCAAGTTATTTTTTTTCCATGTTTAGTATGTAGCAGCTATGATTAGCCTATTTGGACAAGCTACTGATAGGCTTTGCCAGAAACTAGAGGACGCTGCAACTGATGGGGAAGATGTAGAAATGGAATCACTTTTCTCCCGTTTGACGTTGGACATTATTGGCAAGGCAGTATTTAATTATGATTTTGATTCATTAACAAATGATACTGGCATAGTTGAGGTATTTTCTTTTTCCTATCCTCATTTTGGCTTGGCTGGCACTTTTTGTATGCTGTTGCTGCTGAGTTTCACTTACATTTTTGTTAAACGTCTGTATTTTTGCTAGGACAGGCTGTTTACACTGTTTTGCGGGAAGCAGAAGACCGAAGTGTCTCCCCATTTCCAACCTGGGAGATTCCTATCTGGAAAGACATTTCACCACAACAAAGGAAGGTAGCAGAAGCCCTCAAATTGATTAATGATATACTAGATGATCTGATTGCGACATGCAAGGTAAAGTTGTCAGTAATGTAGTGAGATGATATTATGCTTTCTATCTTTATGCCCTCTATAATCACTGAGTGCATAGAATGATATATGTTCATGTCAGATAGGTAAAGTTATCAGTAATGAAGAATATTTCCAATGCTTGGTGTATTATGCTTTCTGCATTCACATATAGATAGGGAATGTCAGACCTGAAAACATCTCTAATAGACCATTCTTGGCATTATGTTGGAGATGCATAGGTTGTGTGTTGATATTAAATGAGCCCATTCGAATAATTAGTGGGCCTGGTTTTATGCAGCTAGTAGTAAGCATGAGGTCAAATTAATAGAGGCTCTAAGGATGATGACATTACTAAATAGGTCCCCAGCTTTCCTTTCCTGGGTCCCCTTTTCAATGGGACACAACAGCATCATAGTCTTTGAATTTGAAAGAATTTGATGTACTCTTTATTTTATGAATACGCTGCTTTTAGAATGAATTGGTTAAAGTATAAGTAAAATTTGCTACAAATTTAGCTGGTTGACATATGTACACTGGGACTACGAAATTTTCTTAATTCAGTACTATGCTCCTTTGTAATATATCTGTGCAAGATCACAATTCATGCAAGTTTAATATAATTTTTTGGTTGCTGTATTTTACAGATTAGTATGTGTATCACATGGTTTTAAATCTTTTCACTGGCTCGATTAAGCATTTTCTTTTGTTCTCATTTAAATTTTAAATCTGCAATTCACAGAGGATGGTAGAAGAAGAAGAGCTACAGTTTCATGATGAGTACATGAATGAACAAGATCCTAGTATTCTCCACTTCCTGCTCGCAGTGGGAGATGATGTATGTATTTATGGTTATCAAATGCGTGAATTGGCAACTCATGAGCTAATATTTCCTTGAATCATTTTGCAGGTTTCTAGTAAGCAACTCCGTGATGATTTAATGACAATGCTTATTGCTGGACATGAAACATCAGCTGCTGTTTTGACATGGACCTTCTATCTTTTATCAAAGGTAATTCAAAGATTAGTTCCAGGAAAAAGAGCTAATTCCCTTCTCTTTGATTTTTTAGTTCTTGTTGTTGGAGTGTGGCAAATTGATGGTTGTTTCGAGAAAACGGGATCTTCTCAAATGAGTCCTTGTTCTTACAGACTTGAAACAAATATCATGGTTGAATGACAACTTATTTCAAGTTCTCATTAGTTCTTTCTCCCTGATTGTTTTGTTGCAGGAACCTAGTGTTGTATCCAAGCTCCAAGATGAGGTATCTTTATTTATTTATTTTGCAACACTGGTATAAAAGGGTACTTTAAGCTTTCAATTCCATATAAATCTCAGTCTTGTTTTCTTATCGATTATTGCATGAAACTTCCTAGGTTGACTCTGTTCTAGGAGATCGATTTCCTACAATAGACGTTATGAAGAAACTCAAGTATACAACTCGAGTTATAAATGAAGTAAGAGAATTTTTTCTATTCCATTTTATGTTTCATCAAATATTTTGCATTAATGCATCTTGTATAGAGATGATTCTATCCAATCTTTGTGCAGTCCTTGAGGCTCTACCCACAGCCACCTGTCTTAATTCGTCGTTCTCTTGAGGATGATGTGCTTGGGAAGTACCCGATAAAAAGGTCAAATCCCTGAAATCAGTATTATTATCATCCCTATTCGCCAATTGGCATGCACCATTTAAAATCATCTTCCAAAAAAAACTAATGGGAGAAAACACGGTTGTTTGGTCAAATCAATAAATATAAAACTTATAAGAATACATTAATTGATTTAGCAATATTTATTACCTGATTATTACCAGATTACCTGTACAAAATTGGACATATGAATAGATATATTAGCTTATTACCTGTACAAAATATCTTTTGAGGCCTCTTTTTTTTTTTAATCTTACTAATGGGAGAAAACATGGTTGTTTGGTCAAATCAATAAATATAAAACTTATAAGAATACATTAATTGATTTAGCAATATTTATTACCTGATTATTACCAGATTACCTGTACAAAATTGGACATATGAATAGATATATTAGCTTATCTGTCTATAAGTTTGTTGCAAATATTGAGATGATATATTATCTTATATGTCTATAAATTTGATTTTAGAAGCTTTCATTCTGGACTTTCGCTTTCCTTTGCTTCATCTGTGACAAATATTTTTCTCTATGTATGACTTTTTGCTAGAAAGCATGTGGGGATGGGGAATGCGGTGATAACTGTTTTTTGCTTAAATGGATATCCTTTGTGTGTATATTGTTTCTTTATCACGCCATTTACATGAAAGTGCTACCATATGTTAACGTTACAAATCTTTTTTTTTTCCTGAACTCTATCATATAATTTACTTGTAGGGGTGAAGATATTTTTATCTCTATTTGGAATCTGCATCATAGTCCGAGTCTCTGGCAAGATGCTGAGAAGTTCAATCCTGAAAGATGGCCTTTAGATGGACCAAATCCTAACGAAACAAACCAAAATTTCTGGTAACAAATAACTGGAATTTTGCTTATTGCCTCAATTATGTTTGTAAATGACTAACGAGATGGCAATGAGTTTCTTCTGATTTCCATTAATTCTTGTTAATCAGAAATTTAAAATGTAGTTTGGTAAAAATGAAAAATGTGACCTGAAATTCTGGGGCTGTTTTGATTAGCATTGTATTTGAGGACCAATTCCTGAATCCCAGAACTGAAATATCTGCATACAGTATTTAACCAGTTTATCAAAATTCTTACAAGTGGGATAAACATGTGTATGCTCAAATGTGTGTGTAAAGCATGTGCATTTCAGTTACTAAAGGCCAAGTTGCTTTTAAATCAATAGTAAGTCTAAATCTCCAAAAGTCTCATTTTCTATTAGAAATGAGTTAAGGTTTAACTCTGTAATGAAAACAGCTGTGTGCTAATTTTTCTGTTAAATAGAACTACAGGGTACATACTGTATGGTTAATATAGTTAAATCATGGTATTTTGAACTTTTTGGCTCTGGGTCAGCTATTTCCTCAGTCTTTTGGGGAACTACTGTGTTTGCCTGAAGCATTTGTTGGGTTTATCAAGAACTTTAACATTGAAAAAACCCATTCTATTGCCTTAGTGTTTTCAACCCCCCTTTTTTTTTTCCTGTCAATAATATGGTCACCATTTGCCACAAATTTGTGTAGATACTGCAACATTTAGTCAAGCTAAGGTATCTTTTAATATGTTTTCTCCATCAGTTGCTTGCCCTTCGTTTCTGATACACTTATATTTTCCCTTCGATAACAAATCATTGATACTAGCACTCTTGTCTCATCAGTTACTTGCCCTTTGGTGGAGGACCTCGGAAATGTGTAGGAGACATGTTTGCATCTTTTGAGGTATTTTCTTGAAAAGATATGTATGAAAAATTTTCAGTCAGTGCCCTAACGTGTTAGTTGCTAATTTTGTGTATTGGGTTCCATATTTGTTCTAGTTGAAACATCTGAGCTGACAAATGCCACTAGTGATTTGTATTATAAAACCTGAAGTAGAGCTATTTTGATTTACAGACTGTTGTAGCAGTTGCAATGCTTGTTCGACGATTTAACTTTCAAATGGCTCCCGGTGCTCCACCAGTAAGTGAACTACCTTGTTTTTTTTGTTCATTGCAACATCTTTTATTTAAAAATTAAATGCAGCAAGAAAAAGAAGCAGGCCGGAGGATATTGATGCTTTTTGCTAAAGCCACAGCAGAAACAAGTAGCAATAGTCAAATGACAAAAAATGTTGCTGGCTCTCAAACTTAGTATTTTCAAAACCCCTAGCTACCTCCTTACAGAAGAAATTCAATTTTATGTAAAATTAAGATACACATCCTAAAATAACCTTCCATAAATGAAAAAAAATCTGAACTACTCCTGTCGTGATTAATTAATGACTTTTTGGCACAATTCCTGCTTTTTCTGTTCCGGTGAACTTCAAATATTGACTCTGTTGCTCCTGCATTAATATAGTTGAATGACCAGGTCAATAGTTTTGATTGCTGTAAATATTCATGCATGTTTGCAAGTGATGATGACATTCATGCTACAATTTCACATTTTAGTATCATCAATGTTGGCGGAATAGACTACACAAGTGAATATAATCAAAGCATTTAAGTAGAAAGAACTCAGCAATTTTGAAGTTGAAGGACCACTAGCTAGATAAGATGGATTGGTTTTCCATTGAGAGTTCCATAATTATTTAAATGTGATTTTACATGAGTTTTAGCATGGGTGTGATGACACATAATAACATAGTAATTGCAAAAGGGAAATGGATATACCTTGTAAAAATTAATCAAATCCACATGCAGGTTGAGATGACTACTGGAGCAACTATCCACACAACAGAGGGGCTGAAGATGACAGTTACACGAAGAATGAAGCCTCCAATTATCCCTGAACTAGACATGCAGGGATTGAAGATGGAAACATCTGCCAGAATATGTGAAGAACAGACCCAACTTGGTGAGAAAGGTGAAGTTTCTCAAGCTCATTCATAACTAGAATAGCCTGCTACATTTAACTTCATTATACATACACTGGATATGTCTCAAGGGGAAGTAATATTGGTGGACAAACATTGGGAGAAAGCTTCATTAGGTATGCTTCCCCTTCAATAGCTGTTTAACACAGTCAGAATAATTGGTTACAACTTATTATTTATTTTTCGTGCAAATTGAGGTTTTGTCATCTTGCAATAAGGTCCTTGCGCATAACAAATTGGGTTTCAAAATAGCTTGAGGTTGTGCCAGGACAAAAAGAATCAGATGAACAATGAGTCGGTTCTGCGACTAAACTGCTTCCAGAAACCAAGAAGAGATCAATGGTAAACCGAATGTTTTCCACACAGTATTATTCATTATCCAGAGCCACAAAACAGTCGGTTTAATAATTTTATGTTGGCTACCTTGCCTAATGCCTTTGGACTTTAATGATTGATTGTAGACCATTCAAGTTTCTTTTCTATCTAGATTTCTTTTTGATAAATTATTTTGCTGGTCTCAACCCCAAACATTACATTTCCATTAAAATCATGCACAAGCAACGAGTCACCCATTTTAATTCCTATTCCTATGCTATGTATCAGCAACATGCTTGACATCTGAATATTAATGCACAAATTCTTTGTCATTAATTAAGTAGGTATTTCTGACTTTCCATATGCATGAGGGGTTCAAAATCCAACAGTACAATATGTTTCTACTGGTACTTTTGTTTTTTGGTGAACATCTGTTTCAACTTTTACATGATGTTTATCTAAATGATTGCAGTGATCATGTGGTGGCATCAAATGTGACAGGGTACTGAAATTGAAATAAGAATTATTTCCAATAGAATTAATCTTGACTAAATACATAATAAGAAGACTAAACATAATTAATGGGTATGCCTTAAAGAATTTTATTAAATGAGCAGGTTGCGATTTCTCTAATGAGTGATCACACTTCCCTTGAAATTAAGAATTTTTAGGTTGCGTTTAAGAATTAATATTGGCTTTCTTTTTACTTTACATAAGCTAGCTATTTGTTATCTTTTGTATGTGAATCCTCCGTATTACATTTTATTTGTTTGATACAGGCTTTTATGATATATAAGATGAACCATGAACTCTATGTATCCTCTTAAATTGCAATCTATAACTTTTCACTTTTTCCCAGAATCTTCACTGTAGAGTATAAATTATAATCCACCGGTGCCCTTATTGTTGAATATTGTATTATAGTTTCATTGTTTGTTTGATAGCCTGAATTAGTTGTTACAATGCTATGTTGCACATTTTTATGAACTCCCCCCCACCCCTCTTGTCTCTCTTTCTGTCTATCATCTTGGTTTAGCAACTGTAACCTTTTTATGTTACCGGCTGTCTGATTGGTTAAAATCCTTGTATTCCTACTGTTTTAGGAACAGATTCTTTTTCTTTTATTTTTATTTTTTTGATATGTTAGTTATAACAAATAGGAATCCATTATTAAATAATATTGTTTGTTTTTTTCATTGTCATGAGGTTGCTCTACCTAATATTCTTTTTTTTTCCTTTAAAAATGTATTCTTCATACATTATGCATGTTTTAGACCACCAACAGTATTCAATGCCGTAATTTTGGGTGAACTATTCTGATAACTATTTTGATGTAGCTGAGTTGGATAGGGATTTAAATTTGAGATGAAAAAGAACCAATGCAACTCATGCCAAAACTCTTGCTTAAGGTAGAGTCAGCAAGTTTTGATAATTTAAGTTATACTGCTTTTGTCTTAAATTACATTTTTATTGTCTTACCAGCAGCTACTTGATGCTAAATATGCTAATATGGTGCAAAAAAAATCTTTTTCTCTTTTCTTTTCTTATTTTTACTTTCCTATTATTGTGGAGAAAGCGGGCAGAAAGAAGTTGTAAAGTGGAGAAAGGAGTGGAGAGATGAAAGGGTGGAGGGAGGAGAGGTTGGGGTGGCTGGGAGTTTAAGTTGGGCTCAGAGGACTTGCTTATCTCTTTCCAATTCTACTTGATTATCAAAAACAAAATGTCCGGTAATATACTGCCCATTCTCGGTCCAAATTTAGTACGGTTCAAATTCATCCGATGTGATCCATAAAGAGGTCTAGATGCGAAGCAGATGAGACCTTTTAAACTCAATTTAACTGGCACCAAGATATTAAGCCCAATAAAATTGGCATATGATGAGTTGAGATGAGCTTTTAAGCTTAATACGACTAGCATTGTGGAATACAAATCCAGTGAAGTTGGCATTATATGAGATTTTTAATTTCAATTTGACTCGCACAGATATTCATGAACCTAGTGAAGATGAAATATGATTCTTAATATAAGAAAATTTTAAGTCTGTCGGTATCCATTTCAAAGCCCATTGGATGGTACTTTTAAAGACCTTTGTACATGATCTTTAGATCTTTGGATATCTATTTCAAATTCTTTGGTAACATCTTTTAAAATTTCAGGGTAGTATAAAAAATGAGCATTGATTGTGCTTAAAGATCGGTATCCAAGTCTCGTACTTGTAAATGCAAAAATCTAATAGGTTGAAATATGAAGATATTAATGGATGAAATATGGAGATATTTGAGGATAACATGTGGATGCTTATTAGAGAATAAATTTACTAAACGACTTGCTATACGAGTTTCATTTGGTAGTGTCACTTGAGTGTATATGGAATATATTCTCATGTAAAAACAATGTAAGTAATTCTTGGACTTGATAGATCATGTCATCTTATATGTGGATCAGCATACTTTGTAATTATCTTTACGAGTTTGGAACAGTCAAATGCTTAAAATGGATTTTTTTTGGTATGTCACAAAGCATATAAAAGTGGATAAGTAGTCAAGATGAAAATTCATCTCGTTGAGTGACTTAAAGTGATAATATCTCACATATCCAAACATATATTAACCCTGAAATCTTTGGCCAAGGCAAAATGTGAGTTGGAGTTAATATTGCTAGTTCAAGGGTAAATATGAAAGTGTGCGTAAAGTAGACATTGAGTCAAATTCTATCTAATTTTGAGATATTGAGATTAAAGGATCAAACTACACTAATAAATTGTATATTATATAGGTTAGTCAAATCATTTGACCTTTCTAATATGAGAATTTCTAACCACACCGTATCTTTTGTTGGACACATCCTAAATACTAAAAAACTCAAATCCCATTTCCTCTCTCTTCATTTTTATTTGTCACACCCTAAATTATATCTTCTTATTCCTAAAATACCTCCACTCTCTTAAAATCCTAATCACATCCTACCTCCCATTTTCATTTCTCTCATCTTTCAATCTTTGAAAACTTTTCAAATCTTAAAGTTTGGCAAAATTGTAAGGTAAATATAGCTTACATCTTTTGTGAAATATGTTAACTATTGTTTTTTTCGCATCAAAATCTTCTAATATGCTTATTTTTGTGAAGAAATTGTGATGAATTATAAAGTTGGGTGCACTGGTCACGGGACTTGATGGACTCGTGGTATCACATGCTGTGAGCCATTCAAGGCTTGCGACAAGGGTATGTTGCGAGTCATTAGAGGCTTGCGGCATGGGTGTGCCATGATTCGTTCGAGGCTCATGGCATGGGATTGTCACAAGCCTTTTGAGGCTCATGGCAAATGAGTGTCACGAGCCTTAAAAAATGTTTCTTTTAATTTTTTACTAGCATTTGTGTTTCCAAATAAGGTTAATTTACAATTTATATTAAAATTAATTTGTGCAACATTTTATTTGAGTGTGATTATGTCTTTATTGGGATATTAGTGATAGTTTTGATACTATTAAGCAATTTAAGATTGTCCTCTTTATAAGTGATTTAGTTATTTGATGTGAATTGGTTTAGGTGATATAGATTTGTTTGGTACATGTGAATTACTTCATTTGAAGTGAATTCGTTAAGTTCATTTGAAGTGAATTTGTTAAGGACATGAGAATTGGTTTCTTACATGTGAAATGATTTTGTTGTATGTTGATACAGATGTCACCATGTAGACATAGACATGATCATAACCGTCCACTTGCTGATACATCGAGGTGGAGGCCCACTGCGTTTGAGAGGAGACACATAAGGTCAAAGGCATTAATTGAGGAGGACATAGCAGGGGAGAGCTTGCATGTGACTACAGCTAGTGTCGCACCACTTCCAGAGGAGATGCAGCATGCTGAGGTAGTAGCTGCGGAGGAGAGGCTGCAAGCTAATTCATCTGCCAAGGCACCAACTACGGTGGATAGGCAACAAGCCAGTACATTTGCTGAGACACCAGTTACAACGGATAGGCAATGAGCTAGTACATCTGCTAAGGCACCAGTTGCAACGGGTAGGCAACGTGCCAGTGCATCTGCTTAGGCAGCAGTTGCAACGGATAGGCAACAAGTGATGTGGGAAAACACATTTTTTCTTATTTTAGGAAATCGTGTGCTATAATATAGGAGATTTGGTAGTTATTGTATTCCCTGTTTTTTAGAGAATAATCTGTAGCCTAAGATTAGGGGATTTCCTAATATTATTTCCTGTTTAACTATTGTAGTTGTATATATATATGTGTGTAAACAACCTTAATAAAACATATAGAATCGATAAATTTTTTTCAAGATGGCATAAGAGCTGTAGGTTATTTCTCTAGGAATTCATATTCCTCCTAAAGTCAATTCTATTTTTTTTTTGTTCCCATTCCAGAATTTTTTTCGCCTTTCTATTTCTGCTGTTCCTCGTTTTTTTCTTGAGCCAAGTTGAACATCATTAATGGCAGCCACACATTTGAACTTTCATGACCGAGACCCAGGCCATCGAGAGTAGCTACTCTGTTGCTGGGGAACTATCTAATATTCAGGCCGCCTATAGATTAAATGGGAGAAATTATTTGAAGTGATTGCAACTGGTGCAGACACATTTAAAAGGCAGAGGCAAATTAAATCATTTACTTGGTACTAGCCCTAAGAAGGGAGATCCAAGATTTGATGCGTGGGATGAGGAAGACTCAATGGTGATGTCCTGGCTTTGGAATTCCACGTCTCTAGAAATCAGTGATACCTGCATGTTCCTTAATACTACCAAGGAAATTTGGGAGGCTATTAAACAAACATATTCAAAGGTTCACAACGTTGCACAAATTTATGAGATCAAGACTAAGATTGTTGTCACCAAACAAGGAAGTTGGATAGTTACTAAATATTCCAATCTCTTGCAAAGTCTTTGGCAAGAGATGGATCATTATCAATGCATCCAGATAAAGTGTAGTGAAGATGCAGCTGCATTTAAGAGGTTTGTTGAAAAGGGGAGAATTTATGAATTTTTGACTGGATTTAACATGGAATTTGATGCAGTACGAGTCCAAGTACTTGGCAAGGAGGATTTGCCATCGCTTAATGAGACAATTTCAATAATTTGTGCTGAAGAAGGGAGAAGAGGAGTTATGGTGCAGAATGTATCTGTTGAGAGCTCCGTATTGGTGTCAAAAATAGTGAGACGAAAGAATACTGCATTACAGCAACCATCCACAGAAGAAAGCAAATAGCCAAGCCAGTCAAAATCCTTTAACCGATACGATTTGTGGTGCACCTACTGTAAAAAACCTTGTCACACCAAAGAAGAGTGTTGGAAGCTCCACGGTAGGCCACAGGTCCTAAACAAAAATGAAACAGGGAGGAGAGGATAAAAAAGAGGATAGGTTCAAGCTCATATGGTCGGAGTGCAGTTAACCAAAGATAATAGCAACCAAGAAACACCTCTCAAACTCAATAAAAATGAGATTGAGAAATTGAGGAACCTTTTGAGTTCACTGAAAAAGCCATCTACTTTAACAAGTACTAGTAATTTAGCCTTTTCAAGTACATCTACTCCTCATCCCTTTAATGCTTCGAATAATATCCCTAACACATGGGTCATCGACTCAAGAGCCACAAACCATATGACCCTTTTTCCTCTACAAAATTTATCTCATATATACCCTGCCCTAGTAATAGGAAAATCACCATAGCTAATGGTTCAGTCACTACTGTAGCTGGTCAAGGAGATATCTTTATTAGTGATTCACTTACATTGAAAAATGTTCTCGACGTCCCAAAATTGTTCACCAACTTTTTATTTATCCAAAAACTAACCAAAGATGCTAATTGCAGTGTGATTTTTTATCCTTCTCATTGTGTATTCCAGGAACTGGGTACGAGGAAGATGATTGGACGTACTAGGGAGAGAGATGGCCTCTGCTATCTTAAAGAGCTAAGTGAACAACGTAGAGTTAAAAATCGTTTTCCTTTGTCATTCATTTCCAAGTCATTCAAATTCAATAAAGACAAGGTCTGGCTTCATCGTCTTCATCTTGGTCATCCATCATTGCATGTCCTTAAAATTTTGTTTCCTTCATTGTTCAATATAATTTCGATTGAAAGCTTTCATTGTGATGTGTGTGAACTCGTAAAGCATAAACATGCTGTTTTATCCAGTAAGCAATAAAAAAAATCTATTCCATTCACTCTTATTTGTAGTGACATTTAGGGGCCTTCTACTATACCCAACATATTTGAGGCTCGTTGGTTTGTCTCGTTTATTGAGGATTGTACTCGTATGACGTGGATTTTTCTTTTAAAAAACAAATCGGATGTGAGTCTTATGTTTAAAAAATTTTTCAATATGATTCAAACACAATTTGGAGTAGGGATTA
Source organism: Heritiera fomes (assembly GCA_032173925.1). Classification (NCBI taxonomy): domain Eukaryota; kingdom Viridiplantae; phylum Streptophyta; class Magnoliopsida; order Malvales; family Malvaceae; genus Heritiera; species Heritiera fomes. The sequence goes on from JAPDPM010000026.1 coordinate 323,519, forward strand.
AACGATTTCGATATGATAATGCAAAAGATTATTTTAATCAAATCATTTCTCTATTCTTTCAACAACATAGCATCATTCATGAGTCATCTTGTGTTAGCACTCCCCAACAAAATGGAGTGACCGAACAGAAAAATGGCCATCTTTTAGCAGTTACCCAAGCCTTTCTTTTCCAAAACCAATTTTTAAAAAATTATTGGGGAGAAGCCGTGTTAACTACAGCTCACATCATCAATAGGCTCCTCACAAGGGTGCTTGATTTTCAAAGTCCCATACAACTGTTCGCAAAATTCTATCCCAACTTCAATGTCACCAACAATCTTGTTCCCAAAATATTTAGCTGTGGTGCCTTTGTTCATGTACATTCTCAACATAGGCGCAAACTTGATCCAAGGGCTCTCAATTGTATCTTTGTTGGTTACTCATCTACTTAAAAGGGTTATAAGTGCTATCATCCTCCCACAAGAAAATTTTATGTGTCTGTTGATGTCACTTTTGTTCAAGATGATCAATACTTTCACAACCCTTATCTTCAAGGGGTGATGACATTCATGGAAGATAAGGATAAAGACTCTTTCCTTCTGGATCTACCTGTGTCTAAGTTGTCCTCTTCCATTCCAATCCAGTCTGAGTCCACCTCCATCCAAACTGTTCAATCCAATTCTGACCTTATTGACCCTACTATTCCTGTTTCAGTAGCGAGTGATCCTTCTACACTCTAGCACACAAAATAAACCACCTTCATCCACTTCAAGTTTATTTAAGAAAGAAAGGGCCATTCTCTCAACTAGTGCAAGTAAAATCATTTGATCCAAACCTGGTGAGTATTGAAGTAAGTCATCAAACCACTTCTCCTAATCCTAATGTGCCAGATACCCAAAAAGAAAATTATCTTGACATCCTTATAGCTTTGAGGAAAGGAACTAAGACTTCTACCCAACATCATTTGTACCTTTTCATGTCCTACAAAAACCTATCTCATAGTTATAGGGCCTTTCTTACTAGCCTTAATAGTATTACCATTCCCAAAATATTGTTCGAGGCACTAGGAGATGAGAATTGGAGAAATGCCATGAAGGTGGAGATGGAGGCTCTAGAGAAAAACAGAACTTGGGATTTGGTGAAATTCTGAGAGGAAAAAAGCCAATTGGGTGTAAATGGGTCTTTACAGTGAAATATAAATCTATTGGCTCATTGGAAAGGTATAAGGCAATACTAGTTGCCAAAGGTTATACTCAGATCTATGGCATAGACTATCTTAAGACATTTGCTCTAGTTGCGAAAATGAATACGGTGAGAGTGTTATTATCATTAGTTGCCAACTTTGGATAGAAATTGCAACGATTTGATGTCAAGAATGCCTTTTTACATGGTGATCTTGAAGAAGAAATTTATATGAAACTTCCTCTTGGATTTGGTTTTACAAATGAAGAACAAATAGTATGCAAATTGAAGAAGGCATTGTACGGACTCAAACAATCTCCAAGAGCTTGGTTCGAAAGGTTTGCCAAAGTTATGTTGAACCTAGGATTCAAACAGAGCCAAGGTGATCATACTTTGTTCATGAGACATTCAGCTTCAGGGAAAGTCACAACATTGTTGGTTTACGTGGATGACATAATAATGACTGAAGATGATAGAGAAGGAATTAAAAAGTTAAAGAGTTGTTTGGTGAAAGAGTTTGAGATTAAAGACCTTGGGAAATTGAAATATTTTCTTAGCATAGAAGTAGCCCACTCTTGGCAAGGAATCTTCATATCTCAACAAAAGTATGTGATTGATCTTCTGAAGGATACTGGTAAGCTAGGATGTAAGCCGGTTGACACACCCATAGAGCCCAATCATAAACTGGGTGATGTTCCAGAAGATGCTATAGTTGACAAAGGTAATTATTAAAGGCTTGTTGGGAAATTGATTTATTTATCACACACTAGACTAGACATATCATACGCTGTTAGTGTGGTGAGCCAGTTTATGCATAATCCCAAAGAAACTCATCTCAGAGCTGTGAATAGAATCATACAATACTTAAAGGGTTCACCTAGTAAGGGAATTTTGTTTAAACAAGGAGGGGGATTGAGTCTTGAAGCCTATATTGATGCAGATTATGCAGGGTTAGTGGATGATAAAAGATCAACCTCAGGTTATTGTACATTCTTGGGTGGAAATCTTGTTACATGGAGGAGTAAGAAACATAATGTGGTTGCAAGATTGAGCACAATGGCAGAATTCAAGTCAATGGCACTTGGGATTTGTGAGCTCCTATGGCTGAAGATAATTGTAAAAGATCTAAAGATCAAGTGGGAAGGTCTAATGAGATTGTATTGTGATAATAAGTCGGCTCTCAACATTGCATATAATCCAGTACAACATGATCGCATGAAGCATATAGAAGTTGATAGGCATTTTATAAAGAAGAAACATGATGGTAACCTGATTTGCACTCTTTTTGTCCATAGAAAGAATTAGCTTGCAGATATATTCACAAAGGGGCTATCTAGCATAGTTTTTCAAAGTCTAGTTGACAAGCTTAGAATGGATAACATCCATTCATTAGCTTGAGGGGGAGTGTGGGAAAACATGTTTTTTTTTCATATTTTAGGAAACCGTGTGCTGTAACATAAGAGATTTAATAGTTATTGTATTCCTTTTTTTAGGGAATAATTTGTAGCCTAAGATTAGGGGATTTCCTGATTTTATTTCCTGTTTAACTATTGCAGTTGTGTATGTGTGTGTGTGTGTGTGTGTGTGTGTGTGTAAGCAACCCTAATAAAACATATATAATCGACATATATTTTTCAAGAGGTGAGTACATTTACTCGGGTTGCAACTACTACTAGATTATATCCTGGTGGCCCAATTGATCCATCCCTTTTGATCTGCTATCAAACGCACATTGATAAAATTATTTGGCAGTGAAAGGTATATTAGAACGTTGTTTCTTATTTATTGTAATGTAAATTAGACTTAGTAATATTCTCATTATTTGTTTGGTTTTCATATAGGGGTGAGGAGAGTTGAAAGTTCTTAATCACAATCCTAAAGTTGGTACATGGCTATTAATACGAGTCGATCATGCATTTTGGCTTTGATCGAGTGGTCAAGGCTACTTCCATTCATGCAGTATAGTTATCTCGTGTGCAACAAGGTGATAATTACCACATTTGCAGAGAGGTGATAGCCAGAGACAAACACATTTCATATGCCTTTCGAAGAGATGACCATCACTCTAGATGTTGTGTTTACGTTACTTAGCATCCCAATGGTTGGGAGGATGATATTATACAACACTGTCTCAGTTGGCGAGGTAAATGAGATGTTAGTGCAGCTACTTGGGGTCAATGTTGATAAGGTAAGTGAAGAGATGGCCACCGCTAAAGGACCATAGGTTAGGATGTAGTGGTTGAGAGATACATTCTTCAGGGTGACCGACTCTGATAGCTCTGCGAGGATAGAGTGCATGGCTCGCACTTTCTTATTATTTCTTCTTAGTTGTATTCTTTTTCTTGACAAGAGTGTAACACGAGTGCTAGTTGTGTTCTTATCATTTCTAGAAGATCTTATGACCGTTGGTGAGATTGCGTGGGGTATAGCTTGCCTTGCTTACACATATAGACACATGGGCCTTGCTAGCAAAACCGAGTGTCATTCGATAGCTGGTTATATGACACTAATTCAGGTATTTAATATTTATTTAATAAAAATCATATTGATTTCTTTAATCTTTATTAGCTTATGTTTAATAATATATGTTCCTTTTGTTTTATACAGGTATGGATCTATGAGCAATTTCCCTTATTAGATCCAGTGCAGGACCTGTCATATAAAGAAAGGCAGCCTCGTGCTTGTCGGTGGAAGCTACTCGATTGCAATATGCAGCTACAGATACTGAAGGAGCGACTTGGAACCTTCAGTATCATCAGGTTAGTTGGGATCTGTATGCAGATAGTAGACAGCATCATCCTTTGTCGGAGATTGCTTTCTTTTGCAGATGCATTAAGTTCAATCAGATCATAGAACCTTACCATCGAGATAGAGTTCTGTGATAGTGAGGTTATGTGTGGAGCATTCTAAGACCACCTCTCACCCCATATCACACGAAACGAGGAGCCAAGCCAATTAACTATGATGTGCACTCTAACTTTTAGCTGGGTTACTTGGATAGTGGGGAGTACCATTTGATTACTAAGGACAAGAGAGGTGTGCGATGCAAGACCCTTGGATAATGCACAGTAGACTATATGATTTGGTATATCACAGTTTCTCATTAGTATGTCCAGAATCTTGCATATAGATCGACAAAGTAGCACACAATGATAGATTACGAGGTAAGTTCTTCTGTGTTAGCTTTAAATTGCCATATGTATTTTGAAATGACAAAAACTTAAGTAAACCTTAATGTTTCCTTCATATTGTAAATTTGCTTTATGACACATGATTTTCTCAAACCATTTAAAGTGATAATATCAAACATTAAGACCATGATTTAATGATACATTCTTATTGTTCTTAATACTTTATAAAATGTTTTTGAATATTTTAGAAAATTACTTAATGAATTTTTGAATCATGTTTTCATTAGAGAAAGTCAAGGAAAACTCTCACAAAAATGCCAAAATGTTTTGGGTTGAATTAGGATCAAAGACCACATCATTTCTAACCTAAAAAGTGCAGGAAATCACTCTCTGGAAGCATGGGATCGATCCCCTAAGGGAAGGGATCGATCCCTTCATGGCAGAATGGCTTCCCACACTAAAAAGGTCCCTCAAGCCAAGAATCAAGATTCTGGACTAAAGGGATCGATCCCTTTGGGCATGAGATCAATCCTTCGAGACGAAAAAGTGCTGTAACGACTAGTTTTGTGAGACATAACGACTATATTCGTTTTTGGTCCCAACCAACATCCAAAAACCATCCAAGATATTATAAATAAAGGCTTAGAAGATAAAGGAAGTAAGAGGAACTACTCAACAACTCCAATCCTCATTTTCCTCAAATCCTCAAGCCTTAACAATATTTCAAGAGCTACAAAGTCTTCATCTTCCATCATACTCACATTCCTTGTATAGAATAGCACAAATATTTTTTAGGATTTTCTTGTGCTTAACTCTTGTAATCACTTGCCTACCTAAAGGCCTTTCTTTGATTATATCTCTTGTAAACCAATTCATTCCTTATAAAAGGGGAGGTTTCTCTTTAGCCTTAGAAAAAGAGAGAGGTTTCTCCTTAGAAAAAGAGGGAGGTTTCTCTTTAGCCTAGAAAAAGAGAGAGGTTTCTCTTGAGCCTTGAAAAAGAGGGATTGTAAAGACAAATTCAAGGATAGTGAATTAGGGGAAAATCCTTGGGAGCGTCTCAAGGTAGAGGACGTAGGCAAGGTTGCCGAACCTCTATAAATCACTTGCGTACATTTCTCTATCCTTATTGTCTTTACTTATTTGCAATTATATTTGTGGTTATTGTATTGAATTTATATTGCATAATTGAGTAGCCTAGAGAACTTAGAAAATATCAATATAGGCTAGAGAATTTACAAGAATCGGAAAACAAACTTAAGGTTAGCGAAAAACCGATTCACCCCCTCTCGGTATAGCTTATAGAGCCAACAATTAGTATCAGAGCTTAGGCTCGAGATTAATTTAGACTAACCTCTATCCAGCAAAACGATCATAAATGACTCATTTGAATGTAGGCATACCCCTAGGAGAAGAGGGACACTTATTAGTTAGACCTCCACTATTCAATGGTGAGAATTACTCTTATTGAAAAATTAAGATGATGTTATTTGTGCAATCAAATGACTATAAAGTGTGAAGAGTAATAGTCAATGATCTTAGAATCCCAATGAAGAAAATAGATGGAAAAGATGTCCTTAAGAGTGAAGATGAGTGGGACACCAATGACATGAGATTGGCACAATTGAATGCCAAGGCTATGCACACCCTCTTTTGTGCATTAGGTCCAAATGAATATAAAAGAGTCTCCCTATGTGAAAATGCCAAGGAAATATGAGACAAATTAGCCATTACACATGAAGAGACAAATCAAGTTAGAGAGACCAAAGTAGGAATGCTCACACATGATTATGAGCTTTTTAGAATGAAAGAAAATGAGTCCATGAATGAAATGTACACTAGGTTTAGTGACATAATCAATGGACTTAAGGCATTAGGCAAGAGCTATTCCAATGTAAAAATGGTTAAGAAAATTTTGAATAGTTTGCCAAAATCTTGGGAGGCAAAGGTCGCAATAGAAGAGTTTAAGGATCAAAATACCTTGTTTCTAGATGAACTTATGGGCTCCTTACCTACATACGAAATGAAATTAAAAAGAAATGAAGAGCCTTCAAAGAAAGTAGGAGTAGCACTTAAGTCTTCTACTCATGAGATCATTGAAGATGATAATGATGAGAGTGGAAATGAGCAAGAAAAGGAAATGGCAATGTTTGCCAAAGGATTTAATAGGTTCATGAGAATGGAAGAAAAAGAAAATAATAGGAGACATCAAAGAGAGGAGTCAAGTAGAAGAGAAAAGGACCTGTTAGTGTGTTATGAATGTAATGAACCGGGTCACACTAAGCTAGATTGCCCCTTACTTAGGAAGTAAAAGGATAGGAAGCCTAGGAAGAAAGCATTTGTGGCTGCATGGAGCGATAGTGATAGCTCCGATGAGGAAAACGTAGATGATGAGGTAGCCTACTCATGCTTTATGGCCATTAGTGATGATGAGGCTAGTTGTAGTTTTAGTGAAAATAATGATTATACCTTTAGTGAACTACAAAATGCCTTTAATGAATTAGCAAATGAATTTCAATGCATGAATTCTAAATAAAAGAAAATCATTGCTAAATTAAAAATAGAAAATGAAGCCTTGACAAATGCTAAGCTAGAATTTGAAAGGAAATTAGAAGAAGCAAATCTAGAAATTGATGAAGTTAAGAAAAAGAACATAAATTTGCATAATTCATTTTCTAGATTCTATATGGGTCAACAAAAGCTAAATCATATGTTAGAGACCCAAAGAGCTTTCTTTGACAAAGATGGGTTAGGATATAATGCAATACATAAAAAAACTCATTTAAAGAATTTTCTTGTGAGCAAAAATACCATACATGATTTATCTCTTACATGCTCACTTTGCAATAGAATAGGACACTCTTCACAAGCATGCACATATAGAAAAACTACATTTAGAGGAAGAGTTGTTAGGAAAATATGGGTGCCAAAGCATGCTGTAAATAATGTTGAATTGTGCTTGAAATGAATCCCTAAAGGATCAAAGATTGTTTGCACTAACTCTCATGGACCCAAGAAAATTTGGGTACCAAAGCATGCTCGAAGTTGTTTGATGTAGGAGTGTTAGAGCATAGAGTTACAAAGAAACAATGGAGTTCAAATGCTCTACACACCCTCATGGAGATTGCTTGGGCCAGTAAAAATGAGGAAGATATTGGAAATCCATTCTTAGCAAGGTCATAACAATTTCTCAAAGAATGGCTAATGGTGGATCTAACACATCAAGGCAAAGCACTCTCATGCAAAGGAGTTTTGTAAGCTTAAATTCTATCTTTTCAAAAACTCACATTTGTTAAAAGTGTTTGTGTGATTTAATGAGGCATCTTGTTGAGTCTTGATGAATGGATGAAGGAAAGGCATGATAAATGATCTTTGAATGTTTGATGAATAGTACTTGATGCATTGAATGAAAAGCATGTTTAATGAGTTTGAAAAGATTATTGAAATTTTGTAGTTTGAGCAAGTTTGATATGTTTAGATAATATATTTAGTAGCTCAAAAGCTGTCAAATTTGTCATATATGCAAAATGCCATGTCATGAGCATTAATGAAGAATTTGTATGCTGGAAATCATGGCATGTTGTTCACAAGATGTATGCTTTAATGATATATGTGCTTAAAACTTATGTGAACAAGTTTGTTGTGACATATTTGTGCTTTCCAATGCTTTGGTTTTGTCAAAATATGCATAACTCTCAAAATGACCTTCTTTGAGACCAAAAATGCATTTTATTGTGAAAATTCTTCCAAAATTGCAAAATCTATGGTTAAATGATTTTTCATCCATATTTTTCATTGATACAAGTCCAAAATCATGTTACACAAATGTTTAAACTCTTACTTGGACTTAAAATACTCAAAAACTGAGTTTTGGCACCTCACAAGTCCAATTTTTCTGTCAAACATCTGCAGAATCTGTAGAAAATGGATGAGGGATCGATCCCTCTCATCTAGGGATCGATCCCCCCAAGGCAGTAGGCCTTCCTGTGTGCTCCCTGAACAAAAATGTAGAAAATCTGCATTGTGGATATAAAGGACCGATCCCCTTACCCTTGGGATCGATCCCTCTAGGCAAAATGTGCCTATTTCTGCATTTTTAAGCCTAAGTTGAGAAGTTTTCTTAATTCTCTTGATATCTTCTTCTTTCTCAGCTTAAAATTCATTTTTTTAACTACTTTTTGATGATGATTAAATATGAAAAATCACTTTTCATTGACATCATGCCTCAACTCCATCAATTTGTATTATTTCCAATAATTGGTATCACTTTCAACAATCAATATCATTGAACTCATAAGTGCAAAATCATTTTTCTTATTGAAAACATTCATGATTTGCATAACTCTTGAAATAATCTTGAAACATGTTTTCAATGAATGCTTAAACATAATTTTGAGAATTATTTCAAGAATTTATGGATATATTTGAGAATTTGATGAACTTGTGCATAATGAATATTCTTCATTCATTTTGTTCATCTTAGTCAAGCATGCTTATAGGATTATGTTTCTTAGCTTGACTCAACTACTCCACACTAGGTTTTATGATAATTATACATCTAGTGGAAGATAAATAGTTAAGATCATATACTTTAATGATAAAATAATTAAAACTTGACCTTAAGGATTGATTTCAAATGCAAATTCAACAATTGGTCTAAAGTCATAATTTTCCTGGCCTATAATTTGTGATGATAAATGAATCCTAAATGTTGAATTGTATGAAAATTTGTCATCCATGAACTTAAATTCTTTTTATGGCCAAATTATTAAAGAACTTGGGCCTTAATGACAACATCAACATTTAAGGATAAATGTAAACTTGAACAAATGCATTTTGATTGATATCCATGCATTGAATCTTGATTGTTTTGATGTTGAACTTACATGTTTACTTAAGTTGAATCAATGATCATGCCTATGAGATGAGAATAGTTGTTTTCATGGTATCATGTGCTTGATCTCACTCATAGATTATGGACTTTATTGTTAAAATATACTTAAGCATGATGTTGATTCATTTAGGCAAATCCCTTTTAGTTAAAATAGCATATATCCTCTCTAGAATATTAAATGACAAAATCAACTTGGGATATGGCTATTAAATGATAATTTTGAATATCTCCTTGCTCATAATTGGTTAAGACCTTAAATGAAAAATGAGCATAGGATTGTTAGTGATTATGGAAGAAAATGTGTGCATTTGAATGATATAAATTTTTGAATCTTCCATTTGTGCTTATGAATATGGATTAATACTTTATGATAGTGTGCTAATGTTTAATTAATCCATATGCATATTTGATGATGTGTGATTGTGTTCTTGCATATTTATAATGATTATTTTCTTGACATGAACACACTACACATAAATATTGGATTCATGCAAAATGTCTAAGTCAACCATTTGTAACTATTGGAATTTAGATTGAAATAACAATAAGTATCATTGGTAACCATATTTTCAACAATTGGTAAGTCAAAACTAAATTGACAATTGACATGAGCTTTAAATTGACAATTCTTCTTGTGCTCTTTAGTTTGAAATGACAAATATAGAAGAATTCATTTAGGATATTTTTGCATGAAACTCTTGTGTGCTAGAATTTATGGATAATTGATGTATGATTTAATTCTATGCACACTCTTTCTTGAAAATGATTTATAAGCTCATGCATATGATATGTCATCTAATTTCAGCTCATAATCATGATGCACCTTAGTTGGACCTTAGAGAACAATTGATATACTTAGATGCTTGATGGAATTGAAATAAGCAAGTTATAGAACTTAATAGATAATTTATAAATAACTTGCTGCATAGTTTACCAATTTTGAACTTCTTGCAAAAATTATTTATAAACAATTGGTATAGGAATTTAAGCCTTGTCTTTTGCATGCCTCAACATTTCATACTCTTTATGGACATTGACTTATTAATTTGTGCTATGAGTCCCATGTACTAACATATTTCTTGTTGGATGAAGCATATTTATTTGTTCTCACATAGCCATAATCTTAGGGGGAGCATACTTTTTATTTTTCCTTCTTTTTGCTATGACAAAAAGAGGAAGAGATATTAAGATATTAAAGGGGAGAGATAATGAGGGAGAAATAGTTTGAAAATCTCTTTTGGAAAATTCTCTTCCAACCATGCTTACATTAAGGGGGAGCTTTATAAAATCCTGCTTTATTTGAGGGGGAGTATTTTATGAAAGAATTTTCAATGCAAATTTACATTAAGTTTTGTCATATCAAAAAAGAGGAGATTATTAGCTTTAAATTGCCATATGTATTTTGAAATGACAAAAACTTAAGTAAACTTTAATGTTTCTTTCATATTTTAAATTTGCTTTATGACACATGATTTTCTCAAACCATTTAAAGTGATAATATCAAACATTAAGACCATGATTTAATGATACATTCTTATTGGTCTTTATATTTTATAAAATGTTTTTGAATATTTTAGAAAATTACTTAATGAATTTTTGAACCATGTTTTCATTAGAGAAAGTCAAAGAAAACTGTGATAACCATAAATTTTCCATTTATTGAAAATAAATATTGGAGAAAATAAATATTATAAATAAATAAATAAAATTGTGAGAACGAGATATTGGTGAAAATCCTAAGAATTGAGGAAGTGAAGGATCGAGAAATTCGTGTGAAGGAAAATAAAATTTGAATTATGGAAAATAAGGAAAGGAGGAAATTTAATTTGGATAAATGGAAATCCAAATTAAATAAGAAAATCAGAAATTAATATGATATATATTTATATAATTATAGATTATATAAATATATTTTTATACAAATACATATGTACTTAAATGATATATAGTATATATTATTATTATACATTGGTATATATATGAATATATACTATTTTATAAACTTAAGTAGTACATATGTATACTTTATGTATATATACATATATACATATATGGAAAATGTAAATATCAAATTACATTAAAGTTTGAATGTATATATATTGTAAATACAATATATATGGAATTATTACATTTATATAAATATTTATATAAATGTTATTTAATTTTTAAGTATGTAAATATACATATATATATATATATATATACTAGACATATATTTTGTAATATACAATATATATTTTATATATAGTATATATTGTATTATATTATATATGAAATAATATATGTATAATATATAGTATATATTATATGTATAAAATATATGATACAGTATATAGTATATAGTATATTATATACTAAATATAGAAATAAGATAAAACAAAAAAAAGGGAAAAACAAAAGAGGAAAGGGAAGGATCGGGGAAGGATCCCGACCCTCCCAGCCAGACTCGTCGGTGGCGGAGCTGCCACCGTCGGCGAGGGAAAAAGGAAGGGATGTCGTCGTCGGCCAAAGAGGAAAAGAAGGAAACCACCGGCGGCGAAAGAAAAGAAAGAAACAGAGGCAAAAAACACGACGGAAGCCGAGAGAGAGGAAAAAGAGAAACGGATGGCACCGGCCAAATCGGTGGCTGCCACTGCAACCGAAGCTTTGCCGGAGGAAGAGGAAGACGTGGGAAGCCATTGGTGAGGCGGGGAACGACGAAGGAAGGCCGACGGAGGAGGAGAAGAAACCGAGGCAAAACCGAATAGATCCGCCGCCGTGCCGTCGATCCAGGCTGAGCTGAGGCCACCGGCAAGTTCGTCTCAACGTCGACCAACTGCTGAGCCACCGAACCGTCGGAGAACCGCCACCGGAGAAGAACCGGCGGTGAGGGGGGTGATCGGTCCGGCTGGAAGAAAAGAAAAGGAAAAAGGAAAAGAAAAAAGAAAAGAAAAAGGAAAAAAGAAAAAGAAAAGAAAGAGAAAGGAAAGAAAAGAGAAAAAGGAAGAAAAGAGGAAAAGAAGAAAAAGAGAGGAAAAAAGGAGAATTTTGGAAATTAAGAAAAATCCCGAGAATTCGAAAACCCGAGAATTACGGGAATCGGTAAGAAATACTGGAAAGTATTAAATTATTTAAATAATTTATTTATTTAAATAATTATGAAAAAATTCTAAATTTTAGAATTTAATTTTCAGAAAAATTTTCTCGATAACCGAGCCGATGAAATCGGGTGAGGTGAACACAGGCACGACCTTCGAGAGGCAGTCGTCGACCCGAAATAGGTAAGAGAGATATGTGCCGCCTGTAAGGATATTCGGTCACATATTTTAAATTATGCATTTAATTTATAAATGCAATTTATAATGATTAGTTTTGAAAATTGTGGTGATTTATCGGTTTCAAATTGTGGTGAAATACTAGTTGAGAAATATAAACTGTATTTTTTGTGCAGGAGGTTAGCCAAATCGGCAGCCGTTATATTGCCGAAAAATTATCAAAAAATTACTGAAATTTACCGAAAATCACCGAAAACCAAAATAAAGGATTTGATTTCACGTGAATCGATTTTTGGGTACGAAAATCGAGAAATTAAGTAAATTTCATAAAACATGAATATAGTGATATTTAATTTTAAAATATTCATGTTTTCGAGAATGGTGAAAAGGAAATCACCGAAAATTCACTCAGTAGGTGATATTTCACGTGAAACGAGATGAAAATGAAAAAGAGACTTAAGTGAATATTTTTATAAATATTCTTAAATATTCACTTGATTTTACATAAAACCTTTATGATTTTAATTATGAAAATAATTAATTATGAAAATTCCATAAAGGTTAAGAAATGAAGAAAAATTATGATTTCGAGACTAGAGGTCTCTACACGTGTTTTTAAAAGAAAACATAGTGATGAGAATTTAAAGTTAGAAAATAAATAATTTATTTTCATAAATTATAAAAATGATTTGTTTGAAATTCCGATAATTATAAAACCATGTTTTCGATTGAATGCACGGAAAAATGTGCATATGTGTTTTACTGTGGAAAAAGATAGTCTTGCCCTTCTATACTTTCAGTGATGATTTTACAAACTGTCTTCATCGTATGGAAAACATGATATATACCTTTATGAAATAATTTGAAAAATGTTATTTATTTTATAAATTTCATAAAGGTGATTATATTTACATGCGAGCCTTATGGATATTTGATTTACTGTGTTTGAAATCCATAAAGGCTAAGGTACGATTTTTACACTGTTTTAAGACTTAGGCCCCGAGCTTTATGCATCACATATACTGTTATTGTCACGTGGCTGATTGACCAGCTAGTCATCAGCGTCCCGGATTGTCGCCTAGCAAGCGTACACCGAGGACATATTGTAGATCATGGCCATAGATCTCATTACTGTTTACTGTGTCCCTAGTGGACGAGATAGCATGATTTGATTGTAGGGAGATGCCTAGTCTCACTTACTGTTTACCGAAAGGATTTACGGAATCCTGTTTACTGTACTGTTTACTGTACTGAACCACTGTTCACTGTTTATTGATGAAAGACCGTACCAAAACACTGTGTTACTGAACTGTACTGTTTACTGAAATGGTAGCCATTGATTACTGTTTTACTGAACTGAAAGCTACCATTTACTGTTTACTGAACTGAAAGCTACCTTATACTATTACTGAATTGGTAGTTACTGTTTACTGTTACTGATTGAACTGTATCGAATTACTGTTTTACTGAATATATTGCTTTATTGAACTGTATGATACGGTTACTGATTTGAAAAGAGAAAAAAATGTTTATTCTAAAAGAATAACATAAGAATTATTTGTAAGATAGAAATAATCGAAGAAGTAATTATCCAATGATTGGATATTTACAAATCACTGTACTGTACTGTTTTTACTGTACTGAAGAGAAGAGAAGAGAAGTAAACCACTGTTGTTTTTACTGAACTGCCACGTGTTTTAAAGTATATTGAAGTGAAAAGAAATAAGTGGTTTACTCTGTAGAAAAACGAAAATTATATCGTTTTGAAAGCAACGAAATTAGTGCTCTCTACAGTTGCTTCTAGGTTTCGGAACAAATCAGGTATTTTAAAATACCTGCCTTACTCTATTTGGATCCCTAGCCGACTGTAGTATCCTTCCTACATGTGAGCCTAGAGCCAGCTAGGAAGATTTTAAAGAAAATGAAAAAAAATATTTTCAACATATAGATAGCTGAATTTCAAGTGTGACATATAACTCTCTTACTGAGCCGTGGTTTGCTCACCCTTCAATTTTAAACATTTCAGGTTTTAAAGATTGTGAGATCAATTGATTGTGGATCACGGCTGTACACAAAGGACAATGTGACAGACCGACTGATTTATATGAGGTACGATCATTTATTTTCTGTATTTAGACATGTCTGCAGTACTACTTATCTGATTAACTAAGATAGGGGATGTGTATAATATAAACAATGTTATGTAAATTTGTTTAACAGTTAGTAAAAGTGAAGTATCACAGACAGCCCAACCGGATAAATTGTGTAAAATAAGGTGAAAAATGTGGTAACGGGTCGTTACAAAAACTCCCACAAAAATGCCAAAATGTTTTGGGTTGAATTAGGATCAAAAGCCACATCATTTCTAACCCAAAAAGTGCAAGAAATCGCTCTCTGGAAGCATGGGATTGATCACCTAAGGGAAGGGATCGATCCCTTCATGGCAGAATGGCTTCCCACTCTGAGAAGGTACCTCAAGCTAAGAATCAAGATTCTAGACTAAAGGGATCGATCCCTTTGGGCATGGGATCGATCCCTCAAGACAAAAAAGTGCTGTAACGACTAGTTTTGTGAGACACAACGGCTATATTCGTTTTTGGCTCCAACCAACGTCCAAAAACCATCCGAGGGATTATAAATAGAGGCTTAGAAGCTAAAGGAAGTAAGAGGAACTACTCAGCAACTCCAATCCTCATTTTCCTCAAATCCTTAAGCCTCAACAATATTTCAAGAGCTACAAAGTCTTCATCTTCCATCATACTCACATTCCTTGTATAGAATAGCACAAATATTGTTTAGGATTTTCTTGTGCTTAACTCTTGTAATCACTAGCCTACCTAGAGGCCTTTCTTTGATTACATCTCTTGTAAACCAATTCATTCCTTGTAAAACGGGAGGTTTCTCTTTAGCCTTAGAAAAAGAGGGATTGTAAAGACAAATTCAAGGATAGTCAATTTGGAAAAATTCCTTGGGAGCGTCTCAAGGTAGAGGACGTAGGCAAGGTTGCCGAACCTCTATAAATCACTTGCATACATTTTTCTATCCTTACTGTCTTTACTTATTTGCAATTATATTTGTGTTTATTGTATTGAATTTATATTGCATAATTGAGTAGCCTAGAGAACTTAGAAAATATCAATATAGGCTAGAGAATTTACAAAAATCGAAAAATGAACTTAAGATTAGCGAAAAACCGATTCACTCCCTTTCTCGATATAGCCTATAGAGCCAACATTCTGTTATTAAAAAACTTGTTAATAATGCCTTATTATCTCGTATTTGATGATTTATATTGTTCTTATTTCATAGCGCATCGTAAAGCATCGCCTTGAGATAATAGAGTTGGGTGGAGACGATCAGCATGTGGACGTTTGGCTGCAAGCTGTGCATGATGTGTATGCCATGGTAATGAGATTGCCGAGGCATGCACCAACGCCTACACGTCCAACAACATTATTGCCTCTACCTATAGCATCTTCATCTCGACCTCTACGTCCACCTCTATCTTCAGTAGCCTCATCTTTATCTCAGCAGCTCCTTATTCGATTGCCAATATCAGGCAGCATCACCTTTAGCTTCTCTAATAGCAATGCCACCACTAGCAGCACCACCACTTCTAGCGCCAGCAGCACCACCACAACCATCTCCATCAGTACCAACTCCAGCTTTGCCACCTCCAGCTCCCCTACCATCTCTTACAATCTCCATCAGTATATGTCAGACGTAAGATGAGGATGAGAGAGTAGATATTGTATTTTATAGTTTGACTTATATTTTTGTAAGAAATAGTATTTATATATTTATGTACATATGTAGGTTAATTTTGTCTCATTACTCCAACCATTATGAAATATTATAAAATATTTGAACCAACTATTTTTTATTACTTAAAATATTTATAACTAACACATAATCTTAAATAAATTATAGATTTGGTAAATCAATTAAATTTTGATAGATAAAGTAAGTTTAATCTAATAAAACATGATTATGTTTAAGTTACACAATATAACAAACAACACCTGCATTATATTTAGTTATATAATATACATCATGGTTCATCTAGATTGATTGTCTCTTGGGTTGTAACATTTGTGTTTCATGAGAATAATAATTGAAAATCCTTGATCCAAGAGACATATGGAAGCTTCCACTTTTGAGCGCATTCATATCGATACCTGTGCTAGTTGCATGGGATCAGAGGTATCGATGCTCTCGGATCTAACAAGACTTGCAAAAATGCATTGTATTTAATTAAATTTGAGTGAAAACAAGAAAAATGTCAAACTCTCATTGTGATCTATACTTGAACAAAATGACAGCTGCTCACAAATCCAATAGCAATTAACCTATGTTGTAGTAGGGGAGGTGCAATAGTTCTGAGCGGAAGATATGTCAAGCACTGTCTCGAAGATAAATAGACAAGCAC
Source organism: Heritiera fomes (assembly GCA_032173925.1). Taxonomy (NCBI): domain Eukaryota; kingdom Viridiplantae; phylum Streptophyta; class Magnoliopsida; order Malvales; family Malvaceae; genus Heritiera; species Heritiera fomes. Next base: position 340,385 of record JAPDPM010000026.1, read on the forward strand.
GACGTCATACGGTGAGAATACCAAATGACTTATGTCGGTAAGGTCATCCAATTATCCTTATAAGCTACCATGTTGAAACACACCAAGGATTGCATCAATTCATCAACATGCTCCTGACTTTCGTGGAGACGTACATAATCATCTCAGTGTCCACTTAACTCATCTATCAAATCTTGTCGCACTTGTGGCCATGCATCTACATTCATACACAACAACCTTGTGACAGCTCTAAATCCACAGTGTTCATCAGGCTCGACATCAACAACATCGTGAATGAACAGACATATCTCGACTGGAAAAGAATCCATATATCAAATCTTGCCATCTTTATGACACACGGGTAATTTCTTCCTTTTCTTTGTCAGTTTCGCTGAACTTGCCATTGTGGGTGAAATGGTACTGTCACCAGACTCAATAATCTCAAAATAAGAAGATTCCTGTCGAGTTGATGTGTTCATCTTCAATGCTTGAGTACAACCCTTTATCTTAGCCTTTTCAACTGGAGGAATTACGAATGTTGTTGCCGGATCACCCAGTTCTTTCAACTTTTTTTATCAAGGCTAGATTCCCTGAAACATCACATGCATCGAACCGTTTGACAATTATTTCCTAGTCAACATCTAATGTCACCTGTTACTCGTTTTCATTTGTGGATTTCGTTAAGTCTAATTTTGATCAATGTGAATGCACAACAGATAAGGGGATTGGTCATCTAAACAGTGCATATCCAGCAATTTCATGAGCACGCAACAACCCATGTGTTATTCTTATTGCATAGCCATAAGAGTGAATATCAATATCTGTATCCTTTACTTGCTTTGCCTGCCTCAATATCGTATGCAAAGTTGCCCTTAACACCAACCCCCGTAACTCCTTGAATAATGATGGCCTGAAGTTGTGTTCAACAACCGTAAGGCTTGCCTCAAATAAAGCCTTTATGTTCATATGTTGCAGCTCAATTAAGAAGTTGATCACATTCCAACATGTTTCAAAATCACCTTGAGACAATCCAAGGTGTCGTTTTAACTTTGCATGTGCACTCTTTGCTTTACATTACAAATTAGAACATGTATTAATTATAAATTCAAATAATTATTAAAAACAAATGTAAACTTAAAAGATGACAATGAACATACCTATTAGTTGTCATATTTCTGAAATGCATTACTCGATCAATCCAAGCTACAACAAATTGCTCTTTATACTTATCTAACCAAGTGTCCTTCACATATTGCAGCACTTTTTATAACTATCGTAATCCAAGTGCATTGAGCTTAAATGCTTATCATGCTCCTCCTCTGTCACTGAGAACATAAGAACACTCCATGATTAAATGTATTTAATTAAATTTGAGTGAAAACAAGAAAAATGTCAAACTCTCATTGTGATCTATACTTGAACAAAATGACAGCTGCTCACAAATCCAATAGCAATTAACCTATGTTGTAGTAGGGGAGGTGCAATAGTTCTGAGCGGAAGATATGTCAAGCACTGTCTCGAAGATAAATAGACAAGCACGACGTCATACGGTGAGAATACCAAATGACTTATGTCGGTAAGGTCATCCAATTATCCTTATAAGCTACCATGTTGAAACACACCAAGGATTGCATCAATTCATCAACATGCTCCTGACTTTCGTGGAGACGTACATAATCATCTCAGTGTCCACTTAACTCATCTATCAAATCTTGTCGCACTTGTGGCCATGCATCTACATTCATACACAACAACCTTGTGACAGCTCTAAATCCACAGTGTTCATCAGGCTCGACATCAACAACATCGTGAATGAACAGACATATCTCGACTGGAAAAGAATCCATATATCAAATCTTGCCATCTTTATGACACACGGGTAATTTCTTCCTTTTCTTTGTCAGTTTCGCTGAACTTGCCATTGTGGGTGAAATGGTACTGTCACCAGACTCAATAATCTCAAAATAAGAAGATTCCTGTCGAGTTGATGTGTTCATCTTCAATGCTTGAGTACAACCCTTTATCTTAGCCTTTTCAACTGGAGGAATTACGAATGTTGTTGCCGGATCACCCAGTTCTTTCAACTTTTTTATCAAGGCTAGATTCCCTGAAACATCACATGCATCGAACCGTTTGACAATTATTTCCTAGTCAACATCTAATGTCACCTGTTACTCGTTTTCATTTGTGGATTTCGTTAAGTCTAATTTTGATCAATGTGAATGCACAACAGATAAGGGGATTGGTCATCCAAACAGTGCATATCCAGCAATTTCATGAGCACGCAACAACCCATGTGTTATTCTTATTGCATAGCCATAAGAGTGAATATCAATATCTGTATCCTTTACTTGCTTTGCCTGCCTCAATATCGTATGCAAAGTTGCCCTTAACACCAACCCCCGTAACTCCTTGAATAATGATGGCCTGAAGTTGTGTTCAACAACTGTAAGGCTTGCCTCAAATAAAGCCTTTATGTTCATATGTTGTAGCTCAATTAAGAAGTTGATCACATTCCAACATGTTTCAAAATCACCTTGAGACAATCCAAGGTGTCGTTTTAACTTTGCATGTGCACTCTTTGCTTTACATTACAAATTAGAACATGTATTAATTATAAATTCAAATAATTATTAAAAACAAATGTAAACTTAAAAGATGACAATGAACATACCTATTAGTTGTCATATTTCTGAAATGCATTACTCGATCAATCCAAGCTACAACAAATTGCTCCTTATACTTATCTAACCAAGTGTCCTTCACATATTGCAGCACTTTTTATAACTATCGTAATCCAAGTGCATTGAGCTTAAATGCTTATCATGCTCCTCCTCTGTCACTGAGAACATAAGAACACTCCATGATGCCATGAATGTATCCCACCTCTCCTTATGCTCAAATAACTTTTTGGAGTTAGCAAGCACATTGTTCGATATGTGACATCTGCATAACAGATTGGTTGTGGAGGGAAATACTGCTTGAACTGCATTCATCAATGCCAAATCTCGATATGTGACAATGACAGATGGTGATGCAACAACTGTCATTAAACTTTTTAACTTTTTCAATGCCCACGTATAGTTCTCTTGACGCTAGGCCTCCATGTACACAAATGCAATCAAAAAAATCAAATTCATTAATGTGACACAACGATCTCAAAGAGTGGCAACTGATATCTATTCAATTTATATGTGCAATCCATAATCAACACATATGGGAAAGCATGCAACAAATCTACTGAGGTAGGATGCGCCGAAAATAAGTCTTTCACAACATCGATTGACTAATCACTTCGATGCCATTCAACGTAATTACACTCATTCAACCGTTTCATTAGTTGTTGTGTTTGTGACTTACCAGCTTTCTCAATCAATTTGTAAGCTTGTTGTGCACTATAAATGGTCTTTACAGTGCTTACATTCTTCTCATTTTTGTTTTTCAATGTAGTGAGTATATTTTGTGGTTTGACCATGTTCTTGATTATATCAGCCACAACTTCCTTTTTCTCTATTGACAATCTTGCGACAAATGGATGACCTTTAAAATGCTTTACACGTGTATGATTGTGCATCCCATTTACTACTTGAACTCACCACTCATCATCCTTTTCTAGTTCCACACTTACTAGTCGAATGGACAGCCACACTTCTTTCCAACACCCTTACGAGTTGCTTTATCTATTTTTGTCTTCTTCTTTGTCGATTCTCTAAATCTTCCACTTCGTTCACAACTAATTTGTAATCTAGGTTTTCTTGAAAAAATTGCTGGTTCAGATCTTCTAATCATAACTATGAATCCTACATTTCTACCCATCTCTCTTGCCCATGTGATTAACTCTTCTCGATTAGAAAAAACCTGCACAAATATACTAATAATAATAAATGATTGACTTTATTTGTACTAAAGTTAATATTAAATTTCAAATTATCATACCTTCTCCGTTGTAAATGACTCGATACAATCAAATTAAGTGGACTCTGCTTCTTGTTGGTAAACTACTATTTTATTGTCATCCTACAAATATTCAACAAATTATTAGTTTATTACATAATAATTAACTAAATATACTAGTAATATAAATAAATATTAAATTTTTTGATTTAAAAAGACTCGACAATGCATAGTAAAAAGCTTGGCAGCAAATTGTTAACCCTTCTAAAAGAGGGCTCAGTAGCACATTATCACGCCCACCTTGAGAGGGCTCAGCAACCCACTGCCATGCCCTCTTTAGGAGGCTTAGTAACACGCTGCTGAGTTCTCCTAAGCAAGGCTCAACAACTTATTGCCTCACCATCCATAGAAGGCTCGACAGCATGATATTGCCCTTTATAAAATCATTTTGGCAACATAATGCCGACATTCCTAAGGGGGCTCAGTAGCCCACTGTTGAGCCCTCCTCTTCACTCCCAGTATAGAGTTGTAGTAGCTCTTATGCAGCCCACGACAACTCACTATCGAGATTACATTGTAACTTCTGGCAATTCTATGCTGGAAGTGTTGAAACTTATTGTTTTTTGGGTTTTTAAATAGAAAATTTGGAAACAAATTAAAAAACTTTTCTCATAATAACATACCTTTGCAGGAATCTCATGCATTTCATCCTCATCTTCATCCATAAATAATTTTTTGCTTGAATCATCAAAACAATACTCCATTATTTTGATTTTTGTATGAGATTTGAATGGGGTTGAATGAGGAATGATGGAAGAAAGGAACGAGTTGAACAAAAGGGGATTTTTTTTGAGTGTTGGGGTAAAATCGTAATGCTGTAGAGGCATATTTTTGTATTAAAAAACTTTCATTCATTTAGGTGCACCTAGCACTCCTTAAGGTGTGACTAGAATTTCTCTTTTAATATTTGGGTAACTATGATGTATTACTAGATGTTGCTCTTGATCTATGGATTAAATATAAATTTAATTCATTGCTGCCATGTTGGAAACTTAATGAGTCACACACAAATTATGATAATAAAATGATTAAATTAAATTGACAGGCTTAGGAAATTTAGAATTTCCTAATTAGACATATTAAAGAGAATTATAATAGGAGCTAATTAAAATGTTTAATTAGATGAGCTTAATTAAAAGAATTTAATTAAGTTATGATCTAAATTATAATTATAGTAAATTATAGGATTAAAGGGTAATTATATCCATTAAATGGCAAACAAAACCCTGGCCTATATAAGCCTAATTATGGCTGGCCATCCAAGTTATAAGATCATTAGAGTTGGCGATAAAAACCTTGAGCAATTGCTCTATTGCCGCCGCCCTTACATGCTAAAATAATTTTGATTTCTAGTTTGCTTCTAAGTTTCTTGAAGATTGAGAAATTGTTTAGTAATAGCAATAAATCAATATTGGATGGTGAGATTTTGAATGCTATAATACAATTTAGCCTACTGAAGGTTCTTATTATTATTTGTATGGATTGCCGTTAAAGGCAATGCAATTGAATAACTAATGATTTGTAACAACCTATGTGGTGTATGTGATCAAGTGAAGCTTCATAATCTTGAGTTACAAGTCCTCAAGATAAATGTATGAAAATTATGTTGAAATCTATTCTTTTCATATATGCCGAGTTCTATGCATTAAGTTTGGTCCAAGGGATGGATTTTGCTATGTATTCTGATGGAGGGATTAATTAAAAAAAAAGATTTGGAATAGATCTTTAAGATTTAGGTCTTTTATTTTATTCATGGGGTATTAATTAATGTTACAAAACATATATCGTTTTATAAAATTGTTATTGTTATTCTTTTAAAAAAATAAATTTGTAATTGTGTTAAACTTTTTTTTTATAAATTTTCAAAAATAAAACTTTTAAGAGGATTTATTTTTTCAAGAAATGCTAAATCAATATTGTTATTTTTGTAAAAAACCATTAATTTAAAATATATATTTGACTAAACTCGGTATGACATTGTTGCTTGCTGTTCTTTTAAAATTTCTTTTCTCTTTTATATTATTTAGAGTTGTCCATGTGCTGGGCCGAGTTGGGTTTAAATTGGGCTTATGTAAAATATTTAAGATTTATATACAAGCTTAAGTTTAATCTGACTCGATTATTCGAACCTAATTTTAAGTCCAAATGTGTTTGAATATTCACTATTTGAGCTCAATCTCTACCCTACCAAACCTTTCAACATGAGTTTCATCCACCAAAAACATAGATTGCAGGCTTACCTTCACTCTCTTAAACATTGCATTTTCATCAATCTCTTTTAATCCCAACCTACCCTTTTCTATTGCCAAATTATTCAATCTAGCAATGATATCTTCTAACTTAGAGATCATCTTCTTATTAAACATAAAAGATCTTGAATCAATGAAACTAAGAAACCATGTAGTAATGGATTTCTGTACCTTACTTGCACTGGCTTGATCTTTATGCAACTTGCTATGTACAGTCTCGATAGTGAACTTTTTGGCAACATCACCCACATCATAACCCAAGTTTTGTAGCTCAACCTACCAATTCTTCACATTAGGGGTCCTTCATTTGCATCTCTTATACATCAATGAACGTTGCTTCAATACTGGCAATGTCTTTTGCCACTCCTTGAGCTCCTAACTAACATGCTTTTCAGTAACAAAGTTGAGGATCTTATTAGAAGAAGCCAACTTGGCAAAAAACTCAGGAGACACAGAAAGTGCAATCTCTCTACTAGCAATACACATAGTTGTTTCTTCAGGGAAAGAAATATTGAAAAGCAAAATAATAAAAAGAAAGTCAACAATGGAAAATTGAACTAGAGAAAAGAGAATGCTAAAATGTTTGTGAAAGCTAAAGAAGGGCAGCTTATTCTTGAGTATCTATTTCTTTAATCTAAATTATGAAGTGTTTGATTGGAACATTGAAACTCTCAAGGATCCCATGTGATAGTTGGAGTATTGGGTTGAGCTTAGATTTTAAAAGGTAAAGCTCATGTTTGGTCCATGTCTAAAGCTTTTGTTCAAGTCTATTTATTGCATTCGATATTTTTATCCAAACCCTCCTAAATTAGACAAGCTCAAACTTTAATGAACGACCCAACTCTTAGACAAGTCTAATTTTTTTTTGAAATAAGCAATTGTGTATTATTCATTCATAAAAGAAACGTCATGCTCAAGTACATTATTTAGTAACATAGGATGGTTCTCAACCTTGTGGACAAGTAAAAGCATAACATGACAGTAGATTAACTGCTTCATTAGCTAATCGAGGAATCGACAGCACTATAATGTCTATGCCATCATTTGAACTTTTGGTGTAATCACCCCCACCATGGAAATATCTCCAGTCATACTCCAAAGTTTATGGTTGAGAAGAAGAGAATAATATAGGCTGAGTTTGTGAGAAGAGCTCTCGAGTTCAACCCCCACTAAACACACCTTTGGGGAGGGGTGAGAAACCTTAATTGTGATAAAGCCTCGAGTAGGATTAGCCTAAGACCATTAAAAAGGACGATGATACCTGTGGTTTCACCAAAAAAGAAGAAGGGAATCATCTTCAACTTCAATTGTCTGTAATCTAATTTCCCCAGCAAACTCTACTGCTTGTTGTGTTGCCAATGCCTCGACCACCAAAGATCTATTTTCCATGGAACGCACAGGGAGGAAGCTCCAATGATGAGGTCATTATGTCTCTGGCAATAATGCCAATTCATCCACAGCCACCCTAGCGATTTGTTGCTGCATCATAATTGAGTTTAACTATGTTTGGTAGTGGTCGGTGCCATCTACTTCGACTATTATTGCATGATGTGGGTGGAGACATTCTAGAAACATTACTATTTGCTACAATATATGCCTAAATGTATTGTCGAATGGAATAGAAAGCCTAGAGAGCAAAAGTGGTTATCCTTTGAAACACCAATTTATTCTAATCATTCCAGATTCCATACATACCAAAATTAAATGGCTAGTAACTGACGCTTATTCATAGTATAAGAATGAAATGCTTCAGTGTACCAATTAGCTGAATCAAGCATCTGTAAAGGCAGTTTAGACAAAAACAGTGTCTAAACACTGTGTACATGAGGCAGTCCTTGAGAGTGTGGCTTAAAGTTTCAACATGTCGATTACATCCAGGATATTGTAAATCGAGATACACTCCGTTGCCATCTAACTATGTCCGCACAGGTAATATCCCATGGTTGCAATACCACAAGAAAACTTTAATCTTTTTTGGAATTGGAACACTCCATATTCGCCTCCATATCAGGGGATTATTTCCTGATTCATCCTTAGCACTCACTTCTCGACATAGCATATGAACGTCTCCAAGTAACCACACTAGGTTGTGGTGTAAAGGCAGAGTAGGGATTTGGGTGTAGGAAAATCATATAGATAAATGCACACAAGATCTCATGTTCAATCATCAAGAAAAGAGTAATACGGAAGTGTACCTAAATTCATTATAATTGATTTCTTAGGTTAGAGTCTTTCACATCTAAACCTTTTGAGAGAATCTGTATCTCACTCAATGATGGGATTTAAGCATGAGAATTACCTTATGTTTAGACTGAGTACCATAACTTATTTATACTGTAGCATATTTTATTTTATTTTGGCCCATCATGAAAATAAAATAAAAAAATTGGGTCTCTACACATTGCAAAGCCCATATTAAATGAGATGCCCTAAAGTCCAATAACTAAACTTTATTTGATCACTTTTAAATGGACTAAACAAATAAGATAGCTTCTAATGTACAATTAACTAATATATGTAGGCCCACTTAAAGAATTTCCAAACAATCTCCCACTTAGGCCACATATGTCACATGATAATTGTACATTTTAAAATAACTTTATGAGCTCAAAATTTGCTATCTTCACAAGGTAACATCTTTAAACAATCTCGTCCATCAATATACTAACATAGGATTAAAACGATCTTTGTTACATATATTTTTTAACTAGACCCATCAATGGTCACATATGTTAATATAATCAATGACATAAATCAAGTATGGATGTGTAGCATGGAAATTACATGCAACGTGATCTCTTAAACATACCTATTTCCAACTTGGCCTACTTTCAAAAACTTTCTTCTCAATTGCAATATGAAAGAATAAAAACTTTATTTCAGAGTTTCAGCAATAACAACAATACTTTAGTCTGATCAGAAAAATGTCTCAATAACAAATGAATATAAATAAAACAAACTCCCACTATACAAGCATATCATCAAAGTCAACCACACCCATATGAGCTACATACTTATGAAACAATTTAGGTGGTACATGCTTGGTAAGTGGATCTGCAATCATGGAGTTCGTACTAATATATTCAATAGATATATGAAGACTTTAAACTCTCTCCTTAACAACAAGAAACTTATTGTTAATATGCTTTGACTTCAACGAGCTTCTGTTGTTCTTGGAGAAAAACTTTGTGGCTTTATTATCACAATAAATCTTCAATGGCCTCTTAATACCATCGACAACGCATAGCCCAGCGATAAAATTCTATAACCATATTGCTTGGTTCAATGCCTCATAGCAAGCTATAAACTCTGCTTCCATGGTAGAAGAAGTTATAAGTGACTGCTTTGCACTATTTAAAGACAAAGCTCCTCCAATTAACATGAAATATAACCAGAAGTGGATCTTCTGCTATCAATGCAACTAGTAAAATCGGAGTCTGAATACACAACGATCTCTAAATGATCTAACCTCTGATATGTGAGCATGTAATTTTTAGTTCTTTGTAGATATTGCGTAACCCTCTTTACTGCTTTCCAATGATCCATTTCAGGGTTACTTAAATATCTGCCAAGCATTCAAACTATGCACGCAATATCCATACTCGTACAAACTTGAGCATACATGAGACTCCTTACTGTTGAAGCATAAGAAATCTTCTGCATCTCTTCCTTTTCAATCTTATATCTTGGGTATTGAAGTAAACTGAATTTATCACCCTTAGCAACGGGCGTGTCTCCTATTGCATAATTTTTCATGTCAAATCTACTCAACACCTTATCGATATATGCCTTTTGTGATAAGCCACGTATTCCTTGAGAACGATCTCGATGGATTTGTATGCCTAACACAAAAGATGTATTCCCAAGATCTTTCATCTCAAATTTATTCGAAAAAAATCTTTTATACTATTCAATAGGCCTAAATCGTTGCTTGCTAGCAGGATATCATTAACATATAACACCAGAGAATAAACTTGCTCCTATTGTCTTATGATCTATACATCTATCAACAGTGTTCTCCTTAAAATCAAAAGAGATGATCATTTGATCAAATTTCTGATACCATTAATGGGATGCTTGCTTTAAACCATAGATGAATTTTTTTAATTTGCACATTAGATATTTCAATTCATTCGACATGAAATTTTTTGTTGTACCATGTAAATTGTTTTTCAATGTCACCATTGAGAAATGTTGTCTTTACATCCCGCTAATGTAGCTCCAAGTCATAATGAGCTATAGGTGCCATAATAATTCTAAAAGAGTCTTTCAATGAAACTAGAGAGAAAGTCTCTTTATAATCAATGCCTTCCTTTTGAGTGAAATCTTTGGCAACTAGACGTGCTTTATATCTTTCAACATTGCCTTTCAAATCTCGCTTGGTTTTGAAAAATCATTTACAACCAATCGGTTTCGCACATTAGGTAATTCGACAAAATCCCAAATGTCAGTTCTTATCTCATCTTTCATGGCCTGCATCCATTTATAAGAGTGGATGCTTTGTTTGGCTTCATTGAAAGATTTTGGATCATCTTCCAATCCTATATCAAACTCGTGTTCTTGGAGATATACGATATAATCATCTGGAATCGTCAATCTCTTCTCTCTCAAGGATCTCCTTAATGGCACTTCCAATTGAGGTTGTTGTTGTTGTTTTTCAACATGAGTAGGAGGTAACCAAAGAGTGTCTTGATAATTTGGATTTGCATCTTGAACAATGTCAGACATAATTGTCTGATAATTTTCAATTGAAATTGTAGGAGCAGTAACATGTTCTTCCTCAAAGACAAAGTTCCTGAGTTTGGCACCCTTATCATATTCAACATCCTCAATAAACTTAGCATTTCTCATTTTGAAAAAAGATCTATTTGAGGGATCATAAAACTTGAAACCCCTCGATCTTTTTGAGTATCCAACAATCCAACAAAGTAGTAACTTATTGTTCTTGAGTCTAATTTCCTTTCACTAGGCTTGTATGGCCTAGCCTTAGTTGGACAACCTCAAATATGTAAATGCCTAGCACTAGGTTTCTTTCCTATCCATAATTCATATAGGGTTTTAGCTACTATTTTGCTTGGAACTCAATTAAGAATATACACTGTAATCTTTAAGGCTTCTCCCCAAAGTGATTTTGGCAAAGAAGAATGACTAATCATACTTCTAACCATATCCTTTAGGGTGTGATTTCATCCCTCAACTACACCATTTTTACTTAGAGTCCCTGGCATGGTGTATTGAGTAATGATGCCACATTCTGCTAAATACCTTACAAAAGGGCCTAACGTTGTTTACCTGATCCATCATATATACCATAATATTCACTTCCACAGTCATATTTAATGGCTTTAATTTTCCTACCAAGCTAATTTTCAACTTCAGCTTTATAGGTTTTAAAAACGTCTAATGGCTGAGACTTCTTATGAATCAAGTATAGATACCTATAACGAGAATAATCATTTATGAAAGTAATAAAATATTGTTGACAAATATCAATATGAATTAAATCCAACATGTTTAAAGTATTGTTAGCACCAATTTTCTTTATATTTGTTTGTTTTCCCTTAATACATTCAACACAGATTTTGAAATCTGAAAAATCAAGAGAATCGAGAATTCCTTTTGACACAAGCCTCTTTATTCTTTGTTCAGAAATATGTGCTAAACACCTGTGCCATAATATGAAAGAATTCTCATTAATTAATTTGCGCTTTGTACCACAATTATTTATATGCAAGGATTCATTAATGCGTGAGGCATGAAGGTCCAATTTAGATAGATTATCAACTAAAGAACCTATACCAATAAGATTTAAATATTAGAAGAGACTAAACTTTCCATTCCCAAATGAACAAAAATATCTTGATTTGTCTAATAAGAAACAAAAATTAAACTTTGTCTAAATGACGATACATAAAAAGTCTCATTCAAATCTAAGAAGCAACCGGATTCTAACTTTAATCTAAATAGACAAATAGCCTCAACAAGGGCCCTTTTGCCATTTCCTACATAGATGAATCTTTCAGCATCAGTTGGTTTTCTGCTTGTTAGATAACCTCGCATAGTCACACTTATGTTAGTAGTTGCACTCGTATCTATCCACAAAGTGATATTTGGTACTAAAGCCAAATTAACTTCAGAACAAACAAAATTGAGAAGTTTACCCTTTTTGGCAAGCTATTTTGCATACTTGGAATAATCTTTCTTCACATGACCATCTTTTCTTGTTTCTATTGCCTCTTAGGCTATAAAGTTCCAGTATTTGCAGTGCTTTTTCTTATATTGTTCCTTTTCCTTTTTCTACTGGTAGCATTTTCATTGTAAAAAGATGCTAAGTGAGGACTTTCTATCTTCTGTTGTTTCAACCTCTCTTCCTCTTACACACACTGAGCAATGAGCTCATTAAGAGTCCATTTCTCCTTTTGAGTATTATAACTTATCTTAAAAGGATTGAATTGTGCAGGAAGAGATATTAAGACCAAATGCATAAGAATATCCTCAAACAACTCTAACTTTAGTGCCTTTAGTCTTGTAACAAGATTAGACATTTCCATAATGTACTCTCTTATATTTCCTTTGCCACTATATTGCATTGAAACAAGCTTCGACAGGATAATGCTTGTTTCGACCTTTTCATTTGTAGCGAATCTGTCTACAATCTGTTGTAGGAAACTTTTAGCACTTTCTTCCTTAGGCATTGCGCCCTTGATGGTATTTGAAATTGAATGTTTCATGATCATCAGACTCACGCAGTTTGAAAGCTCCCATTTCTCATAAAGTGTCCTTTCGGTAGCTGTAATATTATCAACAGGGGCGGGAGATTTATCAGACTTTATCACATAATCTAGATCCATACACCCAAGCATAATGGTAATGTGCTCCTTCCACTTCTTAAAGTTAGTGCTGTTAAGCACCAGAATATTATTTAAATTGGTAGATATAGAAAAAGCACTTACTAAAAAGCAAAAAATAAAAATAATAATCTCATAATTAACAAACAATAATTTTGGGCCATACAAGATACCAAGCACAACATTGAAATTTAGTTTCTAGACAGAAATTTCAATTTGTAAGCGGTACTCTTAAACTTTATTGGTAAATATTGATAACCAAATCCTGCCAACAATATATCTTCCTTTGGGTTGACATATTGCATGAATGGTAAAAAATAATTTTATCACATATTTACTACCTTATTGTGTTTGTAATCTGGCCAAAAAATAACCTTCTTTTATGCCGATTATTATTTTCCGCAAGGATTAAAAATACAGTTATTTAAATTCTTTAAATGACAACTTTAATTTTCAAAATAAGTAAATTAACAGAAAAAAGATCACTTTGGTGGCATTTTATATCAATTTAGTTTATTTTGAACCTTTATGTTGCACCATATATGCATGTGTATATACTAAGAGTATACAAATTTATCGATAATACTAAGGCTATAACCTCAAAAATAAGAATATCCTAAGATCCCCAGGAATATAACCCTAAATATTAAAATAACAAAATAATAAGTATTTTAAGGCATGCAATCACAACAAACATTAGCCCAATAAAAAACTCACAATAAGGATGTGTGGTTTAATACAATATTCAAATAAAGTTTTAATACCTCAAAGTTTAGGATTCCACACAATTGGATAGTATATGACATACCAAATATATCACAATACTTTAAGCTTTTACCCAAAGCTTAAGGTTTCAACAATTGGCTTAAAACAAAGTTTAGCACTTTCAAAAGACTAATCATAAATATCCCAATTGTTGTACAAGCTTATCTTTGTAACCCAATTATATTTTCTTGATTTCTTTCAATCAAAAAACAAATATTCCCTAAATTTGTAACTTAGATTCAACTATGTAAGTTACAAAAAAATAAATTATCCTTCATCAATTTGAATCAAAACATACGAAACATAATTGTTTTGGTTGAATATTTAATTTGAGATTTAAAAAACTTAAAGAATAAATTACTTGAATCATGAAACAAATTCCATAAAATTGTTTACATAATTTTAATCCTTATTTTATAAGAAATAAAAGCCTTAAGGTTTCAAAGAAATTTTTTTTAATTCTGATCAAACATGAATACGCTCTTGATACCACTTGTAGGAAAATCATACAAATAAATACACACAATGATCTAATGTTCAATCATCAAGAAAAGAATAATACGGAAGCATACCCGAATATATTAGAATTGATTTCTTGGGGTTAGAGTTTTCCACGTCTAAACTTTTGAGAAAATCTGTACCCCATTCAATGATGAGATTTGAGAATAAGAATTACCTTATGTTTAGACTGGCAACTATAACTTATTTATATTGTAGCATATTTTATTTTATTTTGGCCCATCATGAAAATCAAATAAAATATTAGGTCTCTACACATTGCAAAGCCAATACTAAATGAGATGCCCTAAAGTTCAATAACTAAACTTATTTGATCACTTTAAAATAGACTTAATAAATAAGATAGCCTTTAATATATAATTAATTGATATATGTTGGCTCATTTAAAGAATTTCCTAACATTGGGTTGCCTCCTGCACGTCAAACATAGCACTAACTAGTCTCCAATTCCAATCGTGGATGCCATGGCCAATAAGATCACGAACTTGGTGTTAATGTCCCAATCTCGTCGTGGAGAAAGTGGCTTAGGTACGTCTAATATCATTCTAAGCGTTTACAGCATTATTAAATAAGAAAGGGAGACTGTTTTGTTGTATTTTGTTGTGAATTGTAATTACCATTATTTACTAAAACTGATTATACAAAAAAAATTGTTTTTGTTTTATTAAATATGAATGTTACCGATATATAGTATTATTTATGTTACCGATATATAGTATTATTTTTTTAAGATTTTTTTATTATTAATATGTTTTTACATTATGAGTATTTTATTTATAAATTATTATAGTTACAAAAATTAAAAGAATTAAGCAAAGATTATATCTTTATTTTTAAGAAAAACAAAAAGCAAAAAATTCTTAATTTTTTTCTTCTTAGAGAGGACATATTTTTAAAGGTACAAACAAAGAGAATATTTGACGAATAGTTGTGAATATGATTGACTTTTGTTTGTTTATATCTGTTTATTAATCTTAATAAACGATTATAAATAAAAGTTTGATTCGTTCATTTATATTGGTGAACAAATTTGTTTAAAACTTATTCGTTTAATGAATCGTTTAGTATTCATTTGTTATTCTTAATAACAAATTTTTAATTTACATATTTACTAATAGATCATTTTAATATGTAATTATTAAAATTATATATTTATGTAAAATTTAGTGTGTTTATGAACTTGATCATTTAATTTTCACAAATCTGCATTCGTGAACATTTTTGTTCATGTTTTAATGAATGCTCTTATCGAACACAAACAGTATTTAAAATAAAAACGAACGAACGCAAACTTAATAACATTTGTAGATGTTCATTTTATTTACATGTTGATATATTTATGGTGTAAACAAATTTTCAAATCTAATTAATTTTACGGAATGATAGGCCTGAAAACGCTTAAATTATTAACAAAGTCTTAACCTAACACTTGTTAGCTATTAAATTGTAAGTTCGAACCTCATTTACTTTTTGTACCTTTTAATTAAAAAAAGAAAAACCCTTAAATTAGGACGTTGGGTTCAGTTCGTCGCTTACCAAATCTGAAATCTTAATTTGGCGCTCTTTAATAGACAATTTGGTGGCTTTCTTTACACGTGTCCGATTCTCTTTTCCCTTCCAACGTCTCTCCCTCAAGGAAAAGGTGAAAGAGAGCAATCAAACCAAAAAAACCTTTCAATTCCTAAAAAATTCCGATTCTTTTCCCATCGTAACCTCCCTCTTTCCTCTCAGTGTATTCTTCGCTACCCCCTCTGCTTTTTCTTCTAGGTTTTTCCCTGGAGTGTTCTTTTTCTTCTTCTCTTTCACGAAATGGCGGAGTTGCCGGAGGCGAGTCGTCGGAACTCTAACGTTTCTTCCCGCGAAATCTCTATTGAGATTTCCGGCGATGATTCCAATGCTGCTAATTCTTCAGGTTGTTCTACTTACTCTCTTTTTTTTCTTTGTTCTTACGTTATTTAATTCAATAGTCTTTCGAACCAGGACTTTTTCCCGGATGGCAGATGATTCATATGTATGTGTGTATATGTATATGTTTATGTATATATGAAATTGGTTGCTTTATTCTCTCCCTTAAACCTTTTTATTGTTCACCAAAAAAAAATCTTTTTGCTCAAAGTTAATCATTTTTACCTTTCCGGCGTTTTTTTGGTTACTGTAAAAAGTATTTTGTTTAATATTTATTTAGGTGGTTCAACTGATGTGCCTGTTTATTTCGAAGTTGAAATTGGTGGCGACGACGATAATGGTTCTGAAGCATCAGGTTTGATTACTATTATTACATTCACACACACACACACACACACATATCTGTAAGTAATATATAATATTTAGTTTTGATTATTTGATTACTAACGGGCACAATTTGTTTTGTATTTGAAAATGGGAGATATGGACATTTATTAAAATGAAATAGCGTTTCTTTCGTCAGTGATAGAACTTCTATGGATACATGTACAAGTAGATAGCATTACAAGTATAATCGACCGATTCAGCCCTTTAAGAGTATGAAACGAGTCAATAGCATGTATCTAGAGAAAATCCAACATAAAGTTGAAGCAAACCAAGGACATAAAAGGCTCAGGGGCTTCAGCCTACCAGTGACATAACATTAATTGAAATTCTGGTCTATCATGGTTGCCCAAAAAATTGTGAGTTTATTTCTTTATAAGAAAAAGATAGCCTCTTGGTCCTCTAGTGAAAATCTGTAACTGTTGTTGCCTCTGCATATATCTGCAGTGTTGCAATAGGTGTGAGACAATTTTTCTGTGTCTTGGCTTTCTCACAAGTTATATGTTGTAGTAAGAGTGGGCATTCTCTTAATGTGAACCTAAGATGAAACTTCCCCTTACTTTTCATTTTTACAAATCATACTGTTCTTATACTAGGATGTCTGACTGAATTATAAAATCTTTTAAGTGTGTTAACTGAATCTATTATCCTTTGAAAAATCTCTGTCTTTTGTTTTGCTTGTCTCCAGAATTTAAGTGAAATTAGAAAGATGTGTAGCTATAAGTCCGGTTGATATATTAAGGTAAATGCTCTGTGTAATTTGCGCCAGTAGGTTTAATATATTTTGGGTTTTTGGGTGAGTTAGATGGTATTGCTATGAGTTTGTTCAGGGATTATATGATCATTCCGTAGCCTGAAATAGTTCGGGAACTACATGTAGAAGAAAGAGATCTAGGCTTCACAATTAAGGTCTCTAGGGATTTATACCATCCCAAGAGAGCATACTAGCTGCTCAAAGTGCCACAAACTTCTCCATTACAATCAAGTAATTATGATAGGGACTCCTACAAAGACTAAAAAACAACTGCAAATCCATAAATCAAATAAAATCCTAATATGAAAGGAAAACATAGAATAAGATCCTGAACCTCTAATGCTGCAATCTCTAGAAAATAAGATCCTAAATTAGTCTAACATCAAACAAAGGCCTTAATTCTCTATATGTTTGGTAGAAAATCTTGACTCTTGTTATATCCTTGTCTGTACCAACTTGTTAGTTGAAGCTATCTGATGACTTTAATGATTTCTGCCTTGTTTACTACAGAGTTACTGGGAATATAGTTCCAAGGGATGCTATTACATGTGACTGGTGTCATATGTTCCAAAAAGTTTGAAGGTTACTTATGTTTGTGTATGGAACTGCATTCTAAGATTTTCATCCTCTATTCTTTCTGGCCAATTTACTATCATATTAATCTTAATTATAAATTCCTTGGTTGGTATGTGGGAACTTTTATTTAATGAATGTAATTATGCATACTATTATTATTGCTCTAAAATCTGCTCTACCAGGCATTGCTGACAGGAGTTTGGATGGACAAAACATGCGTGCCGAAGCATCTACTTCTGCAATAGATTCAGGATCTAATCAGCAACCAAAATCTCGTGGACTAAGACACAATAGCAAATTAGCTGAATATGCTGCCAAATTTTTGGATGAAAAAGTTCCTTTCAAAAAGAAGGTATGATATACTGACCTCTTGTATATTTTTCATTTTTTTTTATTATTACTCGCTTGGAATTAAAGGGATGTAGGATCAGTCTTCTGAATTAAACTAGTTTTAAGCCTTGCCTCTGTTACATTTTTTTGTCTTTTTTATTATTACTCACTTGGAGTTAAAGGAATATAGGATCAGTCTTCTGAATTGAACTAGTTTTAGGTCCTGGGATAGGATTCTTTTCAATTGAGAAGTGAATATTACATTCATGAAGTGACTTCTATGATATTATGAGCATCTCGGAAGCATGATCATTTTAAACTTCATATTGCTCCTAATTTGTAGAGGTGAGAGTTGGGTGGGTCGGGTCGCTACAGGTTTGATCATTGCAAGTTGAAAGAAATTTACGTCATTTCAGGTTTCATTCATTTTGGCTTTAGATCATCTTGGGTTTGGCTCTCAGGTAATTGGGTTCAACTTACTGATCTTTAGGCTGGATTCAATATAAGTTTGGGTCATTTCAGGTTACTCTTATGTGTTCTGATGACTTTGGGTTATCGTTGGACCTGTTCTGGTTGTTGACTTTTCCTATCAAGTCAGGTTGGGTTGAGTTCAAGTTTGGATAGGTTTTTCCAGCTCCATACAGTGGAATTAGGTTGGCTATGGTTGTGCGGAACTCTGATAATAATATAATGCTTGATGACAAGCAAGTTGGGTGGAACTATTGTCCTGATTGAGCTCCAATCTGTCCTATTTCTTTTTAATATAGGTTGTGAAACCTAATTCATTCCCATTTTTCTTTTTTCTTCATATAGTCTTGACTGATTGTACATTGGATATTTCAATCAGAATCTTTAGTTTGGGATGTCCCCAGTATATTGTTAATGTTTTATTTAATTTTCAATATGCCATTCTGTCTTCTTCTTCTTTTTTTTTTTTTTGGCAGTAATGGATTTCTAAACTAGGTTTTTAAAATATTTATGCAGATCAAATGGTTGAACCGACTTGCTAATGTCAAATATGATGGAACCGTACAATGTGATATTCCAATTGATATGAAAGCACATGCACCTGATTTTGGGACTGGTGTTGTTTATGATAAAGCTCCAGAAAAAGAGCATATTGACACAGCGGATTTTCCAAATATACCTCCAATGCAAATAGCAATGCTTATTGTGGGAACACGAGGAGATGTACAACCATTTGTTGCCATTGGAAAACGTTTACAGGTTATATTCATATTCTCATCTTAGCAGACCTTGTAACAGCCTTTTAGAATTATGCATAAAGTCTGCAGATTCGGTATCTATTCCTAAGAGCCTGCAGTTAGGCTGCGTTCTTGAGTTTTCCTGGTCAATTTTGGTTGCATGACAGAATATGGCTTTGTCGTGATCTTCAAATGGATTATTTTCTGAAATATATAATCAGGCACTTTTACTTGTCATGAATGCCATGTATAACATTCCTTTCTTTGATGAATTATATATTTTTTTGGCCAGAACTTTGATGAACTATATTTAATCATTTTATTTTTGGTGTAAATATTGCTATCATCTTGTCATTCATCAATCCATACTACATACATAAATGTTCCTAAGGGCTATGATATGCAGAACAATTTGTACCTTTCCCCATATTTGTTGGGAAATAATGAGTTACTTTTATTGTTTCCTTTTATGTTCAATAACCAATATACTAATTCAATGGGTCTATGATATTGTGCACTTAGCTTTATACTCCTTTTTACTTTTAAATGACTGTCATGGCTTTGTCTTTTGATGTTTGTCATTCAGGCTAATTCTGTTTCATTTTTATTCTGAGCTTACATTCATCTATTTTTGGTCCCATCAATTGCTTGTTATGAAAATTTTCAGAATTCTATTATTTTTCTGCATATTAACTGAATAGTTCTTAATCTGTCCAAGCACACATGGTCAAGGACTGAAGCAGGAAAAATTCAAGAAACTTGTTTGCATATTGTGCGGTGAGTTAAAGACAGACTCTAGAGTAGGTGCAGAGTTAATGCTTTGATGTTGTAAAGAAAAGATTTTAGATTGGTAAATTAACTAAGATCGTGGATGAAAACATTGATTTAAATGAGAAGATTGGTTGGTGGAATTCTGAGACAGAAGCAGTAGGATTTAAGATTTGGTTAATAAGTACTGTAAGAAGGGATGGCTCTTAATGTTAAGGTAGACAACAGAAATGTGATAAAGGCAACTGCATAATTTTTTTAACCTAGACAGCATGCGGGCTGGGAGAGTGCGGAAGAGGAAGATGGGAAAAAAATGTAGAGAACTGCTTAAGGGAGAAAAGATGACACTAGAAACACGAAGTTGATTAAATTAGAAAAGCATCTCTATGTTCTAATTCAAAATTATAACATAATGGCTTCAATTTCATAATTCAGGGTTGCTTTGTTTCCCCTAGACATGGCATCGGGTTAATACAATAAAACCTGAATTACTAATATTGACACTATAAAGAAAAGAGTAATCAAATTTGTAATTCCACAGTTTCATTAAGATTCAGATAATTGATGTTGGTAAATGGATGCCTAAAACAGTTAATGGTCTAGTTGTGTCGATGTGAGTATATTAACTTTATGGAAAAATCTTTTAGCATGCATGGTGCAAAGAAATTGTTGCTGTAGATTTGGACTCTTATTTAATGATTATTATGGTTGTCTAGTGGTTTGAAGTTGTTTAATGTATATAATCCCCTTCTTTACCAGATTTTCTTCAAGCATAGCCTCAAATATTGAGTTGATGGAGGTCAAATTTTTATTGCAGGCAGATGGCCATAGGGTTAGATTGGCAACTCACTCAAATTTTAAAGATTTTGTTTTGAATGCTGGGCTAGAGTTCTTTCCTTTAGGGGGAGATCCAAAAGTTCTTGCTGACTGTAAGTGTGTATATCTTATCTTCATAATATTTTTAATGTTTCTTGATTTTGTCTATCTGTAGAATCACACGCT
Source organism: Heritiera fomes (assembly GCA_032173925.1). NCBI lineage: Eukaryota > Viridiplantae > Streptophyta > Magnoliopsida > Malvales > Malvaceae > Heritiera > Heritiera fomes. Next base: position 361,623 of record JAPDPM010000026.1, read on the forward strand.
TTCCCAACAATTATACCAAAAAGAACAAACTCTAATAAAATACATTTTTGAAGGGCATTTGAAAGATTCTATGAGCAATTGAAAGCTCTTTGTAAGAGATATTAAAGCTTGGGAAGGCCTCTTTTCATGGTTCTCTTGTCTATTTTTTCATGTTTCTGTTGAGGCTACTCCTGGCCCCTTTTTTTAATCTTTATCCAGGTTCTGCGGTCTTGCATAAAGGTGTCATGTATGCATGTAATTGGTAGATTCTTGATTTCATTCACTTACTAATTACTAAATTTTACTCTGAAGCACTACAAAGATGTTATCGAAGACATTGTGTATCTAATTAATCAGACATCATTTGAAATACGAGTTTCAATGTTACAATGTAAAATTTATTTGTATCAATAACAAAGTTTTCTGCAGATATGGTCAAGAATAAAGGATTCTTGCCGTCTGTTCCTTCGGAAATTCCTGTTCAGAGGCAACAAATAAAGCAAATAATATTCTCACTACTTCCTGCATGCAACGAAAAAGATCCTGATAGTGATGTCGAATTTGAGGCAGATGTAATAATTGCCAATCCGCCAGCATATGGTTAGGTCTTATTACCTCATATTTATTTTTAAGCAGTATGTTTTTGTCCAATGAGAATAGAGCATTTCGAATAGAGCCCTTTCTAATATCTCTTCCACCATCTTGCACAGTTAACATTATTGCAATATTTAAACTAAAGAAACATCAGCTGTCCTTTTTTTTTGGTTCCATATAGTCAATATTCTCTATTTAAGTCATTCTGGTATCATGAGGAATGAAATTTATGGACTTCTCTCTCTCTTTCTCATGCCTTTAACTGGAAAAATTCTTGTTCAGGACATGCAGATGTTGCGGAGGCACTAAAAGTACCACTTCATATATTCTTCACTATGCCATGGACGTAAGTCTTGGTTGTGATTATATTGATGTTAGAATTCTTTCTATGTTAGCAGTTTTCGAATTTTGCATGCACCATTGATTCTGGCATCACTCATTTTTTATGAAAAACAAATTTGGTGTTGTCCTTTTGTGACAATTAAATCATTCCCTAGACTGATGTATATTTGTGTGTGTGTAGATATTGAGAATGATTAACTGAGTCAATGACATTTGTCACCTTTCTATCAGGCCTACTAGTGAATTTCCCCACCCTTTGTCCCGTGTTAAACAACAAGTTGGTTACAGAGTGAGTGTGCATTTCACTTCTTCAGTGTTGGTTTATTTTTATTTTTTCTTTTATGTATTTAGATCAACTCATATATTGGTAATATCTACCCAGCTTTCATATCATATTGTTGATGCCCTAATGTGGCTGGGAATACGAGACATGATAAATGAATTCAGGAAGAGAAAGCTGAAGCTGAGACCTGTCACATATTTGAGAGGATCCTATAGCTTTCCTCCAGATGTGCCTTATGGGTATATATGGAGCCCTCACCTTGTTCCCAAACCAAAAGGTCATTTTATTTATATATTCCTTAGGATGATAAATCTGCATGCCTTTATCTTATAGGGAAATGTTACATTCATTGTGACAATTACTTGTTCAATTGATGATTGAGAGATATGATGACGTATGACTAATTTCAAGTCTTTTTGCTTTTTAATTCTATTTTAGCTAACCTGTTAAATTAAAAGAAATTAAAGTTTCTCTGGGAATTACTTCTGAATCATATAGAAAATTTTACGGCCGTTGTTTACATCGGAGTTGTTTTATGGAGTTAAATATCTCTACATATCCTTGTAGTATGTAGTTTGCCTACGTTATATATTTACTTAGCTTTTGCCTACTATTGATTAATATAATACAAACTTTATACCCTAATGAACATTGTAAAATTTAGTCAAACATTGATTTGTTTTTGTTTGAGTCCACTATCTGAGTCCTAGAGAGTGACCTTTTTTTATTTATAATAAACAATGTATAAATGTTGCAATCTGACTAGCACCTCCTACCAGGTAAGTTAACCACCCTGATGCATTTGCTTCTTTTTGAGTCCCAAAAATTGACTTAGTTCTTGGGAAACTTAATTTCATTTTGGTGGTTCTTTTGGAGAAGATTACCTACGTTGTTTGTTCTCAATCATTTCTCTTTAATTTTGCTTTCAATAATTTGAAATATCCTAGAACATTTTGTTCCGTTGCTCTGAATGGTTGGAGATCCCCTTCCCTACTTTCTTCTTTTTTTTAGTAGAGAAAACATATGAGGATGTGTGGAAGGCAAACAAGTGAATATCCTATCACAGTAGGACTACATCAAGGGTCGTCATTAAGCCCATTTCTATTTGCTAAAATTGTTGGAAAGATTAGGAAAATCCCAGAATTATTGGGATTTGATTGGGGTCAACTTTCTGATTTTTTATTTTTGGTAGTTTCCTGTTTTTTCATTCTTAGAATTAATTGTGTCTATTTTAGGATAGTTCTCCTTCTATAAAATAAACCCTACTGTATGTCAAAGATATGGAGAAAATTATTTTTCTAAACCTCTTGTTTCATGTTGTCAGAGCTGGTATTCCTGCTGGCATATTCTTCTTTCTGGCCTTTCATACTTAGCTAGAAGAATTGTTAAGAACAGGGGCTGGTACTGCCCAGTCCTCATCTACAGCAGAATCCCCTGCTGTTTATAACCATCAAAACAATTCTTTACCCTCTTTATCATCTTCCCTAGACACTCATTCTTTTCAAATAACCCAACACAAACTCAATGGAATAAATTTCCGTGAGTGGTTTCAATCTATTGTTTTAGTAATTAAAGGCAAAGGGAAGATGGGCTACCTAACGGGTGCCATTCCTATGCCTTCAACTACTGCAGAAAATTTCAGTACTTGGGAGGCTGAAAACTCCATAGTCATGGCCTGGCTGATCAACTCTATGGAACCTAGGATTGGTCGAACCTACCTATTCTACAAGACAGCGAAGGAAATCTGGGAGGCAGTCCAGGAGATGTATTCAGACCTTGAAAATACTGCTCAATGTTTTGAGATCCGTTCAGCCATTCGCACTACTCGACAAGGAACAATGTCAGTCACCGAGTACTATAATGTTTTGTCTGAATTGTGGCAAGAGATGGATTTGTTCTATGAGACAAGTTGGAAGTGTCCTGAAGATGGTGTGAAGTACAGCAAGATGCTAGAGAAAGAACGTGTGTTTGACCTCCTTCAAGGTCTCAATAAGGATCTTGATGAAGTTCGTGGACGTCTCCTTGGAGCCAAACCTCTTCCTTCCATGAGAAGCATTCGCTGAGGTTAGACGTGAAGAAAGTCGAAAGAGAGTGATGCTTCACATGCCTTCCAGCCCAACTTCAGAGGTGATACAACAGAATTCTGCTTTGGCTGCAAACCGAAGTGATAAGCAGCTGTGGTGTGACCACTGTAATAAACCTTATCACACCAAGGAGACGTGTTGGGAAATTCATGGAAAACCTGCAGATTGGAAACCCTAGAGTCAGAGAAATTCAAACCGGTCAGCCTATACTACCGAATCTGCCATAGACTCTAAAAAACCAGGCCAACTTCCCTTCACCGCGGAACAGATGGAGCTCTTGAGGAACCTTCTGAAACAGTCAAAACCTCTTAAAGAGTCTGAACCTGCTGCACCCTCCTCCACTGCCACTGTTGCACAACGAGGTAACACCAAACCATCTTATTTATCGCACAAAGTTACAGGTGAAGGATGGATAATTGATACTGGTGCCTCAGACCATATGACTAGCTTTTCTTCTGCTTTTCTGACTTATGAAGCATGTGATGATGACCTAAAAGTTACAGTTGCTAATAGTACTCTCTCAACTGTTGTTGGTCGAGGGGATATTGAACTTTTTGGTTTGAAATTAAAATCTGTTCTTCATGTTCCAAATCTTAAGTGCAATCTTCTTTCCATTAGCAAAATTACTAGGGATCTTAATTGTGCAGTAACATTTTTTTCTACATGATGTGAATTTCAGGATTTGTCTTCGGGGAGGATGATTGGCAATGCTGAGGAGCGAAATGGCCTCTACTACCTCTCTGGTGTTGGTTCTCCTTCAAGACCAAGATCACTTAGTAATGTTACATTGTCCACTGTTTCAAATTCTGATGTTCTACTTTGGCATAAACGCCTAGGCCATCCTAGCTTTACTTATCTAAAGTTTTTATATCCTCATCTATTTATCAATAAAGATCTCTCCTTATTTCAGTGTGAGCATTGCATCTATGCCAAACAACCAAAAAAAAATCATCCCATTCAACTTATCAGTCTTCAAAGCCATTCCACCTCATCCATAGTGATATTTGGGGACCAGCCCGCTTTCCAAGTTTAATAGGCAGCCGATGGTTTATTACCTTGATAGATGACCATACCCGTGTTTGTGGGGTTTACCTTATGAAAGAAAAATCCGGATCTATATTCAAACAATTTCAAAAACTTGTCACCAATATCTTCCAATCTTCTGTTCACATTCTTCGTACTGATAATGGTGGGGAATACTTTGCACATGAGATTAAAAACTATCTTGTTGAACATGGAATTTTCATCAAAGCTCATCTGGTTATACCCCTCAACAGAACGGAATAGCTGAACGGAAGAATCGCCATCTTCTTGAAGTTGCTCGATCCCTTATGTTTGCTAGCCATGTTCCAACTCTTTTTGGGGTGAAGCTATTTTAACTGCAGCTTATCTTATCAACCGGCTTCCCTCCAAACCACTCCAATTTAGAACTCCACTAAGTTGCTTACAAAATTGTTTTCCCCAAGTTCGAATTCTAAACTCTCTTCCACCTCGAGTATTCGGATGCACCGTCTTTGTTCATAATTCAAGTCCTAACCGAGGGAAGTTTGATTCAAAAGCCTTCAAATGTGTTTTCATTGGATACTTTCCTACACAAAAAGGTTACAAGTGCTATTACCCATCTTCCAAGCAATTTTATGTTTCCTGTGATGTAACATTCTTTGAAAATCAAACATTCTATCCCAATGCTTCTCTTCAGGGGGAGAAATCTAACGAAGAAAATCATTGGGATCCTTCCATTTCACTCCCTATTTCTCTTCCTACCTATCCATCCTTTTCTCCATCACTAGATCCTCATATTACTTCTTCACTAAATCATGCTGGGCCTACTCAAGTGACAGGTCAAGGGGGAGTGCCAACTCCTACACCAAACCAGATTTTGGTTTACTCAAGAAGGCCACGAGTTCCTCCCCAAAACCAACCATCAGAACCGGAGCCAAGTCATTTGGAAGTCACAAGGGAAGGTGTTGCCACAATTGATGATCTTGATGTTCCAATTGCTATCAAGAAAGGGGTAAGATCTTGCACTAAGCATCCCATTTCCAATCATCTAACCTACTCCAAGCTGTCTCAAGATTACAAGGTGTTTACTTCAATGATTGATAATGTGAAGATTCCTAAAGACATTCAAAGTGCCATGCAAGATCCTAGATGGAAAGCAGCTGTTTTGGAAGAGATGAAGGCTTTGATTGATAATGAGACATGGGAAATTGTTGACCTACCTGAAGGAAAAAAACTTGTTGGGTGCAAGTGGATATTTGTGGTGAAGTATGGGTCCAAAGGGAACATAGAACGCTACAAGGCAAGGTTAGTTGCTCAAGGATTCATACAAACCTATGGCATCGACTATGAGGAAACTTTTGCACCCATAGCAAAATTAAATTTGATCAGAGTTCTTCTATCCCTTGCTGCCAACCTTGATTGGGAATTGCATTAGATGGATGTGAAAAATGCATTTCTTAATGGGAGCCTAGAGGAGGAAGTTTATATGAAGATACCACCAGGCTTTGAGACAGAGGAGGAAATGGGCAAGGTGTGTAAATTAAAAAAGTCCCTCTATGGTCTGAAACAGTCACCAAGGGCATGGTTACAAGGTTTAGCACAGCCATGAAACAGTTTGGATACAAACAGGGGCAAGCTGATCATACTCTTTTCATCAAACAAGCTAAAGATGGGAGGAAATCAATTCTAATAGTTTATGTTGATGATATAGTAATAACAGGTGATGATATTCAAGAGATTGATGAACTTAAAGGGCGGTTACAATCTGAATTCTAGGTGAAGGATCTAGGGAAGCTTCGATACTCTCTTGGGATGGAAATAGCTAGAAGCAAACAAGGTATCTTCATCTCCCAAAGGAAATACACTCTTGAACTCCTAAAAGAAATCGGAAAACTGGGTTGTAGACCTGTTGGAACTCCTTTAGAGCGAAACTGGAAACAGAAAATTACTGAGGATGATCCACCTTGTAGATAGGGAAAGGTACTAGCGTTTGGTTGGAAAACTAATATACCTATCTCTCACAAGGCCAGACATTGCCTTTAGTGTGAGTGTAGTAAGTCAATTCATGCACTCACCCACAAGAAGGCATCTAGAGGCAGTGAACCAAATTCTTCGTTATCTAAAGGGAACTCCAGGTAAAGGACTTCTATTAAAAAAAATGAACTAAGGGAAGTTGAAGGTTTTGCTGATGCTGATTGGGCAGGGTCAGTTGAAGACAGCAAATCTACCACAGGATATTGTACTAAACTATGGGGAAATTTGGTGACTTGGAGAAGTAAGAAGCAAACAGTGGTTGCTCGAAGTAGTGCAGAAGCGGAATATAGGGCCATTGCTCAAGGGGTTTGTGAGCTAATCTGGTTGGAAAGGATATTAAAGGATCTAAATATATTGTTATCAGGTCCTATGAAGTTATATAGTGATAGCAAATCTGCCATCAGCATTGTTCACAATCCTATTCAGCATGATAGAATGAAGCACGTGAGAATTGACTGAAATTTCATCAAAAATGAGATTGAAAATGGGATTGTTAGCTTGTCTTATGTATCAACTAAGTCGCAAGAAGCTGATGTTCTCACTAAAGCCATGTCAAAACCGGTTTGATTCTTTTGTAAGCAAGCTGGGAATGATTGATATCTATTCACTAGCTTGAGGGGGAGTGTTGGAAAGATTAGGAAAATCCCAGAATTATTGGGATTTGATTAGGGTCAACTTTCTGATTTTTTATTTTTGGTAGTTTCCTGTTTTTTCATTCTTAGAATTAATTGTGTCTATTTTAGGATAGTTCTCCTTCTATAAAGTAAACCCTACTGTATGTCAAAGATATAGAGAAAATTATTTTTCTAAACCTCTTGTTTCAAAAATAATGGACGAGCTAACAAAATCCATCCAAGATAATGTACCTTGCTGTATGATATTTGCAAATGATATTATCTTGAGTGCTAAGACTAGGGTAGAGGTTAATGAGAAGTTTGAACTGTGGAAATAAACATTGGAATCAAAAGGATTCAGACTAAGCAGAGTAAAGATTGAATACATGGAATGTAAATTCAGTTTAAACAAAGAGGATGATAAAAACATAGTGATGCTAGATGGGGGTGGCGATCCCTAAGCAGGATCATTTTAGGTATTTAGGGTCGATTGTTCTGAGGTATGGAGAGATCGGTGGTAATGTGACTCATAGGATACTAGCTAGTTCAAGCAAATGGAGAAGCGCGTGTTGTGTGACAAAGGAATTCCTATATGGTTGAAAGGCAAGTTTTACAAGACAGTAGTTAAATCAGCATTGCTCTATGGCAATGAATGTTGGGCAACTAAAAGATTACATGCACAGAAGATGTGTAGCAGAAATGCAAATGTTGTGATGGATGTGCAGATATACAAGAAAAGATAGAATGAGAAATGAAGACATTCTCGCAAAAAGGTTGGAGTGGCACTTATTCAAGACAAGATGAGTGAAAGTCGTTTACATTAGTTTGGAGACATACGACGTAGACTTATGGACACTCCCATTAGAAGAGTGGAGGCTATGAATGATGTAAAAAAGGTCAAGGCTAGGAGACGACCGAAGAAGACTTGGAAAGAAGTAATCTGGAAAGATATGACAAAATGGGAGTTATTAGAACACATTGCTTTAAATAGGAATGAGTGTAGCAGGAGAATTCATATTGAAGACTTAGCGTGAGGTCATCTATTGGTCCATATAGCCTACTCCAGTATTGGGATAAAGGCTCTAATGATGAAGAAACAAGAGAAGAATGTGGTCACTGAGTTTCCCATTTTTTGCTCCCTTTTTTGCTAGGATTTGGCTTCCTGTTAGTTTGTCTGTTGCTATCCCTTATTTGGTATCATTTTTTTCTTTTCCTTTCTGTTTCTCATGCATGTGGTTTATGAAAGTTTGTTTTTATGATTTTCTCTTTCTATAAATAATATTGATTTTCTTTCCTTTTGGGTTGAAATCCTGGCTTCATTAGTTGCTGAAGACTCCAAGTTACTGATTAATGACGGAAAGGAAATGCTTGAGGAGCTAAGCAACTTTATTTTGTTGATTTCTTTTTTATATTTTTTAGGCATTGTTATATAGATCAAGGAGTTTTTAATTTATGTTAATTATTGTTTTTCTATTTTCAGAGTATCACCGAGATAGGATTTTATTTGGCATTGGGTATTAAATAGGGTCTAGTTTTGGTTATAGTTACTTATGTTGTTTGACTTTTCAGTAGGTTCTGGAATATGATTCTTTTTTCCTTTTTGGTTACTTGTGATATTGGGCTACTCAATGGCAGGTAGCCCTCTTGCATCCCATAAATCCCACCCTTCCCCATCCCAGGAGAGTAGAGACACTCAAGTTGGAGTCTGAAGTTCTTATCGCTAGGGTGTCCTATTGGAGACATGGAGTATGATTCAATGAGATTTTATAATATTGAGTTTGAGTTCTCTATTAGTTCTTGCTTGCTCTCTACATGATCTTCTATTTCTCCTCTATTTATTTCCCTCTGATTTGTATTTTCTCCCTCTTTTGTGCTACATCACTGTCTAAATTTTCCTTTTGCTTCATCTTGTTTTAAAAATTACTGCTTGCTTTATTAAAATTACTTCTTGCTTTATTTTGTCTAGTCATGCTTTTTATATCACATTGAACGCCCAGAAGGAAGAATATGGGAGTCCTGTTCTTGATGGACTCATTAAGTAATAATCTGGACTATCTTGGTCATGTTTTGTTTATTCTATTGTTGTTTTTGTACCATAACTATCTTTAGGCTGTTCAGACTCAGACTTTTAATTCAAGATATCATCTGTATATCCTATCATATATATCCTTTTTATAACAGATCATTCTTTTCTCATCTACTAGAAATGGCACCTGTAAGTCCTCAAAGTTGACTAATCTACTCATGTTCTATTAATTATCTATAATACTTCCTTCAAAGATCCATAATTGTACTAACTGATTTGGATGTCATGTTACCAAAAATAAGTTATTCACATGATCAGGTTTTGTATGTTGTATTATGAGAAATAAATTTGTCAAAGGCACTACTGCTATGTGACATATAGTTGGTTCTGGTTTTGGTTGTTTGTAAGTATATTCTTTTTTCTCTGTTTTTGTTACTTTCTATGTCTAAGGACTGAGTTATTATATGATATTATTAAAAATCTTGACATCCTGGACCTTTTCTAAAATTTTCTTTTCCATTTGTACATTGTACCAAGAATAAATGTCCAAGAAAAAAGAATGTCATGCATGTTGGTGCTGATGTTGCCGTTTGAAAAGGATGTACGTCTGATATGGTATAGTGTTCTCCTCCTGCAGACTGGGGACCAAAGATTGATGTAGTTGGCTTTTGTTTCCTTGACCTTGCATCTAGTTATGAACCGCCAGAGTCACTTGTTAAATGGCTAGAAGATGGTGAAAAGCCTATCTATATTGGTTTTGGTAGTCTCGTGAGTTTTCTTCCACAAGTCCTTTCCATCTTTTGATATTTGATATGATAGAAGTATTAACGGTTTATTCTTCTCACATAATTTTGACATTTTTTTTGAACTATCTATAAGGTTGATTTTGGGAATTGAATTTGAAAGAAGGGATTTGAATTTCAAATGTAGTATAAATTATGTGACAAACACATGTAAACATGACTTTCATGGTTATTTTCAAATTCATGGATTTGTTAGATCTCTATTGGCCGGTGAATTTCAAACACCCATAATTTTAAATTCATCTTCTTATACCTTTTCTAATACATTGGTGTATTGAATCTAAACTCATTTTGCAAGTGTTTGCATCTCATTTACCCAAGTTATATAACAAACCAAACCCAAATCCATTCTACCAAATTCATGTTGCCAAACATGGCATAAAGTAGTTTTCACAAGTATATGTGCTTTTCTCTATTCCGCTTCCTTATGATTTAATTGCTTATTTTAATTATTTATTTATATGTTATTAACCTTACTTTCTCAAAGTTCAACCCTCTTTATCTTATTTTAGTGTAAAAAAGATTTATATTGGCTTCATTAAGCTATTTATTCTATTTTTTTTAATCATGTTCCATTGATCTTGACTTAAATTGCTCTAACTGCTTTTAACTCCTATCAGCCTATTCAAAAACCAGAAAGGATGACCCAGATAATATTACAAGCTCTAGCGAAAACTGGACAAAGAGGCATCATAAGCAAAGGCTGGGCTGGTCTTGGCAATTGTAATTTCACTTGCTCTCTTTTCATACTTCATTGGTTATATGTTTAGTTTTGTTAAGCGTGTGGGAGGTGATAGTCTTAATTATCTTTTGTCCAGTGGCAGAAAAAAAGGACTTTGTGTACTTACTGGACAATTGCCCCCATGACTGGCTATTCTCACGGTGTGTGGCTGTGGTAAGTTGTAAATGTAAAACTCAAAGCTTCCAGGGCAGTTGAAATTGTTTGATGTTCATATTTATACATGATGCAATTATCTAGATATTTATGAGCAATGAGCTTAATAATCGTGAATTCGTGATTTGTACGTTTTTCATGTAGGGATTGTGTTTTATGTGTCACAAATAATTTCTCCGTTTTATAACCTATAAACTAGTGGATTTGTAAGCTCTTTGGCATTTTGGAGCGTTTGTTTTATTTGTTAATTTGTTATTTTAATGCTTTTTGCATAAAGTTGTTATTGTCTTCAAGTCCTTGATTCTAAGTCGAGGAAACAATAGGGGTGGTAGTTATAAGGAGAAAGGCCGTCATTCAACTATTTCATTTTTATTACATTTTGCTTAGTTACTAGCTAAATACATCATTATCATGCCTTTTAATGTAAGCTCGGCTTAGTAGAAAGGCCGTCATTCAAGTATTTCATTTTTGTAACATTTTGCTTAGTTACTAGCTGTGTGCATCAATATCATGCCTTCCAATGTTCGGACCTCACTCCCCCTTCTACCACCCGTATGTACAAAAAGAAAAAGTGTCCCGAAGTTGATTTGTTGAAGGCTTACTCTTTTTTAATAAAAGCATAGTTGGTTTTAGGGCCAAAAAGAAACAAACCTTATACCCAATAACTGAAAGTGAGACCTATCTTCAAAATCCAGAAAGGATGTTAAGTGCTATGTCTATCAAAAGGGAATGCTCTCCCATTCCCACTAATTGGCATATCAGTTTGGCTTTTGGTATCAAATATCTGAATTTCTGATTTCAATATTGTGTTTCCTTAATCTAAATTTGAGGTTTGTTCAATGGAATATCATGAAACTGGTTTGTAACGAGGACTGCCTTCCTTTTTCCTTTCTGCACTTTCTAGAGGTTCCTAAGTGGATTGCCTGATGACTTAACCTCAGTAACATTGTTTGTTAGTCTTACTGTTTTGGTTGCCACCTGCCGGCTGAGACTTGCTGAGTTGGTCTCAGAGCAACTTAGTGTCTCAAAAAATTAAACCTGAGTTGGACTTTTGCCCACTAAAAACTCAGTTTTCCATTCATTCTCCCACTCTCCTCAAATAACATAACATTTTTTTCTTCCTACATTTTTTTTCCTTCCTTTTATCTCTGCAAATTAAAAGTTATTAAAATTTTTTTCATTGAAATTTTTTTCATTGCTTTATATTCTTAATTTTTTATACTTTTTTTAACGAAAAAAATTCTTTTGGTTATTTTTGTCCATCCGTGTTGTTGGTCTACAAGGGTCTAGTATTAGAACAAATGGGTTGATGGGATGTGGCTTCTTAAGCAACACAGTTATCTCATTCTCAATTAAATGTCTTGAAGAAATGATACAATTGAGGGCACAATAACACCCCATTTGTCTGTAGAGATCTATTTATTTGTTAATTTGACCATTATATGTAATTTGAAATGTGATCTTGCATAACAGCGTATAAATTGTTTTCCATATGTTGCAATTGATTCTTATGTCAGCAGAATTTTAATGGATGAAATCAGGTGCTGACTTGATGCATTTTGGGCTTTGCTTTCTTATTCATTCTGTTAAAAACAAAGTGTACAAATATATCTCATTTAGAAAAATTAGAAAATAATTAAGTAGTTTTTTTTTTGTGTGCTTTTTTTTTGGCAATGGGTGGGTGGGTAAGTTTTGGCTTCCTTTAATATGCCTCATTCAAAATTTGGTATTAGTATGTCTTGCCTGTTTGAAATGCCTTGTCGGTTCTCTTGATATGTTTTGACTGTTTCCCAGGTTCATCATGGTGGAGCTGGAACTACTGCTGCTGGTCTCAGAGCTGCGGTAAGCTGCCATCTCCAAGAATATATCTATTTGATTATTTCTCCGAATTTTAAAGTCATTTTACTCTTGAATACAGTGTCCAACAACTATTGTACCTTTCTTTGGAGACCAGCTTTTCTGGGGAGAACGAGTGCATGCCAGAGGAGTAGGTCCTGCACCCATCCCTGTTAAGGAATTCTCACCTGACAAGCTGGTTGATGCGATAAACATTATGTTGAACCCTGAGGTAAGACGAATTTCCTCTAGAATTAACTTTGAAATATGCATCAGGTATTACTATCATGAAGTTATGTTTTTTATTTTACCAGTTTTGATTAAGGCATTAGTTTTTATAATTAATTTTTTAATCATAGTTAACTTTCAATCGGAAAACAGCAGCCATGCTGTAAGATTTCTTTCTTCCTTCTTTTTCTGGGTTTGGAAGGTTGAGCCCTGGTGTGATGGTTTGTTGCTTTATTAGGACCTAGATGTACTGCAGCTTGTGTTCTTGCCCTTAATGTCTTTAGTGCCATTAGCAAAATTACCAGATTGCTTTGTGTGGAAACCATATGAGCCCTACTGTAGTTATCTGCTTTTGCTTCTAGTGGAAAATTAAAAAAGTTGTGCTAGCATTCAATAATAAAAAAATTGAAGAACATATAAGGACATTAATCAAGAATGATTATATTACAATATATTGTCATGCTTTTATTATGTTTCTCCCTTAATTTACATGCTTGCCTTAATATATATATATATATATATATATATATATATATATATATATATATATATATATGAGGAGGGATCCAGTTACACATGTGTAAAACAAATTTAATTTTACACACTTTCATATCTTTTTATATGATTTATAATTTTTTAATCTGACTGTTGAATTTTATGTTATATTCACATAGATCATGCATGCCAAATTTCAAATTAATCGAATACGTCTAATTATTTATATCATAAAATAAAATTTCAACCGTTGATATATATTGAAAAAAATAATATTCTCAATTAAAATGATAGAAATAGCATATTGATTCAAAAATTTACACACATAATAAATATGAGTAGGTTGTTAAATCCAACGGTTGGTTTGCAAAAATATTAATCACATATGAAGATATAAAACTGTGTAAAAGAAATTTATTTTACACATGTGTAAGTGGATTTCTACTCTCTTTATATATATATATATATATATATATATATATATATATATATATATATTCTCTGTTTTCTTTATTTTATAGAAAAGAAATATATTACAATAAGAAAAATAATAAAAATAATGGCAAAAGCTTTTTTCCTTTTCCTCAAGAATAGTGAGTGGAAAAACCCATTATTTTGCGAGAGCACCTAAACTATAGGCATGAAGAGGAATTAAAACCAACAAAAGAAAAAAGGGAAAATTAAAAAACTTACGTGGTTGGCAGTTAGCAAGAGAAAATATGAATAAATTTGAGTAAGTACTGCATCATGAAAGCGGTTTTGCAATTAGTAGTCTGACTTTTTGAATGTTGTGCTGTAAATGCTAGAAGGAAATTGGTTTCGTTTCATGCAGGTGAAAGAGCGCGCTGTCCAGTTAGCAAAGGCCATGGAAGGCGAGGATGGAGTAGCTGGTGCAGTAAATGCCTTCTATAAACATTTTCCTAGAGAAAAATCCAAGGACGGACCCATTCCTGCCCCGTCTCGTTCTCGTTCAGGATTATTTTCTATAAAACGTTGTTTTGGTCACCCATAATTTCAAGCTTCATTTTAGTTTTGCTGTATGGCAGCGCTGTTGTAATTTACTGAAACTACTAATCAAGGTTATCTCTTTCTGTTTGGCCAAAAAAAAAAAGAGGGTTGTGGAGTAAGAAAAGAAAGTGCTGCGGCCTTGTTATATTGGTATTGTTTTTAGTCTACGAGTCCATGTAGAGATACACGTTGAATGATGGAGAAATAGCAGGGTTAGAAGAAGCTGAGTAGCTGAGTCGGAAGCTCAGAGCTGGAAGTTGAGCTAGAGGAAGTCAGTAGTTGAATTGAATGAGAATAGTTAGGATGCAGTTAATCGGTTAATTGTAATTTGGGCGGGGAATTTAATCTACACTTCAAAGACTGTTAGCAAGTTGTACACCATAGTCGTACAAATACTTGATGATCATATCTAGGAAATTTTCCCCAATTACTCTGCAATATTTCTTCATTTCTAGTCTTCTCTCTGGTAAGAAGAGGCTCGTATCTGTTCTTCATATTTCCAAATCACTTCATTCAACTTTTGTTCTTTTTCATTTTACTTGTATCGCTTCATTTTGGTATTAGAGTTCGATTCTTGGTAAGAATGGTTGAAAACACTAGGTCTCGAGAATTGAGAAGATTTGAGGATTCAATCAAGGAAAGCTTGAAAGAAAGTTTAAGGGAGATTATGGTGAGATTGCATATTCAAGAATCAACTATGATTGCTTCCGGGGTTCAACTGTCATAACATGGCACAATTGCAGAAGCAAAATTGTGCACAAACCAATGGAGGTCAAGGAGGTAGTTCGCATTCTGGAGGAACGCATCACTACGGTCCTTATATTGCTACTAGGCAATCTAAAGTGGACTTTCCAAGATTTTCAGGAGAGGATTTAAATGGATGGAGGTATAAGCGAACAATTCTTTGAAATTGATGACACTCCTTTAGAAGCTATGGTGAAACTGGCAACAATCATTAGGAAGGGAGAGATCTAAAGTGGCACCAAAGTTAGGTGAAGTGCAAGAAGAGATCAGAAGTAACTACAATGGGAGGAGTATATACAAGCCTTGGAGGTTCACTTTGGAGATCCAGGTGCTGGTGATCCAATGGCATATTTGTTACCTCTCAAATTGACAATTCTTGTTTTTGCCTATCATGATCAATTTGAAGTTTTATTGTGAAAGGTAGAATTCTCAGAAGAATATGCTGTAAGTTTTTTCTTGAATGGTCTTAAAAATGCTAGTAAACAACCTATTAAAATGTTTATGCTTAAAGATTTAAATCAAGCATATGCATTGGTCCAACTTTAAGAAACTACCTTGAGAACCCTTCATCAAGAACTTAACCCGAATATCAAGAAAACACTTTTGTTACCAACACCAACCAATTTCCAAAGAACAACCTATCCTTTCAAGTAAAATAATGCATTTAACCCCACCAGTTCACTGAGAAGAACCAATACACTTGTTAATCCTACCAAGATGAAAACCAGTGTGGGTTTTGATGATAGAAAGATCAAAAGGTTGTGTTTTTGTGTGATGAGAAGTCTATATTGGGCCATAAATGCAACAAGAAATAGCTAAACGTTATTGAAATAAAGGATCCAATAGAAGAAGTGGAAGGGCAGAATGAGAAAGAGCCAGTGGAAGAGTGCATGGAAGAAGAACGAAATCCTCAGATTTCAGTGCATGCCATAAGTGGTATAGCTACCAAGGGGTAAAAGACTATGAGAGTCACAATAATGTTAAGAAAAAACCCTCCATATTTTGATTGATTCAGGGAGTACTAACAACTTCCTGGACACAATCACAGCTAAGAAGTTGGGATGTAAACTGGAAGAAGTAGGTCCTATGAGAGTGGATGTGGCTAATGGCAGTAGGAGATTATTATGGAATCTGTAAGGTACAACCTTTGTTATTGACGTATTGTTATTACCTTTTGATAATTGTGGTATGGTATTGGGGATTCAATAGCTGGAGACTCTTGCAAATTAAATGGGACTTTAAACAACTTAGAGTTTGAACTTCATGGTAAGAAGCATGTGTTAAGAGGAAGCACTCCTTCTGCTGAATTAAAGACTATCAATGGTAAGCAATTAGATACGTTGCTATCCTGTTCTTCAGAGTGTTTTTTGACTCATTTATGCAGCTTGCAGCTTCCTGGTCAGGATAAATCTATGAACAAGCAACAACCTATTCAGATTCAGGAGTTGTTGGAATAACACAAAACTCTATTTGTTGAAGCTACACAGTTACCACCCCATCGGAGGCACGACCGCAGAATTAATTTGAAGGAATGGTCCAATGTAGAGAACACAAGACCTTAAAGACATTCATCTATGCAGAAGGATGTGGTGGAAAAGATAACTCACGAACTGTTATTTGTTGGTTTGATACAGCCTAGCAATAGTCCTTTTTGAACTCCAGAAGTCTTGGGGTAAACGGGTACCCTATAAATGGGCATCTTGTACCATCCGAACCGATTAAATAAGGTTGGGATAGTTAATAATTGGGTTTAGATAGGGTTCAGATAGTAATTTTACTACTCATCACAGATTCGAGTAGAGTTCGGATAGTGACCCACTATCCGTACTTGATTATAAATAATAATTTTTAAATATTATTATATATATATTTTATTTATAAAATATTTATTGTTAACATGATACTTAATTAAATTAATTCATTAAGTATTTTAATTATGATTTTTAACAACCATTTATTTTTATGAGTTAATTTAAATTTATTAATTTAATTTTTCTTAATAATATGTATTAAAATTAAATTTAAATTTAAAAGTCAAACTTTCACTTAATAAACGGATATTTAACGGGTTCAAGTAGTTAAACGGTTACTTTTCATATTATATGAGTAAGGTTCAGATAGTATAAAACAAAATATTCGAGTATTTAATCAAGTTTGGGTTTAGATACCTCAAAATTAGCGGGTACATATCCTATTTACATCTTTAATTTTGGTGAAATAGAAAGATAGAAGTTGGAGGGTGCGTCTATAATTATATATTATAGAGAACTTAACAAGGGAAAGTATCCTATGCAAGTCTTTGAGGAACTCTTGGTGAATTACATGGATCATTGTCATAACATGCTAAGACCTAGATCCTAATTAGCTAGACTTAAATTTAACGAGTTGCTATCAACCATTCTAACCTAAGGTGTGATTAATAACCTATTCTTATCTAAGGATAAGTTTTGGTCTTTGCTCAAAGAAACTAAGGTTTGGAATTACAGTTACGTGTAGAGAAGAATTAGCAACCGCACAACACTCATCTGAAAATGATACAACTTAGTCTTAAGTCTCCTAAATTTTCCTTTAAGTGTTATTAAGTTTCTATATTATTACCATTGGAACACTTATCTAAAGTCATCTCAAACATTATGCAAAATTCTTAGAAAATTCTCTTCATTATAAGAGTATTCAAGTAATTACATTCGATCCACTCGAAGAGAATTTGTTGTCGGATTCATTAAGTGTCATATAATATTTTTCTAATTGCTATCTAGTTATTTTATTTATTTATATTCTCATTCATTTATTTATTTTATCTAATTTTTCCATTTTATTTATTTTTTATATTTAATAAAATTCAATTATTTTTTATTGAAATTAGTCCTATAAACTTTCCAACATTCTGATAAACATTTACATGAAAATTTCTCAAAGTGAAATTCCTTAAATGTTCCACATTAGTATCAACTCTATGAATTCCATCATCGAAATAATATAAGTTTACTTCATTTTTCATCAAGAAGTTATGCAAACTACAAGATTTCTTAATCTTTCCCTTCTAAAGACTAAGAAGCTATGCAGAGTATGAGGTTTCCTAATCTTTCCCTTCCGATGGCAAAGAAAAAATGCAAAGTATAATGTGTCTTAATATTTCCCTTTTGAATACTAAGAAACAATGGAAACTATGAGGTTTCCTAATATTTCCCTTTTGAAGACTAAGAAACAATGATGAAATTTTTTAATCTTTTGCTTCAGAAGACTAATTTGAAGACTAAAAAACAATGATGAAAATTTATCATATTTTGCTTCTCAAGACCAAAAAACAATGCAAATGATATGCAAATTAAAAATCTTTTTAATCTCTTCCTTCTAGAAACTAAAAAACCTATTCCTTCTCTGAAAAATTTTTTAATCTCTTCCTTCAAGAGATTAAGAAAACTATTGCTAATGCGCCAACATGACTAGGCTTAATTCTCATTTTAGTACAAGTGATATTGGGCTTCATTTTCATTTAATGCCAACATAATTGAGCATAAATTTCTTTTTGGTGCTAACTACATTGGACTTCATTCTCGTCTTGTGTCAAAATGATTAGGCTTAAATTTCATTTTTCCAACTACATTGGACTCCAATCTCATCTTGTGTCAAAATGATTAGGCTTAAATTTCTTTTTGGTGCTAGCTACATTGGGCTTTGTTCTCATCTACTGCCAACATGACTGGACCTAAAATTCGTTTTGGTGCCAGCTATTGGGCATCGTTCTCATCTAATACCAATATGATTGGGCTTAAATAATTCTGATTCCAGCTACATTTGGCTTTGTTCTAATCTATTGCCAACATGACTAGGTTTAAATTTTGTTTTGGTGCCAACTCCATGGGCTTTGCTCTCATCTAATGGTCCAGCTAAACTGGGTTTTGCTTTCATCGAATGTTCTAGCTAAATTGGCTTTGTTCTTATCTAAAAAATTCTCTGAAAAATGTTGATCACCCCATCTTCTCATATGTTATCATATCCTTCAAATTATCATTTCTTATATTCCCATCATTCAAATTTTCATCTTATCTTTTTTTTTTGAATTTTTCTTACATTTTCTCATTGTTTCACATATTTTGATTTTATTTTTTGTACTTTTTTTTTCATTTTTATTCGAGCTATAAAAGCAAATGTTTCCTCATAATTAATCCTATACTTTTGAGTGTAACTTTTGGCCACTAAACGTGTTTTATATCGTTCAATATATCTATGAAAATGAGTTTTAATCTTGTAGACCCATCCATAACCAATCGGAGTCTTGTCAAGAGGAAGATCAACTAAATCCCAAGTATGAGTATTCTCAAGAACTTGGATTACTTCAACCATAGCGTACTACCAATGAGGATTAGTACTAGCCTAATGATAACATTGAGGGTCATCAAGTTAACAACAGCAACAGCAGCAGCAACAACAACAACAACAACAACAACAACAACAATCATTGAGATGATAAGGAGTTTCTCTTACCTCAAGTAAAATAATGAAGAATGGAAATAAGCACAATATCACCAATTGGAGTAGATTTTATGGGAACAAGACTAGGTGTGGGAGTTTGGTTGAGCACATTAGATGTAACTTCATTAGAGTTGAGAAATAACTCAAGAGATGAATCAGTAAACAATTGAGGAATCAGAGAAGGAGGAATGGAATTTGGATAAGGAAGAAAACATAGTATGCTCCCAAATGGTAACATGTCGAGAAATACATAATCTACTAGAAATTAGATCCCAACAACTATACCTTTTGTGTTCAATCCCATAACTAAGAAAACAACAGAAACAAGCACGTGGTTTCAACATACTGTGTTCATGTAGCTGAAGGAGTACAAAATAAGCAGACCTAAAAGGTTTAAGATCAAAGTGATTAGGAGGCTTACCAACTAGAAGTTTAAAAGGAGAGAGATTATTAAGGACTTGAGTTGAAGTAAGGTTTGCTATATAAACTGCAATTAATGCAACTTTTTCCTAAAGTTTTTCAAGACAACTGGCAAAGGTTCGAACTGTATCAAGGATGTGATGATGCTTATGTTCAGCTCTACCATTTTGTTGGAAAGTTTTAGGACAAGATCTTTCAACTAAGGTACCTTGTTGATAAAAAAACTTAAGAAGAAAAGTTTCTTTATACTTGATATTATCAATTTGAAGTGTTTTAATTGTATATGAAAACTAGGTTTTAACCATAACAGTAAATTTTGTATAAATTTGATGATGAGCATCAAGATCAAGAAGTTCAAAATAACACGAGCAAGACTTCAAATAATACATTGAGCATTTATGGAGGTCTAATGACAAAAGCCAAGCTAAAAGACTATGAGAGGCTTTTTTTTTTGTGTAAACCATGAGGTGTTCTCATGCCACATTGAATATGAGATTAATCTCTACTCGCACTGCATGACTAATGCTGGCCTAAGGAAATTTGACCTGATGAAGATTTGAACACAGGACTTCTTGCTATAAATCGTCTTCATTTAGGAACTCAGCGGGGCCTTACACCACTAAGTTAACTCTTCGGGATAAGATTGTGAAAGGCTTTGATTGGACTTATTAAAGAACTTTGGAATTTAAGTCAAAGCTTAAAGGATGATTAAAGCTTGGTAAACATCATACAGATGCAAGATTAGCTTTACTAAGAAGTATGGGCTAAATGATTATTGGACGGAGATTATTGGACCGAGATCACCTTGGGCTAGTTGGTATACTTGGATGGGCCTACATTATATCTTAGGCTAATTGTACATCCCATGCAAGCCGCATGCTTATATTTATATTTTATATTAAACCCCACACCTTTATTGTTAGATTTTTAGGCTTATGTCTTCTAGGATTGTATATCCTGATAGTTTGATGATTCTTTTAGGCTTATTATTTTATTTGGGATATTATTCCTAGAGATTTTAGGATATTCTTATTTCCAAAGATTATAGTTTATTTTTATTTTTGGGATTCTTTGAGGTTTATTATTTTATTAAGTTTTGGGTTTTTTTATTTAGCTATAAATAGGTTTGTAACCCTTTGGGGAAAATACAGATGTTTGATTTTTAATTGAGAGTACTTTCTCTGTCGTGCTTTTGAGGACATATCAAGAATTCATTCATGTGGAGTTCAACAATTTTAACTTATCACTTACTTTCTCAACTCTTTCTTGAGTATGGCATCAAAACTATACTTTTGGTTTTTTATTTCAAGTAAATTTTGGTTTAAAGTTTTCTCTTCTTTGTTCTTGTGAAATTTATTTTAAACTTTCTAAGGTTGAATACCTGTGATATGATCTTGGGTCTCGTTATTATCTTTGAGGTTCGCATCATTTAAGGTAACTCAGAATGCTGTTTAACAAAATAAATCCATGTAAAACGAGAATAATCATCAATGAAAATGACCAAATACTGATAACCACTTACTGAAGATATGGGGGAAGGAGCCTAAATGTCTAATTAAATAGACAAGGTCAAAAGAAGAAATAGAAGAATTATTAGTGAAAAATAAAGCTTACTATTTAGCAAGTTAGCAACATAAACAATGAAATTTAGTGGACCTTAACAACTCATGAGAATTCAAAGGACAAAGTTTACATGTAGAAGCTTGACCAAGACGAAGATGCCATTTATATGAGGAAGGTTGGTTGTTGTGGCAACAGAGAGTTGTTTAAGAGGAAGATGAAGAGAGCTAAGCTCAAACAATCGTCCCACCTTGCGACTCATCCCAAGAGTCTTTATGTGAGATTCACACTTCCTATTACTGTTATATAAAGCTAGTGAAATAAGATATCTCATAACTATTCACATACCTTGTGTTTTGTAGGTATAACAAAGATTTGGACTGTGGGCCCCACCGAGAATTCTACTAATCTGATGAAGATGAAACCTTACGGTACTGATATTTGGAGTAAGATATTGAGATAGTAAGAATCTTCATCTTAAAATTCCTCCATTTGTGCATGTTTTAAAAAGCGTTCAACAATTTCAAAAATACCAGTTAAGTCCATAGGTTGCTAGAATTTTCGTAGATAACGGTTAATCTAAGTGGACTTAAAATTAACTGACTGACATAGATAAATCCTTGTGTGAAGTAGTCTTATACCATATTCACACAGAAGAACCAAAATTTACATAATTGAACCGTTAGGGGTATTTTAGTAATTTTACCCTTTCGATCAGTCAAACCTTATCAAAGGCCTATCCAATGATTAGAACATGTTAAATACATATATCTATGAGTGAATATAATATTAGGAAGTTAGATTGAATGTTTAAACAGAAATTAGAAAGAAAGGGACAATTGGAATTTTTAAAATTGTTTAAGGGCATTTTTGTCATTTCACACGATGATATTTATTTTTTAAAGAATACTCTAGTCTTGTCCCTCATTTGGCCAGGCATCACCATTCAACCATAGCTTTCTCATTCTAAAAGCCTGTGAAGAGACAGAAAGCCCTTAAAATATTAGTGAAAACTCACCGAAATCGAAAACTGTCTTCACTAAACCTATCTAGCTCTTCGAGCTCTATAGCCTAGTACCAAAATCCAACATAGAAGAGGCCATTTTCTTGGTGTTGAGCTCCCTCAAGTTTCAACCAACTAAGAAAGGTGAGAGAAATTTTGGTTTTTCATGTTTTAATGGCATTATCCTATGTGTTTAAGACGTTTAACTATGTATTCAAGCTTGAACTGGATTAAAACCATTAGAAATCACTCCCTAAGGTTTCAACCAAGCTTGCCCATGTATGAAGGTGATTCTGTCCAATGCAAAAGTGGTGTAGAGAGGTTAAAATTTGTTTTTTGCTAAATGTAAAAATCGCATTATTATTTGTCTATTTATTATGTCCACCAATCACTATTTACAAATTCTTAAAATTAAGAAATTTGACGCAATATTTAAATTACAATAGTTTAACAAACCAAATTAACTTTTTAGCTTTCTCAAAATACTCTAAATTTCTAATCAAGTTTTAAGTGTGTTTCTTATTCTTTTCTTTCTAGTAAAAGGGAGCCAAAAGCTCATGAGAAATAAGGAAGACTAATTTTTTTTTCTTTTCTTTGTAACTTATTATAATTTTTGCTCTTTATATAATTTTTCATCTTACTCTATATCTTTGTTTCATATATATCTTGCAATCATTTTCAATCAAAAAAAAATTAAATTGGAAGCATTTTATAATAAGTTTTAAAAAACATAAATTTTAATTTTAAAGTTTCAACTTCAATATTTAAAAAAAAATATATCTACTTTTCTTGTTTAAATAAAAATTATATTGTCTAAAATTGATTTATTTATACTTTTTATTTCAATTAATTACGATATAAGAAAAATTAAAAAATTCATAATTCATTGAAAAATTGTATAACTGATAATTTTACTATTAGTTTAAAAGTTTTGATATTCTTAAAAGTTTAATATTGTCATAGTAATATTTTTATTTCATAATTTTGAGTTTGCGCATGCTTACATGTGTTTGTGATTGTCTATGTTAATGTTTGTTGATAGAATATGTTTTATGAAAAAATATATAGTATTAATTCCCCTTCCCCCCCTCCCAATATCAAATGTTAAGATCTGCCACTGCATGGAAGGCTATTTCGCCCAACAGAAGAGCATGAGGAATTCATGCTCAAATTGATGTAAATTGGGTCCTAAGAAATTGTATAAATTAATAGAAGACTACTGGCAAAGTCAGAACCAAAAACGGAGGTGTTTTGATGGTAGTTGCAGTGTTAACACCGGTATGAAAGATACATGATTTGCAATTGCACTAGGCAGCTCCCAAGAAGTTATAAACTTAATATAACTGAAGTATGATGAATTGACTACGTTTGCATGATGTTTTGTAGCTCGGAAGTGAGGTGTGAATTATTGGTGCTAACAAGCGATTTGATAGAATTCGAGTGGTAAGAGATACATGTAAAAAGCATAGAGATATTGTGTTGCATTAGAAATGATGAAAAATGATTTTTATGATAGTGCATTGAATGGTTTGGTTGAAATTGTGAAAAATTGGCATTGTGGTTTTAAACTATGTTTCAGTGCAAGAAGGTATAAGATTAACCATACCGTTATGCTACCAAAATTTCATATATCGAATCCTAAACCCTAGAATTACAAGGGTAGACTATAATGTGATAGAAATGAAGCTAAGGGAGTGTATGAACAAGAGTTGCATATAGGTCACTAAGACAACCAAATTTATAACTTAATTTTCGAGATTGTTTTTTAATGACTTTCCTCGTTTTCAAGATTTCTACGAGTACTGATGTCAGTCTTATATATAAATAAAATATTTGAACATTGAATTTTGAACTGAGAATATTTGCCAAATATTTATATTTTGACTGCTAATGTTACTAATTTTACTGATTTATGGACTGATTGAAGATCTATTTTATCTAATGGATTTCTACAGAATGTTTATACTATTTCATAATCTGTTTTGGGATAGTTGGTTCCATGGTAACCTCCAAGCTTATCATGCTTATCTGAATAGGTGATCAGGTGTACTGTTGTTGTTAACTTTAGTCACACCTTCAACAACCACAATTGTCAACTAACAGGTGTTCACTGTTGACCACTATTGACTATAGCGATATGTATTACTATTACTCCCAATTTAGGATACCTATACTACATGATACTATTAAGTGTTGCTTGGTCTCCATCATACTACTACTGAACTGTTTCACTACAGGTTTACTGAATCTCATTGATTGATTTGATTTACTAATTGTTTACTAAATCTAATCGATTGATTTGGCTTATTGATCATTTACTGAATTTGATTGACCGTTTACTGTATTATAGTCACATCCTAAGTACACTGTATTGTACATTTTTTACACGTTTTTCATAACATATGTATAGGTTGGGCTGTCTACGATATCTTACTTTTCGCATTTTATTCGCTGAAAACACAATACCCGTAACTCAATATAGTTAACGGAAATAAATATTTACAAATTGTATTTATAATCAATACTTACATCCCCTTATCTAATACAATATTGTAGTACTGTAAATCATAAGTCTGAACGTATGAAATAAATTAATTATCCCTACAGGATCTATAAGCACTGCCTCGGGGTGCTAAATATGCAGCCTCGTATCCTCAAATAATATACCTCAAATGGTCACTGCAAAATATCTGGGGAGATAAAATATTGGAGTGAGCAAAACCACGACTTAGTAAGAGATTTGTATGCAAATCTTGATACCTCGAAGACTATATGCAGTAAAATCTTATTTGGTTAATTACTTGATCCTTTCTTGATCCATTTGGCTCACTATCATTTTGAGTCTCTAATTTTCCATGATGATTTTATTCCATCATTTGTCTACTATTTTCCACACTTATATTTTTCATCTAGCCTTGAAAATTTTCATGCGAGAGCCACCTTCCTTATATTTAATTTATGTAAAAGAAAAAATCTCATCAATAATTCCCTTATTGATAATTGACCAAATGAATGTATATATACAATACAAAATAGCGAGTTATCACATTCTCCCCACCTTAAGAAATTTAGTCCTACGAATTTACATTCAAACCACTCATTAGAATAGCTCTAGATAGTTTTCCCCCATTACACTTTCTGATTTCCATGTAACCTCTTCTTCAGAGTGATTTTGCCAGAGCACTTTTGTTATAAGAATCATTTTGGATTGCAACACTTTATCTTTCCAAATTCTACGCGACCCAAACTCTCGAATGGTCTGATGTAGCGAGGACTTAGTTTTTCTTTCTTACTCAATCTCGTTATGTCTTTCGATAGGGAAACTTTCAAAAATACTTAATAACCTGGTGAGACTCAAGTGGTCGGCGTCTTGTATCCACGTAGCTCTTTTGCCGACTCTATGCTGTTCGGAGTCTCTCACATATCAACTGTACATCCTGTGAGGCTCGCTCTACCAATTCGGGAGCTAATAACTTCCGATCTTCCACTTCTTCCCATGTAATTAGAGATCTACATCATCTACCCTGCATCGCCTCATATCGTGCCATGCCGATGCAAGTCTGGTAACTGTTATTATATGCAAACTCGACTAACGGGAATTGATAGTCTCAGGAGCCTTTAAAATTCATCGCACATGCTTGTAACCTATCATCGAGCATCTGTATTACTCACTCAGACTACTCATCAGTCTGCGGATGATAGGCTGTGCTAAAGTTTAACTGGAATCCCATGGCCTCTTGAGATCTCTCTCGAAAATGGGATGTAAATCGAGAATCCCTATCCGATGTAATGCTCACTGGAACTCCGTATAGCCTCACTATTTTTTTGCGCATATAGATCGGCAAGGCATTGAGGGAGTCGGTAGATCTGATAGCTAGGAAATGGGTGGACTTCGTTAATCTATCAACTATCACCCAATTTGTATCATGTTGCCACCGGGTCCTTGGTAACCATGATGAAGTCCATCGTAGTGTGCTCTCATTTCCAAATAATAGTTGGTAGAGGCTATCATAATCCTACTGACACATGAGACATCTAGTTACAACTCCACGATGTCTCTCTTTATTCTCGATCACCAGTAATCCTCCATAGATTTTGGTACATCTTAGTACTGCTTGGATGCAGAGTGCACCTAGAGGTATTGGCCTTTGTCAAGATCAAATCTCTGAGCTGCTGATCACGGGGAACACATATCTGAACCTCAAGATCCCATCGGTGTCAATCTCAAAATCTGTCTGAACACCCAACTGTATTTGACTAGCAACCAATATACAGTAATCATTTGTCCTCTGAGCTTCCATGCTTTGACTTATTAAGTCATGTTCTATCCTGAAGCTAGTAGTAGATCCATAATTCTCAACAATACCACACTAATGCTGAGGTTCGAGAATTGCTCTAGTAGCTCGTGTTCCCTTACCATCATATGGAACATTATCGTTACATGCTTTCAGCTGAAAGTGTCTGTTCACTCTTAATTCACATCCGTTTACATATAATATACACATTCCTTTTTTTTTTTTTATCATAAAGCTTTACAACATTTTTCTTAGGTTGGGAGAAGATTACAAATTTAGTGTAACAATCTATAGTTACATGGTTCGCAGCTAACCAGTCTATAGTCAATATCACATCAAAATCATACATCCCTATCAAAATTTGGTTAGCTGTAATTTCCTTCTCGCCTGCTCTTATCTTATAGTTTCCATATACATCGAGAATGTGAGATTCATTAAAAAGAATATTTACATGTATTCTATACCTAAATTGCTCCGGTTCTATGGAAGCCCTTTAATGAAATCTGCAGATGCATCAACAATCTCCTGATCCAATGCGTACACCCATCCTTGAGTCATGGGCTTCTTACCCTTCTCCGTTGCTGTTGCCCACTTAGGCTGAAAGGGTGTCGCTTCATCCGATTCTATCAGAGCTGCTGGTGTCAAAGTTGGTAATGTGAGTACTAGAATTGTTGTGGTAGGTGCAGCTACCTTTCTGAGCATAGGGCAGTCTCTTACCAAATGTCCTGCCTGCCCACATCTAAAACAAGCCCTGGTCGACATGTGGTAAGGTCGGGTACCATGCGACCGTTCACATCGATCTCATCTGGCCGTGGTACCTCTAGGCGCAAAAGCAAGACCTATAATAGTAGGGGCTGCAGCAGTCGATCTAGTGGATTGCCCCTCTGAGATCTGAATACCAGAAGATCTAGCTCTCTTAGGCTGCTCTCTACCAGATCTGTCATCCGTGCCCCTCTTTGCTTTACCCTTATTCTTACCAATGGACTCTGTATGATATCACTCAATATTTGGCTCACAGAGCTAAGCACGTCGGACCATCTCATCATATGTCTAAATATCAAATGGGGTTAACTTTGATTGAATATACGGTCTCAACCCAGCCTTAAACCTGTCAATCTTATGCCGCTCATCAATCTTAGTCAGTGGGTCAAATCTAGTAACTGTAGTAAATCAAGACTCATACTGGTCCACTAACATGTTCCCCTGAATTGAATCCATAAACTGCTACTGAAGCTTATTCTGTGCAGTATCGAGGATGTACTGACGGTAAAAAACCTCAATAAAACTTCCCATGTAATCATTGGTTGCTGGGCAAAAGTACCGTCTGTACAGACTTCCACTAGGGTTCCGCATCATCACTCATCTGGAACACCGCCAATCCGACTCGTTCTGTATTAAAACATCTCATGTACTTAAACAGTTTCTCCATAGCTATAATCCACTGCTGCTCCGCCACCAGTAAATCTCTCTCATCCTTAAATCTCGACAGATTTAGCCTAGTGAACTGCCTCACTAAGGTCACATCATAGTAGGATCAACATCACGTGGCTGCTATGCTGGTGGCAGTGGAATGGATTGAGCCTGTGGTACTGACTGTACTAGAAATGGTAAAGGTGGTGCAACAAATGGAACAGCTGGAGCTACAAGTGGAGCGACTGGAGCTGGACGCTCTCTTTCTGCCCAGTCGGTAACTCTATTTAGTATGATATATGGTGATAAAATCTGCAAACATGCGTTCTATCTTGGACATCTGGGTATCTAGACTCTCGGGTTGCAAAGGGTGAGCCGGTCTTGGGGCGAGCTCGGTCTAGGCTCTTATGTCTGAGGCTCCGGAATCGGCTCTGCCCTACCTCGACCTTAACCCTTATATGCACGAGTCACCCATCGTCCACTCATATCTACACCACACCACGATTTATCCAACTTTGGTCAGTGACCCATTTATATATCCAGACTCTACAGTACTACGGGAATGTAATCACTTTACTTTATTACTAAGATATCGACAGACATTGGACCAACCTCGCTCTGATACCATTAAAACTGTCACATCTCAAGTACACTATATTTTACACTTTTTACGCGTTTTTCATAACATATGTATAGGTTGGGCTGTCTACGATATCTTACTTTCTGCATTTTATTCGCTGAAAACACAATATCCGTAGCTCAATATAGTTAACGGAAATAAATATTTACAAATTGTATTTATAATCAATAGTTACATCCCATTTTCTAATACAATATTATAGTACTGTATATCATAAGTCTGAAAATATGAAATAAATTAATTATACCTCCGGGATTTATAAGCGCTTCCTCGGGGTGCTAAATATGCAGCCTCATATCCTCGGATAATATACCTCAAATGGTCACTGCAAAATATCTGGGGAGATAAAATATTGGAGTGAGCAAAATTACGGCTCAGTAAGAGATTTGTATGCAAATCTTGATACCTCGAAGACTATATGAAGTAAAATCTTTTTTTTAATTCATATGTATAAGCTGGCACACTACCAGGGAAATGATACTATAGTCGGTCAAAAAATCCAGAAGGAGCATGGAAGGTATTTTGAAATACCTGTCTTGTCTCAAAAACCCAGAGCGACTATAGGGATAAAGAATTTATTTAAATATAAATTTCATTAAAATCTTTACTGCATATAAAACGTCATATGATTAAATAAACAATTTAGTAAATCATATGAACCACATTTGAAATTCATTTTTTTCCACAGTTGAAAACAATCACTTTAAACACATGTAGCAGTAAAATGCACTGTTCACATATTTCACAAATCTGTGATAAAACATCACAATAAACAGTATATTTTCATGTTTCTCATCAATTCCAAACACGTGGAATAATAGTGGAAACCAGGCAACACCTTAATGATATCATGTTATAAGTCTCGTAAGGAATAATATGGTACACATGAGATCCCTGTAGGGACAATATAATAAACACATGAGATCTATGGCCATAGTTTATAAGTGTCCTCGGTCGTACACTGAGCGAGTGACGCCGGGACCGCTAAAGACGGCTCAATGTCAACAGCACAACACATGAGAAGGTACACATGAACACGTGAGCATGATATGGGGCCTAACAGTCTCAAAACAGTATATGCGAAATCTCGTTACCTTTATGGAATTAAGTAAAATCAATAAAATCTTTTAGAAAATCCATAAAGGTATAAATCACAGTATCGTACGGTGAAAACAGTTTATAAAATAATTTCACTGTGAAATAAAATTCTCATAATTGTACCTTTTCACCGTAGTACACATACACACGTGTTTCCACACTTTCCTTTTTAACATTCGAAATTCAAAATTATTGGAAATCAATTTCCAATATTTTCATAATTTATGGAAAAATAAAATATTTATTTTCCAAATTTAATAATTCCACCATCATATTTCCCACTATAAACCCGTATAAAAATATCCTAGTCTCAAAAAAACATTTATACAATGATTAAGCCTTTGTGGAAATCATTTCATATGGTAAAATCTTATTTATTCCATAAAGGAAATCAAAATTAAAATAGTGAATATCATACTGAAATTAATTATAAAATATTTACTATTCACCATTTCACTTTTCCAATCACACCTTTCACTGTAAAACACGGAGAATGAATTTTCAGTAATAAGATCTTCACCAAAATCGGTGTCAAGAATGTTTAATAAATATTTTTCGATATAATAACCCTTTCTGAAAAATATTTAATTCATCCATTTCGAGGCTAGGAAAAGATCAATAATGCACCCAAAATATTTTCTAACATTTTTAGAAATATTTTGAATAATTTTTGGCAGTATGATGACTGCCCGGTTCCTAACCCCCTGCACTTGCAAACACAGTTCACAAACTAGAAAATCACATATTTCATGCAATTCGAGGCAAAACACAAATTCCAAATTTCGTATAAAATTTCATAGCATGTAAATCATGCATTCGGATATCCCTACAAATCTACATACGTGCTATTTCGTGCTCCACACGAACGTTGAACTTCCGACTCAGTAGCATTGTAGAGATGTGCCCTAATTTTCACCACCATGCTTCTTATCTCACCGGAGTATAACTGCGAAAATAACAGTTTACTATAATTAATATTCGGTATAATATTCCTTTACCTATTTAACTCTTATTTGTATTATCATTTCTTAGAATATTAGAATCTCTTATACTTTCTCCATGGTAAATGAATATTTCATTAACTTTCAATTTTCTGTTTTAGCATTATTTGCCACTTCTCAATGTCAATGTCTTCATCTTAGTTTAATGACCAAATGGTCATTTTTTCATGCATAAGCCTATTTGGCTTATGACCTATATTTCCCATGTTAATATATATACATTATTCTTGCATATTTTCCAGCCATCACTTTGTCAACTTCTCCCATTTTCCACACCATTCACGTCACTCTTCCTTATTCATCATTGTGGTCGAATGGCCTTACATGGGTTAGGTAGTTTATTCTTTAAAATGCATATATATACATATATCAATCAAATTGATACTTTAGTCTATCATTTAGTCAAGTCAACCTAACCCCTTTTTCTTGTTTCTTTTCTTTTATTTTCTGCTACTTGTTATCCCAACCGAGACTCCAAATTCTTTTCTGTTTTTCAGTCCACATGAGCTTCAGTTTATGTCTCTATATTAAGACTACACTTAGTACATTTTAGGCTACCAAAACTTCAGCTTTCACACACACCAAGTCAGCCAAAAGTTAGCCCTTACTTCTTTCTTTTTTTTCCCATTTCGGCTGCACTTACTAGCCAACATTTCCTTTTCCACGTACGGTTGTATCACAGCCCAATTGTTCTTCCATCAGCCACTTTTGTTGACTACCCTAACACCTTATTTCTCTTTTCCCATGGTTCACGTAAGCCATACTTAGTATTAAACTCAAACCCTCTTCAACCGGTCATGCAAACTTGGTTGGTCTTCATTTTTAAGTCTTTTAATCTCCATGGCTTATTTCGATACTATATTCAGCCTTCATATCCACGTTAATCATCTCAGCAAAACCTCATCTTCTTCTTTCTAAACAATCATAACCAACACTAGGGTTTTCTTTACACATATTTTCGGTTCAAACTAAGGCTATCAACAGCTTATACATGATCATTACAACCATAATTAAAGAACAACTCCAAAAATCACTGCCGGAAATTTTTACCTGTATAGGGGAAGAATCTGTCCACGTTGATTCAGCTTCTGTTTAGAGGTTTTTGAGTTTTGTTCTTGGTGTTCTATAAAGCTTAATAAGCAAGGTTTATTTTCCCTCTAAAAAGAACTTATATGCTTAGACGATGAGCTGAAGAAAAGAAGAGTTTTTGCTGTGGAAAGCTGCTGGACGATGGAAGAACAGAGGAGGATTTTCGGTGATGATAATCGGAATTGAAGATCACGATGTGGCTGGAAATTAAAGGCAGAAAGGAGCGTGTGTTGGCTGAATATCATTAGCTAACATTAAAGTTTAATTAATATAATTTTCCTACAATTATTAAAATTTATTTAGCCTATTTTACTTGCCTTTATTTCCTTTTTCATGCCACTATAATATTTTCTGATTTCCAAAATCAGAATTTGTATGAATTATAAATATTTATTTTAACTTATTTAGTTAATTACTTGATCCTTTATTGATCCATTTGGCTCACTATCATTTTGAGTTTCTAATTTTCCATGATGATTTTATTCCATCATTTGTCTACTATTTTTCACACTTATATTTTTCATCTAGCCTTGAAAATTTTCATGCGAGAGCCACCTTCCTTATATTTAATTTATGTCATCATCATCATCATCATCATCAGAGCCTTTATCCCAATAGATTGGGGTAGGCTAATGAACCAATATCTAAAATCATGTTAGATCGTCCATATGTATTCTCTGCCTCCATAGATTCCTATTCAAGACCATTTGCTCATCTAATTCTAAAACCTTTATGTCTTTCCAAACTACTTCCTTCCAAGTCTTTTTCGGTCTTCCTCTAGTCTTAACCCTTCTCTCAACATCCATAGCCTCTATTCTCCTAACTGGAGCATCTACAGGTCTACGTCTTACATGTCCAAACCAACATAAACGATTTTCACACATTTTGTCTTCGATAGGTACCACTCCAATCATCTTACGAATATGATCATTTCTCATTCTATCCTTTCTTGTGTATCCAGATATCCACCGTAACATTCTCATTTTTGTTACACTCATCTTTTGTGTATGTAGCCTCTTAGTTGCCCAACATTCACTACCATATAACAATGTTGGTCTAACAATTGTCTTATAAAACTTGCCTTTCAACCATGTAGGAATTCCTTTATCGCACAACACACCTGTAGCACTTCTCCACTTACTCCATCCAGCTTGGATCCTATAGGTCACATCACCATCAATCTCTCCATCCATCTGTATTATTGATCCCAAGTATCGAAAATGATCCCGCTTAGGTATCGCCACCTCATCTAACTTCACTACATCATGCTCCTCCAGTCGGTTAGAACTGAATTTACACTCCATGTATTCAGTCTTCACTCTGCTTAGTTTAAATCCTTTTGATTCCAACGTTTGTCTCCATAATTCCAACTTTGTATTAATCTCCGCTCTAGTTTCCGCACATAGGACAATATCATCTGCAAACATCATACACCAAGGCACCTTATCCTGGATGGATTTTGTCAGTTCGTCCATAACTACCGCAAACAAGAATGGACTCAACGCTGACCCTTGGTGTAATCCCACCGTGATAGGAAACTCACTTGTTTGCCCCCTACCTGTCCTCACATGTGTCCTTGCGCCTCTATACATGTCCTTAATTAGTTTAATATATTTCAAAGGAACTCTTTTTTTTATTAAGGACCACTAGAGTACCTCCCTAGGCACTTTATCATATGCTTTCTCCAAATTTATAAAGACCATATGAAGATCTTTACCCATTACTCGAAAACGCTCCATAAGTTGTCTAAGCAAATATATTGCCTCCATAGTTGATCGACCTGGCATAAAACCAAATTGATTCTTCGATATCTCTACATTCTTTCTTAATCTCCGTTTTATCACTCTCTCCCATAGTTTCATCGTGTGACTCATCAATTTTATGCCTCGGTAGTTGGCGTAACTTTGAATATCTCCCTTGTTCTTATATCAAGGTACTAAGACACTCTTCCTCCATTCCTCTGGCATTTTGTTAGTGTGCCAAATCTTATTAAATAGATTTGTCAACCACCTAACTCCTACATCTCCAAGGCATTTCCAAACTTCAATTGGGATGTCATCAGGTCCAACAGCTTTTCCATTCTTCATCATCTTTAGTGCCTCTTTTACCTCTGTCTCTTGGATTCTACGCATAAAACACCGATTTAAATCCTTAAGAGGCACCGAAATATTATCCAAAACTTTATTTTGTCCGTCATTAAATAATTTGTTAAAATAATCTCGCCACCTGTCCTTAATGTCATTATCTTTAACGAGAGTTCTTTGATGCTCATCCTTAATACATTTCACGACTCCTAGGTCGCGACTCCTCCTTTCTCTTGCTTGCGCCAATCGGTGTATCCTTTTCTCTCCCTCCTTTGTGTTCAATTTGTCGTAAATCTCTTTCGCAACCTTCGTCTTAGCTTCTGCCACAGCCTTCTTTGCCTCATTTCTTGCTACCTTATATTCCGAAAAACTCTCTTCTGTATTGTTCTTCTTTAAAGCCTTGTAACGCTCTCGCTTAGTCTTTATAGCATCTTTTACTACTGCAGTCGACCATGTTGCGTCCTTTCCAGTCGGCACTCTTCCGTTTGATACTCCTAATGTCTCTTTGCCTACCTCCCGAATGCATTTTGCCATCTTATTCCACATTACATTTGGGTTCTCTTCTGTTGTCCAAGCCTCTTTTTGAATCCAACTATCTCTACATATTGTATGACAATCTTCTTTTAGCTTCCACCATCGAATCCGTTCAATTCCTTTTTGTTGGTTCCTTCGATGTCGTCTATCTATCTTCATATCTAGAACTAAGAGTCTATGTTGCGCAGTAACACTCTCACCTGGTATAACCTTACAATCCAAACATCTATGTTTATCCCTACTCCTAGTTAAAAAGAAATCTATCTGACTTGCTCTTGGTCCACTTCTAAAGGTTATAAGATGAGAATCTCTCTTCTTAAACAATGTATTTGCTAGGATTAGGTCATAAGATAAAGCAAAATTTAAGATAGCATCTCCTCCCTCGTTTCTTACACCATAACTAAAACCCCCATGTACTCTCTCAAAACCCTCTCTACTTGTACCAACATGTCCATTAAGATCACCGCCAATAAAAAGGTTTTCTCCTATGGGTACTTCTTGTACTACCTTATCTACCCAAAACTGTCGTTTACTAACCTCATCAAGTCCTATCTGGGGTGCATACACGCTAATGACATTCAACACCTTTTCTCCTAAAACTAGTTTAACCAAAATAATCCTATCCCCTTGTCTCTTGATCTGTACAACATCCTTATGGTACTCTTTATCTATAATGATACCTACTCCATTTCGGTCTCTATCTTTCCCTGTGTACCAAAGCTTATATTGCCAAGGTGCTATCTCTCTAGCCTTTTCCCCAACCCATTTGGTCTCTTGGAGACACAAAATGTTAACCCTCCTCCTACTCATAACCTCACAAATCTCACCTAACTTACCACTAAGCGTACCTATATTCCAAGATCCTAACCTAAGCTTATGGTTATGGACTAACTTCTTTACCCACCCCCGTTCATTGTGGTGTGGGAACCTTTGCCTATTTAACACCACATCCAGGCGTCGATGTGGCGCGTCACTTCCGGGCGACGACCTAGCAACCCTTGCCTACTTTTCACTACACCCGGGCTCCGATGCAGCGCGTCGCTGTGTAGGGGACGTCCCAACGATGTTTTGATATTGGTTCATTTCATGAGATTGGACTAGTTTTTAAGGCTGGTTGTCCAAACCTATCGCCACCCTCCTCCTTTACCCGGGCTTAAAAAAATCTCATCAATAATTCCCTTATTGATAATTGACCAAATAAATGTACATGTACAGTACAAAATAACGAGTTCTCACAATTATTTATCGATAGTTTCATTAAAATAGTTTCTAAACTGAATTTCGTACTGTTTACCGAGTGATTGCTAATTATCCTCTGAGTTGCTTACAAAATGATTGATTGGAAACAAAACCTCTGAACTGTTTATTTAATAATTTACATCAAATTCCTATAGTCGAGATTAGGGACTTGGATAAGTGAGGTACTTCAAAGTATCATTCAAAGTAGATAATATCCTTCCGATAGAGTGCCTAAACTTTGTTCTCATAATGAAATGTTTTACAGTAGACTCATGTAGTTGTGTATAGTATCAGCTCTTTATATATTTTTCTTACTGGGCGTAAGCTCACCCCTTTACTTTCCTTCCAGATTATCTACAATAGTTTCCTTTCCGTTCAGAGGTTGCTTCTATCAATATCCCTTAAGTGGTTATCCAGAGACTGTAGAGCTATACGATTTTAGTTTTTATATGTTCAAACTATGTATGTAATTTGTACAAAGATGTAAACTACATTGATGAAAGTTAGATGTAAAATTTTAAAGATCGATCATCTATATATATCGAAATGAATGTTTGGTATTTCGAGTTTTTGATTGTTAATGATATCTGAGTGTGGACACTACAGACAGCCTAACCAATTATAAAAGTTTATGCTAGGTGTAATATTCGGAACGTGATACTTCCTCTGTATATGGATCCCATATCATGCATCCAGAAGAAGAAAAGATAACATTGAGACAAAGATCACATAATTGGCCAACTGAAATAAGATTTAGAGCTAAGTTAGGAACATAATAAGTATCTAGAAGACTAAGCTGTGAATTGGAAATAATACCAATGTGAGTAATATGCAATTTGGTATCATTTGCAGCATGAACATAAGGTAGACATGTGGTGGACATTTTAGTTAATAAACTAGAAGAATTTGGAGTCAAGTGGTTAGAACAGGCAAAATCAATAAGTCAAGAAGATTTACCCGAGGTAGTAGATAATGCAATGGAGGAAGAAGTTTTGGAAGAAATAACCTTTTTTAGAAAAACCTTAATAGTAAGAGTTGTACTTCCCTTAGAGGCAACTGTGGCAATAGATGAAGATCCTAGCTCAAAAAACTATCCCTAAATTTTAATAGAGTTTCCTTGTTAAGGTCTAAAGATATCAAATTTCTCCAGTTTTCAAGCAAATTTGATAGAAATGGAGGCCACAAATGAAATCAAGACGCTAAAAATACAAGAGAGGTGATTTGACAAAAAATGCTGACATGGCATGAGCAAATAATTTGATAAAATCAAAAAAAGGTTGACAAATAAATTTGACTTTTTTTTTTTAAAAAAAAGACACAAGTTTCTTAAGAGAATTTTAGGCAATAGACTAAATAGAATAGCTCTTGATATCAAGTTAGAGAGCTTTTTATCAAACAATAATAGTTTTAAAACTTATTTCTCAATATATGGTTCTTTTAAACTTATTTTTCAAATCATTGTAATTTTTTCCACGTTAGAATTTTTTAATTTTGAATTATATAAAATTGTTTTCATTGTCTTTAAGCTCATATTCCCTCATCCTTTTTTGCAAGAAAATTGGTCTGTAATTTCTTGTTGTCCTTCTTCTCCTTTTCCTTCACCGTCGTCCTCTTTTTAGAATTTTTTTTCCTTTCTAGTAAACTTTAACTTCTAATCTTTTTGCACTAAATTAATATAACACCACCAGCATTTTTTATAATAAAAAAATCTCCTAATATATATTTTTTATTAAAGCATTTAACAAAATTCAAAAAACAAATCAAAACGTCTCTTAAAAAAATAGAAAAAAGTTAAAAAGAGAAAGCAATTTCCATCTAAAGTGTAATGTCAAATATGTATGTAAAGATCATTAACATAACTTATGGTTTTAATTTATAGAAAAAAAGGCCAAACACTAATAACTCTGGAAAAAAAAAAGCATGATTGATGAAGCCAATTTTATAGAAATAAAAAAAACTTTTTCAATATTTTAAGAATGGTGATACTTCGAGAGAAGTTTTTGAATATTAATTCATAACAATTAAAAGTTTATGTTGTTATAAGTTGGATATTGAATTTATGATGTATTACATATTATTGTCTTAATTTCTATTTCAGTTCAAATTTCAAGATAAAAATTCATATATATTTTTTTTGTTCACCATGATATTGGTACGAAGTATTCACCGTCGAAAGCAGTGATTAATCTCCGTCGGGAATCCTGAGCGCACACAAAATGAGTATTCCCCTCCCAACAAAATTCATATATTTTATTAACTTTTAATATCAAGAAAAAAGTGTAAATCTTGAAAATTTGAAAGAAGCAGCAGAAACTTTTGGAAAATAAATAGAGAGAGAGAGAGAGAGAGGCAATTAAGGATCGTAAGTTTTTAGTCAAAGATGATAAGTTTTTAATATAGTGATGAGTATGACATGTCAAAAATTACAAAATGTTGAGAATTAAATTAAAAAGTATAATAACTTGGTAATTCTCCAGTTAAAAGAACTCTTCTATTCATTGACTTGAATAAAAAACTATATAGGAATGCCCTACTTATATATAAATTATTCTCACTAATTATGAAAAGAATCAACCTATCATAATTATCTAATCCAAGATAATGTTCTAATTAGAGAATCGTAATATCCTAGATTATGATTTTTTTATTGTATATCCTAAATTATGATTGACTATATTAATATAGAAGCAATTATATATTATTGTCTTAATTTCTATTTCAGTTCAAAATTCAAGATAAAAATTCATATATTTTATTAACTCTTAATATCAAGAAAAAAGTGTTAACTCTTGAATATTTGAAAGAAGCAATAAAAAAGTTCGGAAAACAGAGAGAGAGGGAGAGAAGCACAAGTTAAGGATTATAAGTTTTAAGTAAAAGATGGTAAGTTTTGGCCAACAATCACTTGGTCTAGTGGTTAAGGATAAATTGTGACATATTGTAAGTCTTGGGTTCGAATCCAAGCATCTCCATCTTCAGTTATTTAATATTTCCTTTGTAACAAAAAAAAGATGATAAGTTTTGAATACAGTGATGAGTATGACATGTCAAAAATTACAAAATGTTGAGAATTAAGTTAAAAAGTATAATAATTTGGTAACTCCCAAATTGGATTAACTCTTCTATTTATTTACTTGAATAAAAAACTATGCAGGAATGCCCTTTTTATATATAAATGATTCTTACCAATTATGAAAAGAATCAACCTATCATAATGATGTAATCCAAGATATTGTTCTAATTAGAGAATCGTAATATCCTATATTATGATTTTTTTATTGTATATCCTAGATTATGATTGACTATATTAACATAGAATATTATATTTTTTTTTATTCATAGAGGTACAAAAGAAAAAAGAGATTCGAACATAAGAACTAATCCCTCCTAAAGAGGGGTAAGTGCATGTTTGACCTAGCTTATGGAAGAGCTTATCTACTTTATAAGCAGAAGCCAGGTGTTTGGCTTTCAAATTTCTAAAAATTTTAGTTTATGCGGGAAGCAAATTTGAGCTTTTTGATGAAGCTATAAATTGAAGCTTTTCCAAAAAGTGCTACTATTAATAATATGTATTTAGTGAAATTTTTACATTTTCACTTTGTTTTTCAATCATTTACAAAATTACAAAAAAGAATTCATATTATTTTACAATAATTTATTTACTTTGTCCTATTTTTATATTTATTCCATTTGTTAAATTTTAATTAACAAAAAATTTTATTTAGTTTTATTTTTTTCACTTAAAAACTTGTGATTTAATTTAATAAAGTTTATTGTTTTATTTTTTTTCATTTATCAAAAATATATAAAAATTTTAGTAAATAGTTTTCAATATTCTACAGTACTTTTATACTAAGTTTGTCAAACACTAATTTAACTTCTCTTAATAGCACTTTTAAAAAAGCTCTACTCAAAT
Source organism: Heritiera fomes (assembly GCA_032173925.1). NCBI lineage: Eukaryota > Viridiplantae > Streptophyta > Magnoliopsida > Malvales > Malvaceae > Heritiera > Heritiera fomes. The sequence goes on from JAPDPM010000026.1 coordinate 401,355, forward strand.
AAGACTTTTTATAACAACTCCAGCTAGGGCAAACAGACCCTAAATCACTAAGCTAACCATTGATTGTTAATACAGAATATTATATTCACAATAACAATTCTATGTAACAAAAAAAATAACAATTCTAGTTTTTTTTTTAAATACTAAAACGTGCATGGCTAAGGGGTTCCGTCGTTGTAAATACAAAACTAAACTTTTGTGGCCATTTGTCTCTTCTTTCCTAAGATATTCTAAACAAGCATATGGAATACGTAAATAGGAAGGATGTAAAAAAAAAGTTTCATAAAAAAAGGTAAGTTTAAATCATGGTTCCTAGACTTCTGTTAATGGGGGTAAAGAGATTTTTATTAAAGCAATCCTCCAAGCGGTTCCTACATATAGGGTGTTTCCAATTGCCAAAGACTTTCTGTGAAGAGATTAATTTAATGTTTAGCAATTTTTGGTGGAAATCGAGCAAAGACCGAAAAGGGATTCACTGGACTTCATGGAACAGCATGTGCAGAAATAAGCTTGAGGGTGAAATGGGTTTCGGAAATATGTGGTTCTTCAAAAAAGCTCTGCTTGCCAAACAAAGGTGGAGATTGATACGCCTCTCTGAGTCTCTAGCATATCGAGTTTTAAAAGGTAAATATTTTGCTACTCAGGACTTCATGGATGCCAAACTTAGTAGCTACCCCTCACTGACATGGAAAAGTATATGGGAATCACGTGAGCTGCCGACAAATGGCAATAATCAAATCAAATGAAAAAGAAAAAAGCATATGGGAATCACGCGAGCTGCTGACACAGGGTTTAAAGTAGAAAATATGTGATGGACAGAGGGTTAATGTCTGGATGGGGGCGTGACATTAAGATATGGCAGGATAGATGGCTTGGGTGTAGGCTTTTGAAAAGGGGTGTAAACGGAATGAGTATTCGTTAAATTTAAGTTATTGGAATTCGAATTCGATTAATTTTAATAATATCCGAACCCGATTAACTACTTGATTATTTTTATTTATGTTATCCGAATTCTAACTTTATAAAATATAAAATATCCGTTTAACTATCCGAACTCGTTAACTATCCGTTTATTAAGTCAAAGTTTGACTTTTAAATTTAAATTTAAAATCAATTTTGGAATAACTTAATCAAAAAATTATATTAATAAATTTAATTTAACTCATAAAAATAAATTAAAGTTAAAAATCATAATTATAATATTTAATGATTTAATTTAATTTAATAAAACATTAATAATAAATAATTTAAATATAAAAAATATAAATATTGTGTTAATTAATTATTAGCGTGTATCCTAAGATAACTACCCGAACCCATGACAGGCAGTAATTTCACTACCCGAACCCAATTATACCCTACCCTTACCCTACTTAAACGGGTCGGATAATGCCGGATACCCGTTTATAGGATACTCATTGCCATCCCTACTTTGAATACCATTCGTTATATAGTGCTAGTAGAGGTGGCAAATTGGCGGGTCAGATCAGGTTTGGATTAGGTCATTTTGGATTGGATCATTTTGAGTTAAGGAAAAATAAGATCATTTCGGATTCGGATCATTTCGGGTTTGGATAAGGTCGAGTTTGGATCAATTTGAATTCAGATCAATTTGGGTTCGGATTAATTCAGGTTCGTATTAGATCGGGTTTGAGTAGTTGACTTTTTTAGTTAATTTAGGTTGGTCGGATTTGGATTCGGGTCGGTTGGATTTGGAGTCGAGTCAATTGGACAGGTTTATTGGGTTAAGCCTTGGTCGTCTCGATGTGATTTATCTGGTATGAAAATCAACTGAAACCATATTTCTAAGAATTACAAAACTCATGAAAAATAAAATTTTCTTCTTACATGACCTATAGTACAATTGGGATTGAAATAATCAAAATATTTAATAATCTGTATGATAGTTTTCTTTATAATATATTTACCAATATTCATAAATTAATTACATTTTCTCATTTTATTTTTATTATTTATAATAAATAATAACTTCTTGAATCAAAGTGATTTAATAATTCCTACTAAATATCATAAAATAGTACTATATATCTCTTTAATTTATGTTGATTTTTAATAAAATAATTGAAGACATTAAGTGTAGATGATATGGCTTCTGTACTCTATTATAGATTAGTCATTAAATAATTATACATTAGGTTCAAATGAATGCAATATAAAAGTGAATATTTAAGTTTAACTAGATTAAAAAAATATATAACACTCATATTATTAAAAAAAATTATATTTTTACTATATTAAAATACTTTGATAATTAATTTTAACGTTTAAATATTTATAAATAATATTTAATTTAAGTTTGAATCTTTTCAAGTTCGGATTAATTTGGATTCGGATCGGTTCGGGTTAATCTAAATTCGAATGAATTTGGGTTCGGATCAATTCGGGTTCGGATCTGGTGGGGTTCGGGTCGATGTAAATTCGGATAAATTTGATTTCGGATCAATTCGGATTCGGATTCGGATCGGGTTGGATTGGGTTGCTAACTTTTTAGTCAAATCAGATTGATCGGCTTTCAATTCGGATTAATTGAGCAGATTTTTTCGGGTTGGGTCAAATTTTGTCACCTAAGTGCCAGTGAAAGTGGAAAAAGCAGAGTGTGTAAGCTTACTGACCCAATATCGAGTCTTGTCTCAATAAATGATTAAAAGAAATAAAAATGATTTTTTTTTATAAAATTTGAGTTTTAAAATTTTTATTGTTACAGGAGCTTTACCGTTTAACATTTATGATACGAATAAAATTAATCTTAAACAATAAAACAAAAGAAAATATTTGTATTTAAAAAACATATCGGGGTCCTGGAAATGGGATTTGATATGGGAGACGTTCTCCAGAGAGGAGGCAGAGAAGATAGTATCAGTTCCTTTATGCAAGTCCAACAGGTCAGATGTTCTGGTATGGCATTATTCAAAGGATGGAAAATACATTGTGAAGAGTGGCTACAAACTATTAAACGAATCTGCGCACCAACAGTTGTCATCTCCAGCATCAAAAAACAAAGACCTGTGGAAGAGAGTAAGGAATGTCAAAGCACCGAAAAAAATGGAGGGACTGATGTGGAAAGTTATAAATGGTTCCCTTCCAGTATTGGTAATGTTGCGAACGAAGAGAATCCTTAATGATGCTGTATGCAAGAGATGTTTGGCCAATGATGAAACAATCATACACGCTCTGTTTGAATGTTCTAAGGCTCGAGAAGTCTGGGTGAATTTGAATTATGGGTGGGACAGCTCCTTTTATCAACAATCAGGGAAACGAAGAGGTTTGTCAGAACCAATGGTGATCGAAGCATGGGCAACAAATAAGGCACTGGAATTTGCAGCTGATTTGGGTTTATCGAATATGGTATTGGAAGGGGATGCCTTAGGGGTGTTGAATAGGCTAAAGAATCATCAGGAAGACTTATCTGAGATTGGAGACATTATAAAAATGTCAAGACGGAGGCTGAAGTCATTTCGAAACTGTAAGGTGAGACATACTCTTCGATCAGGAAACCAAGCAGTCTACTTATTAGCAAAGTTCGGTCTAAGTTGTGAAGAAGATAGGTGCTGGGTAGAAGGTCCACCTGATTTAATTAGTGATGTATTGCAAACAGATGTTTATTCTTGATTAATGAAGTGAAGCTTTATTTCAAAAAAAAAAATCCTTTATAAGAACTCGAATGATGCCCGATATTTTTTATTATATTTATTTTTTATTCATTTTAATTTTTATATGTTTTATAAAGTAATATATATGAATTAAAATCAAATTGTTTCATTTTTATTTTTTTTATCATTTTCTTTATTCACTGAAATAATTTAGAAAAAATGCATAGTTTCAGGTTAAATTTTTCATTAGTAATTAAATCAAGATAAATTTGATTGATAATTAGCTATTAAATGATTATTTATTACTTAATTTGAATCATTTTTGCAATTAAACTGATAACACTAAGCGGGCATGATAAATTTGCTAATAATTATATATTTATATTGGTTTTAATAATAAATTATGTTATTCATCAGATCTTCTAATACAAAAAAGAAATATTCTTGAATTACTCATAAAGTGTATTAATGAAAAAGTAAATATATTTGTGAATTAAACTCATGGTTTTACTATATGTTGACATGAAATTTTTATATTTTTATTTTAGAAATGATTTCATAATGATCCAAAATGAGAAATAGAGAAAATCTTATTGACAAAAAAAGTGGAGTGTGATTATGTGATCATATATTTGAATTAAAATCATGATTTTACTATATGTCGCATGAAATTTTTATATTTTTATTTCAAAAAATTTATCATGATAATTAAAAGACTAAAATTTATTGTAAGTTTAATAAAAATGAAGTAATCAAGGTATGTTAAGGTGAATACATAACTAAAAATCAAAAGGACATCATTCAGAAAGAATTTCAATAAAAAATTAAATGATTTCATAATGATCCAAAATGAGAAATAGAGAAAATCTTATTGACAAAAAAAGTGGTGTGTGATTATATGATGATATATTTGAATTAAAATCATGGTTTTACAATACGTTGACATGAAATTTTTATATTTCTATTTCAGAAAATTTATCGTGATAATTAAAAGACTAAAATTTATTGTAAATTTAATAAAAATGAAGTAATCAAGGTATGTTAAGGTGAATACATAACTAAAAATCAATAGGACATCATTCAGAAAGAATTTCAGTAAAATATTAAATGATTTCATAATGATCCAAAATGAGAAATAGAGAAAGCCTTATTGACAAAAAAGTGGTGTGTGATTACATGATTAGATATATGAATTAAAATCATGGTTTTACTATATGTTGACATGAAATTTTTATATTTTTATTTCAAAAAATTTATCATGATAATTAAAAGACTAAAATTTATTGTAAATTTAATAAAAATGAACTAATCAAGGTGTTAAGGTGAATACATAACTAAAAATTAAAAGGACATCATTAAGAAAGAATTTCAATAAAAAATTAAATAATTTCATAATGATCCAAAATGAGAAATAGAGAAAGCCTTATTGACAAAAAAGTGGTGTGTGATTACATGATTATGTATCTGAATTAAAATCATGGTTTTACTATATGTTGACATGAAATTTTTATATTTTTATTTTAGAAATGATTTCATAATGATCCAAAATGAGAAATAGAGAAAGTCTTATTGACAAAAAAAAGTGGTGTGTGATTATATGATTATATATTTGAATTAAAATCATGGCTTTATTATATGTTGACACAAAATTTTTATATTTTTATTTTAAAAATGATTTAATAATGATCCAAAATGAGAAACAGAGAAAGACTTATTGACAAAAAAATTGGTGTGTGATTATATGATCATATATTTGAATTAAAATCATGGTTTTACTATATGTTGACGTGAAAATTTTATATTTTTATTTTAGAAAATTTATCATAATAATTAAAAGACTAAAATTGATTGTAATTTTAATAAAAAAGAAGTAGTCATGTCACGTCCCAAATTATGCCAAAAACAATACTTATTCCTTTCACTTCACACACTTATGGTTGGGCTATCTACAGTGTCCCCGTTCATACTTAAGTATTCCAATTTCGTTCTTATAAAGTCAAAGAAAAATTTATAAAATACGCAGCAACTTCAAATTTACATCCAGTATTTTAGTTTAGTTTACATCCCAAATATCGTTTACATAACATAGTACTGTACAATTAAAGTTGAATATATAACGAGAACAGTATACCTCAACAGACAATAGAATTTGCCTGAGGGATACTCAAAAGCAAGAAGTCCTCCTGAGCAAGCAGAGAACTACTGCAGATAATCTGGAAGGAAGATAAGGGGGTGAGCTAACGCCTAATAAGAAATATATATACAAAAGCTAATACAACGCATATCTATATGCAAGTATTTCAAAACATAGTCTTTTACGAAAACTAATGATTACAAATTAGGCACGATTTTTGAAAAGATATTATAATGGATAAGATAACCAAGTTGAGTATAGTAGGATGCTTTAGAGCACCTCACTTGTCACGGCATCTTATTCCAACTATAGTGAATTCTTTAACGCGTAATCAAACACAAAGTTCAGTCAGGGTTCAGAAATAACTTCCATTTTTCATTTCATAAAATCATTCAAAACATAAATTCCAAAACTCACTGTAAACAATCTCATAATCAATTTCAATGATTCATTTCAATATCTAAAAGCATGTTAGATTCACAAGTTGCAATAGAAATCAATAACGTCTGGGAGTGCTTGAAATACTAGGAATTTACCACTCTAGTAGAAATCAAATAGTGGAGACAAGGCAACACCTAATGACTCATGCAATAACAGTAATAACGACATATGGCCATCGTCAAAAAGATCCATAGTGTACACAGGTCAGGTGACAGCTGTGGCGCTGAAGACGTGACCAGCCTATTAGCAACAGCAATCAGTAATATTAGTAATAGGAGCATGTGCCCGTAGGCAACTATGGGGCCAGTAATCTCAAAACAGTTCATAAATCATTTCAGAAGGGTTTATGAAGATCAATGCAATAATTCATATCTTCAAACAGTCCATAAAGCATTAAAATCACAATTTCATATACTTGAAGAATAAAAATTCGTTAAATATTCATAGTTCAATAACAAATATTTAAAATATTTTATTTACGTATTACGGAGATATAAAAAACATGTGTGTACCAAAAACGTATAAAAACTAATAAAAATCTTATTGAAACTGAGTTACGAAATTTGCATGCAATTAAAATCTTTGGAAGCTATTACACCAAATTTCATTTTTCACTTGATTTTCCTCTTCCAAACTAATACTATTTATGAGTTTGGAGGCTTAGGCCACTTTTAGAAACTTTTAGCGGTATAACAGTTAAAACTATCCTAACCTCCCTGCAAAAAAAAAAAGTTTATAAACCACAATTTCCAGTTTAACCTTCAACCAAATCATCACATTTAAATCTCATAAATAGCAGAGTTATCAAATCCATGTAACGCAGTATCCCTACACTTCATACATACATCTCTTACCTGTCAGAATCTTGTTGATAGGTAATTCTAATAATTAAAAGACTAAAATTTATTGTAATTTTAATAAAAAAAGAAGTAATCAAGGTATGCTAAGGTGAATACATAACTAAAAATCAAAAGGACATCATTAACAAAGAATTTCAATAAAAAATTGAATGATTTCTAATGATCCAAAATGAGAAATAGAGAAAGTCTTATTGACAAAAATAAGTGTTGTGTGATTATATGATTATATATTTGAATTTAAATCATGGTTTTACTATATGTTCACATGAAATTTTTATATTTTTATTTCAGAAAATTTATCATAATAATTAAAAGACTAAAATATATTGTAATTTTAATAAAAATAAAGTAATCAAGGTATGTTAAGGTTAATACATAACTAAAAATCAAAAGGGCATCATTCACAAAGAATTTCAATAAAAAATTAAATGATTTTATAATGATCCAAAATGAAAAATAGAGAAATCTTATTGACAAAAAAAAAGTGGTGTATGATTATACGGTTATATTTGAATTAAAATCATGGTGTTACTATATGTTGGCAAGAAATTTTTATATTTTTATTTTAGAAATGATTTCATAATGATCCAAAATGAGAAATAGAGAAAGTCTTATTGACAAGAAAAAGTGCTGTGTGATTATATGATCATATATTTGAATTAAAATCATGGTTTTACTATATGTTCACATGAAATTTTTATATTTTTATTTTAGAAAATTTATCATAATAATTAAAAGACTAAAATTTATTGTAATTTTAATAAAAAAGAAGTAATCAAGTTATGCCAAGGTGAATACATAACTAAAAATCAAAAGGACATCATTCACAAAGAATTTCAATAAAAAATTGAATGATTTCTAATGATCCAAAATGAGAAATAGAGAAAGTCTTATTGAAAAAAATAAGTGTTGTGTGATTATATGATTATATATTTGAATTTAAATCATGGTTTTACTATATATTCATTTGAAATTTTTATATTTTTATTTCAAAAAAATTATCATAATAATTAAAAGACTAAAATTTATTGTAATTTTAATAAAAATGAAGTAATCAAGGTATGTTAAGGTTAATACATAACTAAAAATCAAAAGGGCATCATTCACAAAGAATTTCAATAAAAAATTAAATGATTTCATAATGATCCAAAATGAAAAATAGAGAAAGTCTTATTGACAAAAAAAAAAGTGGTGTATGATTATACGGTTATATATTTGAATTAAAATCATGGTGTCACTATATGTTGGCAAGAAATTTTTATATTTTTATTTTAGAAATGATTTCATAATGATCCAAAATGAGAAATAGAGAAAGTCTTATTGACAAAAAAAAGTGCTGTGTGATTATATGATCATATATTTGAATTAAAATCATGGTTTTACTATATGTTCACAAGAAATTTTTATATTTTTATTTTAGAAAATTTATCATAATAATTAAATGAATATAATTTATTGTATTTTTAATAAAAATGAAGTAATCAAGGTATGTTAACTAGACATCAAAAGGACATCATTCAGAAAGAATTTCAATAAAAAATTGAATGATTTCATAATGATCCAAAATGAAAAATAGAGAAAGTCTTATTGACCAAAAAAGTGGTGTGTGATTATATGATTATATATTTGAATTTAAATCATGGTTTTACTATATGTTCACATGAAATTTTTATATTGTTATTTCAGAAAATTTATCATAATCATTAAAAGACTAAAATTTACTGTAATTTTAATAAAAAAAAAGTAATGGAGGTATGTTAAGGTTAATACATAACTAGAAAACAAAAGGACATCATTCAGAAAGAATTTCAATAAAAAATTGAATAACTTCATAATGATCCAATATGAGAAATAGAGAAAGTCTTATTGACAAAAAACTGTTGTGTGATTATATGATTATATATCATATTATTATAGGATAAATGTTTTTTTTTTCCTAAAAGGGTTGTACTTTGTGTAATATGATTATAAAAATAAATTAATATTTTAGGCTTTTATTAGATAAAATTTATGAATAATTTGGCAAAAGCGGAGTAGCCAATTAAAAATAATCAAATATGCAATATGAATTTAAAAATAAAAAATACGTATTCTATTCAATTTAGTTTAATTATATCATTAACTTAATTAAATTTGCTTAGCCAACTTCTAAGGGTTTAGTTTATAAAATATTATCTATATTCCCTATATAAGGAATAATATTTTATACCTAAAAAAAAGCATTTCAAAGTAAGAATGATTTATTTGATTTTTTCTATTATACAAGTAATTTCAAACAGAAATAATAAAAACATAAAAATAGAGGATTATTATGTCACATCTCAAAATGTACAGTTTTTACCACATTATAACACCACACGTGACGGTTGGGCTCTCTGCGATGCCTTTATCGCTCACTTATGAAAAACAGTAACTACTATTATACTTAAATTAAATCAGCAATCGATGAGAATATTTACTGCAATATATATATACAGTATGTACACGTGTTCTACATCCCCGGTATATGAATTATACAAAGGTAATACTGTACAACTATGTCTAAAAACATGTAAAAGAAATGCTACCTCTAGGATCCACTAAGTGCTGCCTCGGGGTTAACTACAACATAGCCAAATCCGTGGAACGGAATCAATGAAGATAGTCTGTGGAGTGAGAAAATAAAAGGGTGAGCTAAAGCGCTCAGTAAGAGAATTGTATGTAAAACTGATACTATAAAATCTATATGCTAAAAACATTTGCATCCTAATAGCTCACTAAACTCAAAACAGGATGGATAATATAGTCAGCTAGGAATACCGGATAGAGTATGAAAGGTATTTTAGAATACCGTACGTGTCCTAGCTCCTAGAAGCGACTATAGGAAGTAATCGTTTTCTTTTAATATTCAAATCCAAGTAAAACATTAAATATTCACATGATAAAACACTTAAGTAAATAAATGAGGAGTTAATATTCCTTTCAACAAATATTCATTTTCACACTTGTAAAACACCGTATAATATTTAGTTCAACACGTAGTATATCAAAAGCTCAGTAGCTGCAAATAATTTAGTACCAGCTAAAGGTTCAGTGAAAGGTACAATAATTAGTACAGTATCATGGAGACCAGGCAACACCCTAAATATATCATGCTATAATAATATCCCGAATAGGAAAAATAATAACACATGAGATCTATGACCATAGTCTATGGGGTCCACAGTGTGCACTGATCAAGTGTCCACCAAGACGCTGATAATAAGATCAGTATCTATCAGCACTAACACGTGACACGTGAGCATGATATGAGGCCTAACAGTCTCAAAAACAGTAAACACGGGATATAAACACCATTTATGAAATCAATTTCACTGAATATAAGTTCAATCAATCCATAAATATTCATAAGGAAAATATTTTCATCTTATGAATAACAATTTATAAAATATTCATACTGTAGTAATCGTTCCAGAAAATGTTTTAAAATATTTATAGAACAGTATAAATCACATGCTGGTACTTTCACATAAATAAAATTCCTTAACAGGAATATTTAAATATAGTTTTTCGATAAATTATAAAATTATGCAATTTAATAAATTTCATGGAAATTTCCCAAAATTTCACTCATTTCCACTTTAGAAAAATGCTAGAAATATTTTCTAAATATTTCTATAATTTTCAGCAGAATGACGACTATTTATAACTTAGTCTTCCTGCACGAAAATTACAGTTTATAATTTCAACGGCAACCACAATTTCACCAAATTTCACCATTTTCAAAGGCAATTTATATCCAAGTTATTTTATAAAAATAGTGTGAACCAAACTATGCATTCACAGTATCCCTACGACTCACACACACATCCCTTACCTGTAGGTTGAAATCTAATCGTCCCATAGCACCACGTACGATTTACCTCTCCCGGGCTGCAATAAAATTCACCCAACATCATTATTCACCATAATTAAAATTTTAATAATTTTTCTTGCACTAAATTCTACTACTTTTTCAATAGAAAATATAAACCGGTATAATTCGCACCGATGCTAAAACTTAACTTCGTTGATTTAACTCCAAATCGAATTCCGACTTCACTATTAGTCTTCTTATAATTTCTACAGTCTCTTAACATCCTAACATCCAAATTTGAAACAACAAAACCCTCCCATCTCACCATGGCCGAAAATGGCTTCTTGCCATTTTTGTGATTTTTCCACAATTTTATTATTATACCTTGTTTTAATAAATGCTTAATCATCATCCTAACCTTATTTTTATTCATCAAGCCATAGCAATTCATGGAAATCCTCCCTTGGCTGTACACCCCCTCTAATGGTTGAGCATGATTTAGCTAATTTCAACCTAAACTAATACCAAAAACATGCTTAGGAAGCTTAATTCTCTTAAAATCTATCATTAAAATTCAAAGAATATAAATACACAATAAATGGGTACCTTGGCCGAAACCTTAGGGGCTGGTTTTCTCTTGATTTAGCCACTTAATCAAAGGGCTATTGGTACGTTTAGAGAGAGGAAGATGAGTAGAGTAATTTTGGTAGAGATAGCTTAATGAAAATAAGGTGGAAATTTGGTGTTTTTTGAAGCTTTTAGTTTCTTTTCTTTTGTTCTTCCATGGAGGTCACGAGATGAAGGGAGGAGGATGAAGAAACAGTGCCGGCAGCAGCTGGAAAAATATAAAAATAATTTGTAGACATTTTAGAAATGCTAGGAATTACAAAAACGCCATTATGTGGGTCCTTTTTCTTCTGAAATTTTTATAACTAGGCAATTGAATTCCAAAAATTTATTTTTTATCACCAAAAATTCATATTAAGTGTATTTTGATGCATGGTGGTGGTTTGGCTCGGGTTTAGCCTTTTTGGGAAGGTGAAATTACTAAAATACCCTTACCGGTAAATCGCATAGAATTTAATTTGACTACCGATTCGGTCTATCTATTTACATAACCCAGGACTTATTTTCATGTAGAATATCATTCTTTAATCACTAGATTAAATTCCCATTTATTTTGATCTCAATTTACGAAAATGCCACTGGGCTATGTACTTAAACGTCATTTCCTAATTGTTTTCATTCTCTTCAAAATAATCTAAATGAGGAAATTTAGACTTAAAATTCATTCTGTATAATTATTAGACCCTCTGGGTATTATCTGTTCGGTCTCACGTCCATTTGGGCACTGTAGAACTTGTGGGGCCCACCACACTGTACTGGCTCGTATTTGCGAAATTCACCGAAAATGAACAGTGTGAGTGTCCTTACATGTGAAACAGTATCTGAATACACGGTTCTCACATATTATCTTTATTTATTTAGGTTCTATAAGTGGGATTAAGATGATAACACATAACCCTCTAAGAATATTAAAAATATATAAATAAAGTGGGATATGTGTCTTGATCTTAATCCCATTTGTAGAATCTGAAAACACCATTGACAATGTATTGGATAATAATTCCATGTGTGTGTGTGTGTGTGTGTGTGTATATATACATATATTTATATATTTATATATTTATATATTTAATCTTTCACTTAAATTTTGGAATTTTTGAATAGCTAAATAATTCTTGGGTTAACTTTTGATATATTGACACTGAAAATTTTTAATTTCATAAGTGAGGTTAAAAAACTGTCATTCAATTGTGATGATCACACTTTATTTTTTAAAATTTTTAATAATCCCTAAGGGATATGTGCCACTCTATAACTTTACTTATGGAGTCTATAAACTCCATGTAACGATCCGTAGTATATAGCAATTATCCATATACACACATAGTAAGTTGGTTAGGCTGTCTATGATGTCTTTATCACACTCACTTTAATAGTAATACATTATATAAAATGAAATTCTATTTATAACTGATATCAATTTTTACAACAAAATATTATTTTCAGTATTTTTCTCAAGTTTTACATCTCCTGTACATCATTATACAAAATGTAGTATTGTACATAACAAGTCTGAACATATAAAAGAAATAAAATATACCTCCAGGTTCCACTCACTGCTGCCTTAGGGTACTATAGGCGCAGTCAAAATCCATGAAACGGTATATCAGTAAGTCACTGTAGATAATCTGTAGAATGAAAAAAATAAGGGGTGAGCTAACGTGCTCAGTAAGAAAATTATATGCAAGACTAATACTATGAAATTTTTATGCGTAAAATGTTTAAAATTCTAGCAGTATTCTAAGATATAGATAAGGAAGGATACTATAATTGGCTAGGAAATCGGATAGAGTATGGGAGGTACTTTGAAGTACCTATCGTGTCTCGATCTCTAGAAGTGACTATAGGGAGTAATCAGTGGAAGATGACATATGTAATTAGTTTAAATCACTTGAAAACAATTTAAGCATTTTGCAACATATATATATATATATATATTTATATACACACACACACACATATACATATATAAAACAATATATAAACACTTTTAATTAAAAACACTTCAATAAACAATTTAGTATAGAAATTCAGTAAACGGTACAGTAATAGTTTATAGTCAATGTTTAAAACATTCATTTTTGGTACCAACAACATTTTCAATTCAGTAAACAGTATAGTACAGTGGAGACCAAGCAACACCCAATGAATATCATGCTATAATAGTATCCCAAGAAGGGAGAAACAGTAACAATACGACATATGGCCATAGTCACAGTAGTTCACAGTGTACACTTTCCCAGTGACATGTCACGTTCTGAATTTAGATATTTATTGTACATTTTCCACTAATTTCACAAGATAACAGTTGGGCTGTCGCAGTGCCTTCCTTACACTCATGAAAAACCCATATACAAAGAGAAATTTTTTGATATTATGAAATTATACTTAATTTACATCCCTTAATTGTATTTTACATACATCAGTACTGTACAATATAAGTTTAAATACATAGAAGAAACAACTAACCTCAACCATAAAACAGTTCCGCCTAAGGGGTACCTCGCCACAAACCTCCTTAGTGGAAACAAAGATCTACTGAAAGAAGTCTAAGAGGAGGAAAAAATGGGATGAGCTAATGCCTACTAAGAAATCTATATAATAAAACTGATATTATATAAACTATATGCGAGTTTTCAAAACATGCATTAAAATTTATAGATAATGCAAGCAAAATATATTGGCATGAATTTCATTGGAAGGATACTATAGTCAGCTAGGAAATCGAATAAAGTATGGGAGGTATTTTAAAATACTTGTCATGTCCCGGTTCATAGATATGACTATAGGGAGTTTGGAAGTAAACTAAAATTCAAATATAAAGTTCATAAGTTTACATTCAAGAAGTGAATTCTAAAATACTCCACAAACATATATAAAGCTTTAATTCACAAAATTCATAGCAAAGTCACGATTTAAAATCATCAATATCATCACAATTTGTAGAGACAAGGCATCACTCAATAGACTCATACAATAGGACATATGGCCATAGTCAGAAGATAGTCCTCAATTGTACTGATTAGGCACCATCTAAGACGTTGATGACGAGATCAAGGTCAATCAGCCCACTAGTCAGTCATACGATCATACACTCATAATAGAATGTGCCCGTAGGCAGCTATAGGGCCAACGTTCTCTAAAAACAGTATAAAACATTTTACCACAGTTTACGGAGATAATTTTTGAAAGTTAACTCTTCAATCAATTCTTAAAGATATGATATGAAAATATATGCAATTCAAAAATAAAATTTATAAAATATTTACAACTCAAAATTTGATTCTAAAAATAATCTATTTATCTATAAACAAGTCATAATAACATGCCAATGCCTTCACGTACGTAAAATTCAATAACATGAATTTTTAAATATTGTTTTTCGATATAATATGAAGATAATAAATTTAGACAAAATAGATGGAATTACTTGATGAATCAATATTCAATGATATTGAAAGAGTAATTCGTGAGATTTTTAAAATTTTGGTAGCATAACGGCTAGATATATCCTAACCCTCCTGCACAGAAATAACTGAAATACCACAACCACATTTCACAATTTTCAATCAAATATATTCCAAAACAATATCAAAGACTAAATTTCATATCAAAATATGCATTATAGTATCCCTATGTTCATTTTATATATATATATATATATATTTATGTGTATATATATATATACACACACACACACATATTCCTTACCTGATAATTTATCACCGTGCTGTGAATGAGCACCCATGTTCTCTTCAATTTTCTTAACTACAAATTATCATATTGATATTATCAATATTCTATATTTTCATTATAAAAATATTTAATATTGTAAAATAAATTATATAGCCTACTGCAACCTTATTTTTCGGTCTATTTTCTACCGATAAGAAAATTATAAATTTTTCTATATAACTCAAATTTCGATTCTGGTTGTTTCTAAATTTTTAAAATAATTTATACATTATTTTAGGATCTAAATGAGATTAAAATGGCCAAGAATTCTCCTTCCCCTTCACCTTGGCTGAAAGTCTCTTTTCTTCCATACTTGAAATTTTTCTAAATTTAACTATTTTCTGGATTCCAAATTAATTCTATTAATTTTCTATACTACTTCCACATCAAATACACATCAATTAACATAAAATTTTGGCCCTCCATGCCATGGTCGAATCACCATTTCATCCCTACATCTTGATATTCTTCCATTTAATTTAACTAAATTAAAGTCTAGTTGATTTATGATTTCTTTTCTAGTTTTCACTATACTCAATAATAAAACCTTATAATTCAAATTTAATTAAATTATTTTCATAGGGTTCCACACTAAGGCGGCACCTTATCATCATCTTAATCTTCATATTTTCATGAATTGTTATCAATTTTACACTTAAACACATCACAACACTCATACATATTAAGATCAACTAAGGATAAGTAGTTTACCTTTTGGAACCTTTTTCTTGGACAATTTCTTCTTCACTGTCCAGCCACCAATTCTGCACTTAAAGACCATAATCACACTTGTAATCCATCCTTCTAACACATACATAAAGCTTGAAATTAATAGAAATGGTTGGATCCACCTTACCCTTGAAAAATCAAACCTGTCCTGTTTTTGGTATCCTGTTTTGGTTCTACCTTGTAGCTGCTGTTTGCTCCTTTTTCCAGTAGCTAATTGGGGTATTTGAGAGAGCAATTTGGTAGTTTAGGAAGGTAACTATATAGTGTTTAAACCTCTCTTACCTTCTCCTTCTTTTTCTTCTTCTTTTCCTCTCTTTTCTTCTTTCTTTCTTTCTCACGTTGCTACCTTTATTTTATGTTTCGTTTTTTTCTGTTCTGTTCTTTAGCCTCTATCCCGATTATTTCAGCCCCTATTTCTTTTATATTTTGGCCTAATTTCCACTTTTAATAGTTAAGGCAATGACGAGGGTCAAAAGTTCTACAAGAAGTTATAAATTTCTTGCTAAACATCACACCTAAACTGCTAGCATGTCACAGTTCAGTAGCAGTTTCGATTCAGCCATTTAGTCCCTCTTTAGCTAAATTTTTGTGACTTAATTTCCAGTCGTTAATAGTTAAAAAATTAAGGGAGTCAATGGTCGAGGAAAACCTTAAAATATCTTGCAAAAATCTCACATATTTGCTACCAACAAGTCACGATTTTGTCTCCCTATAACTCACGGTTTTATGCAACCAATTTAGAAGTCTTTGTAGCCGCACGTGTTGATTACCTTAAAGCTCTCTTTTATGTCATCTATTTATTATGTAAGAAAGGTCAATAAGCAATAAAAACAAGGGAAAAATATTCAAAGTTTTAAATGAAACTTTTCTCCCATTAATGAGCACCTACTACACCATTTTGCAGCTGAAATTTTCAGCCTCCTTGTCCCTTTAGCCCCTTTTTCTTACATGTTTTGACTTCATTACAAGGCTAACTTATGAAGGAATATCATGAAGTCAATTGGCAAGGAAATTCTTTGAGAAAATGTTGAAAAATCTCACCCAATCCTAGCTTATATGTCACGGTTTGTACAACTGAAATTTTCAGCATACTTTTGCATACTGTTTCACAAGAATTTCAACACTCTTTCCTTTATCTTTTACTCATTAAAATACTCAATCAGTAAGAAATTTTAAGGAGTCAAAAGTCAATAAAAGTGTATTAACATATTCAATAAATTTCAACTTGATTTGGTTGTGATTTTCATCTCATATTCTTAGTCAAAAATTGTTGGCTGCATTGATTTCTCTTTTTCTCGTGTTATCCGGTCATAAAGCATGTTTCATGCTTGACTTTTGCTTGTTAATTTTAGCTATACTAAGCTTAGTTAATAGGTTGATGTCATCCTTCTTCACCTAGTCAAAATTTCTAACCAATCTTGAAAAAGTTTGGTGAGACATTGTCTCAATTCTTGAAGAAAACCGTTCCTCCTCTTCTTGTGCATAATTTTTATGCACTTAGGCTTCTTCATAAAGCCTCCATATATTTCCACTTAGATATATTCCTATTGGTACTTAATTTTATTTATTTGATATATATATTTTACTTAGTGAGAATTATATCTAAATTTCTTGGTTGTAATTTTAATTTACATGGTTGAAATTTAATTATCTTACATGAATAAAATTAAATGGATTTTGCATGGTTACATTTCATGTTATACATTAAATGAGATACTACTCATTTTCATATCACAAATTAGAATATGGAAATTGTCCATAATAAATCATCAACTCATATTCCATCACTTTAACTCCTATAAGTCAAACAACATTGACTAATCTTAACGATTTACCTCAACCTTTTCATTCACTTAAATTTTAACTTATAATGTCATTTAGGAAAATGTGAGTAATTGTGGTCCTCACATGACAATTGTGGAAGCTGAAGACTTGGCAGGTCTATCAACAATAGTAACAATAACAGTAACACGTGAGGATGATACAGGGCGTAACAATCTCAAAACAGTTTATATACAGTAGAAACATCATTTATGAAATCAATTTCAATTATAATATCTTCAATCAGTCCATAAATTAAATGCATGGAAATTATAATCAGTTCAGAAATAAAAATTCATAAAATATACACATGATAGTATTCTTTTCTAAAAATGTTCTATTTATATGTAAAACAGTTATAAGCATATGCTGGTACCTTCACGTACATAAAATTCGTTAACATGAATATTTAAATATTGTTTTTTGGTAAATAATAAAAATATGCAATTTTAATAAATAACATGAGAATCACTTAGAAATTTATTTATTTCTAATATTTAAGAATATCAAAGATAATTTCATAGAATTGTTATAATTTTTTGCAGTATAACGGTTGTTTCTAATCGAGCCCTCTTGCATTGAAAATATAGTTTATAAACCAGCCAGTATCCACAATTTCACCAATTCCAAAGCAATTGATTTCCAAATTATTTCATAAATTATTTTAAGTCAAAACATGCATTCACAGTATCTTTACAGCTTCCACATTTATCCCTTACCTGTTGTTTTTCTATCGACTTGTCGATAGCACCATTCGACAATTCTTCACTCCCGGGCTACAAAACATTATGTCAACCACCATTTCACCATAATTCAATTTTTATAAATTTTTTCTTATTGAAATCTACCACATTGCCCACAGTGATCATTAAACCCAGTGTAATTTATACCGGTGCTAAAACACACTTTGCCTAAATCAACTTCAATTTAACTTTCGACTTCACCAACAGTCTCCCCTTAATTTATACAATCTCATGAAACCCTAAATTCATCAAATTGAGCACAATGACATAGTCCCCTTAGCTTGGCCGAATGGTACCTATGGCAAATTACATGGTTTCTCAACAATTTCACCTTAGTTTCATGCTTTAACCATAATTTCCATTCTTCCTATACCATTTTCAAACATCAAAACAAAAATCCACAAGTTCTTCATCATGACTGAAACCCTAGGGTGTTGATTTAGAGAGTTTCAATTTAAGCTAACGCCAAAATCATGCTTAACACACTTGATTTCATCATTTTCTACCATCACAACTTAAAGAAAATACAAGCATGAGATTAGCTTACCTTGGTCTAATACTATAGTGACTCTTTCCTCTTGATTTTGTCCACTTTACAATGAGATATGGTATGGGCTTGTAGAGGATTAAATTTTAGGTAGGGTTGTAGAAGAAACTTTTAGGATTTAATGTGTTTTTAATGGTGTTTTGGATGAATTTTTTTGTTTTTGCCAAGCTTTGGTTATAGAGGGTGGCATGAGAGGTTGAAGAAGATGGGTGAGGTGGCCGGCTACACTTGTGTAGAAATATTTAGAAATTTCCTTTAATAGTAAAATGACCAAATGCCTTTAATTATGAGAATTTTAGACATTTTTACCCTTAAACTTCTATAATTTTTTTAACTATCCAATTTAACTCCAAAATACTTTATTTCATCACTAATTATTATTATTGAATATAATTTAATGAATGAATGGGGTTTTATTAAGGTTTGACAAACCATAATAGTAAAATTACGAAAATACCCTTACCAGGCCAATAGTGTAAATTTTTGGTTTCACCAACGGTTCGATCTATCTATTGACATAGTCTAGAACTTATTTATACGTAGACTATCATACTTCAGTCAGTAGGTCAAAAATCAATTTAGTTTGACCATTATTTACAAAAGTTTAAATGGGTTATGTCCTTAGTCGTCATTTTCTAAATTGTTGGCACACTTCTAAAAAATAATCTAAATAGAGGATTTTAAGTTCCAGATTCTTACCATAGGCTTATTGGACTCTTCATACAGTATCTGTCTAGTCTCATGTCTATCCGGGCATTGTAGGGCCTATGGGACCCACAACACTGTTTTCGATTGTACCTACGAAATACTCAGAAATTGAACAGTGGTGAGTAGCCCTACATGTATAACAACACCAAAATACAAGGTTCTCACACTCCACTAACAATATATTTGATCATTTCTCACAATCTTTTGAGTTCGTGTTTGATATACTAACAATTCAAAATAAAAAGTTTTAACTCCATAATTGGAGTTAGGAGACTTTCACATGTCTTTCTTTTTAATAATTTTTTTAATATATCCTAAGAGTATGTATCATTTTGTTAATCTCACTTATAGATTCTAAAAACTCAATTAACGGTGTATAAAATAATTTCTCTAACATTTTAGATATATTTATATGAAAAATAGCATAAAAAATTAAGAATGATCCTATGCGAATTTTAAATATCTTAAGCATCATTCTAAAAACCCGTTGACTTGACTAGATCTTATCAAGTACCTTTGTATAATATAATATAATATAATATAATATAATATAATTATATTTGATTAAAATAAATTAATATTCTTTGGTGACTTGTAAGTAATTTAATAACTTAATATTAAAGTTTAATAGCGAAATATACTCTAAATCATTTGAACATTCTACAGGATAATAACTGACATAAATAGTTTTGTGAGTTACTACATGATATCTCACATGTACAATATAAATGAAAATTTATGTCATTTAACGGACTTAGACTTAATTGTATAATTTTGAAACATTAAGGATAAATTTAAAAAAATAAAAATTTATAAACTGATTTACATGCAATAAAACATTAATGATTTAGATTTATTTTGTGCCAAAAATTAAAGGCTGAATGCTCAAATAAGGATCTAAAGTTTTCGGAAATATTCGATTCAGGATCTAAACTTTTATTTTGCTCAATTCAGGATAAAACGTTTTCGATTTTGCTCAAATAAGGATTTTTTAACGCGCGTGAGTTACACGCGCCGTTAAAATAATAACGGCGTTTATAAAAGCCACGTGGCAGCATGTGGTTGGGCCACGTGGTAGAAGTGGACACGTGGCAGCATAAGAGTGGGACACGTGGCAGTGACATATAATTAATTTTCTTTTAATAGGTAAAAAATACATGGACACGTGGTAGCGTATTAGTGGGACACGTAGCAAGATTGACACGTGGTAGCGTGTGAGTGGGACACGTGGCAGTGACTTATAATCATTAGTGGGACACGTGGCAAAGTTTAGATCCTGAATTGAACATTTCCGAAAACGTTAGATCCTTATTTGAGCATTCAGCCAAATTTTTTTGTTATAAATATTAATAAAAAATTAAAAATTTAAATATTATTTATAATATTATAATTAGTAGTTAATTTTGTTAGTTGATTTTTTAATAAAAAATAACTTTTAAAAATTTATATTACATTTTCAAAAAAAATTGTTAAAAAATAAATTTTTATAAAAAATATTTCTGTATTTTTTTCACTTTGTTTTTCTTTTCTTTCCTTTTTGTTTTTATTTCTTTTATATGATTTAAATTTAAAATAATTTTTTATTTTAAATTAAATATATTTCTTTTTAGAAAATTGAGATTTTTTAGGAAATACGTTTATTTTTTTAATTACATTAATTTTTCTAAAAAGACAATTCTTACATATTTTTCTTTATTTTTATAGTTTCTTTATCTTCCTTCTTTTTTTGTCAATTAGAAGAAAATATAGAAAACAAAAAAAGAAGAAAAATAAAAATTAAATTTAGTAATTTAAAATTTATTCTTTAAAAAATATATAATTTCTAATAATTTTATGGCTAATAGTTTTTTTCCTTTTTTTATGGTAAAAACGAAAAAAATCAAGAAATAAAAAATAATAATTATACTAGTTAAAAAAAGTTTTATAATAATTTTTATGTTTGAGAATTTATTTTTTAAAACAAAATTTAAAAATTTTAATTATTTCAAAAAATAATTTTAAAAAATTTATTCAAGAAAATATTATTTTATGAAAATATATAGTTTTTTTAATAGAAAAAAAAAAGTTAAAAATGCGTGGACACGTGGCAGCGTGTGAGTGAGACACGTGGCAACATGTGAGTGAGACACGTGGCAACATAAGAGTGAGACACGTGGCAGTGATTTTATAATTATTTTCTTTTAATAAGTAAAAATAAAAAGGACACGTGGCGGCGTGTGAGTGTGACACGTGGCAGAATGTGAGTGTGACACGTGGCAATAATTATCCTTTTATCGTCAGCCACTCTCTTTAACGGCGCGTGTAACTCACGCGCGTTAAAAAATCCTTATTTGAGCAAAATCGAAAACGTTTTATCCTGAATTGAGCAAAATAAAAGTTTAGATCCTGAATCGAATATTTCCGAAAACTTTAGATCCTTATTTGAGCATTCAGCCAAAATTAAAAGTACATTTAACTATTAAGTCTACAAATAACACCAATTAAATAATAATTTTTTTTGTATTTGAAATTAAATTTGATCACAAAAATTAAGAACCAAACATTTTACTAACAAATTACACAAACGTTGGCAAAAAATTTAATGATTTCTTAGGTAAGTAAAACGTAACTTTAAAACCGTCATTTTAAAGTCTTCTTATTTCCGCTGCCAAAGCATATATTTAGGCTTTTTAAGCAATTAATCTAAAACTAGCGCTTGAAGGAACCAGCCTTTCATACTCTCATCATAATCACATTATGAAAACACGCTTTTTCATATTTCATGGCATGAGATGTACCATAGGAAATAATACAATCATAAAAAGAAAACACGATTGAGCATAAATTTCAAAAAAGGTAATAAACTATTATGTTACCACAAGTCTTAACATGACATGAGATTTTCGGAATAATACAATTCACAGGTCGGGATTCAATAGCAGTCATATGATCTGATGCAATTTTTCTCTAAGCTAAAAAGAAATAGGATTGGAAGTGATAAACGATAAAATCCTTTCAATAATAATGACTTCAAAGCATGATTTGAATCTTAAAATCGTCACTATTAAAAAGAATTTATCATTTAGTATTCCTGACTCAAAAAAGATTTATCTTAAATCTTAAGACGAACGACGATACATGTGCTTACACAAAAAAAAAATATCAAGTAGAAATATCTTGTTTTCTCAGCTCCTATCATGTTGCTAGGCCCTCCAAATATATGAAAAATTCAGAAAAAAATAAAAAAGAACATACCCATCGGCAGCACTCACGAGTCTGAGACAGACTATTTAGGTCTGATCTCAATCCCCTGGATAACGAGTCCACCCTTCCAGTGACCATACTGCACCTCCAAAACACTCATTTCTAGTTCCCCATCAATGGATCCCTCATTGAAGAACTCACCCAGCTCCATCTCCAGCCACCCATCTGCTCTCTCCTTTGGGTACTGATCATTGCTTGCTCTAGCAGCCGCAGATGCTTGCCACCTCAAGAATCGTCCTCGGCTGAGTAGCCCAATTCCACTTCGCCTTGGTACAATCTGGTATCGCTGTCTGCTGCCCCGTTCTGCATCCAAATACACGCTTCTCTTACTACCTTCACTGCCGACAAGTCCAACACTAACCTCCACCGGTTGGAAATCAAAGCCATAGGCTCCGGACGTTGCCTTGAACACAAGGTAAGCATTATAGTGCGTCATGGGTGAAAGAATGGAAAGACTAATTTTCCCACGGATTTCGAACCAACAAACACTAATAAGCTCTGCTACCTCTTCAAACCTGTTTTTACATCAAATGCTTACGTCTTAACAACAAAATACAAATTGTGAATAAAAATATCTATGTAATCCAACACAAAAATCAAAAATGGTGGAAGAGTAAAATTATCCTTCTACCATTTGATTCAATTTTTTTTATTATTTTATTAAATATATAATTTTTTAGTAGTTATTTTTTCCCTTTTTCAATCTCCACCTGAAAATAACCTAAATTTTAGAAATTTCACAATAAGGTCATCATATTTTTTATCTATTTTAAATTTATTTTCATATTAAAATATCTTAAACACACGAGAGTAAGCTTAAAATTTTTTGACCTGTCTATCCAATATATACAGAAAGAGAGAGACCTGGAATCAGGTATGCAAACCCATCTCCAATAAGTTTGGGTGTCACTCCATACGATGAAGAGGTCCCTGGCAGATAGCATGTGACATATTTTTCCACTTCCCCTTTCCAATGAAAGGCTCTGCTTCATGAAGATTAGCATTGTTAAAAACTAAGTTAAATTAAAAAAAAAAAAAGCAAAAGTACTTAAAATGATTACCGAACTGAAAATAATGCTTTTGTGAAATCCCAATTCAAGAACAAAACATTCATCATATTTGGTAATAGATACCATCAATTAAAAGAGTAGAGTTGGTGGGTTGATGAGATTGAAGCAATCAATAAAATTGAGGGCCAGGAGCAGAAGGAAAATGCAAAGAAAAAGCATTTTTTAATCTCATCAAAGATTAATAAAGCATGGTAGAGTTTATTAATAAAGTCAAAGATGTTTCCAATTTTTTTAATCTCCTTACTTTGCCTTTTACTTTATCAAAAGTTGTTTAAAAAAGAATGCTAAAAAAATATTAATTGGACAAAAATTAAAATCAAATTGAATAAAATACAGCGTACCCAAACATTAAACATATCTTAAAATTTAAAAATAGGTAGTAAAAACAACTACTACACAAAATTACTTGCTTTTTCTTTCGTAAAAGGAAAAACAAAAAAAAAATCGGATCAAAAGCAAATGCTAATATTTTTGAAAAATTAAAATTGCAAATCAAAGCATCAAAATTTCACTCGTAAATTTTTTGCATTTTTTAACTTGCCTAAATGGAAATTAAATTACATAACAATGCTATAAATTTTTTCATTACACTTTTTTTTTAAAATAAAAAGAAGAGTAGGAAATTACCTTCCGGCCACCATCAATTACGACAGGATTTTCACAAAGGCTGAGATAAAGCTGTTTCTTGGAAGAGAAAGAGCGAGATGAGGGAAGAGTATCCTGGTATTCGGAAGGCAAGAAGCTTTCCCAAACGGCGTCGGAGTCGGAAGCCGATTTAAAGATGGTTGAAACAAGCGACAATCTACAGGTATCTCGAGGGGAGGTAAAGGAAAGGACGGCGGCGATGCAATCTTCTGGGAGAGCGTTAAGGTCGAAAGTGCCGCAACCGATCCCTCCATTGTCTCCTTCTTCTCTTCCTTCCATTTCAGAAACCTCAGATTTCATGAGTCGGTCAGAATTAGTTGGGTTAAGTGGGATAAGATGTGGTTGGGGATGGTATGCTATTAATAAATAGGAAGTGACTGGGAAAGCTTAACGGTTAAGTCAATGGCGTGGCAATGGTATCCCCCAAAGTAGCTTTGCCACTGGAAGGCGTGGTCGCTACTCTAGATGGGTTAAGTATGATAAGAGGGTTGTTGTGGATGTTATGCTATTAATAAATATGAAAGTGAAGGGGAAAGCTTAGCGGTGAAGTCAATGGCGTGGCAATCGGCAATGATTCGGCAATGGTATCCCCAAAAGTAGCATTGCCTCTGGAAGTTGTGGTCTGTAGATTCAGCATTCTCAGTTGGCCACAGCCAAAAGATACCATTTTCATTTACTATATATACACTAATTTTATAACACTTGTCCCTTTTTAAATAAATATTTTTAAAAGATATATATTAATATTTATCACTTCATTAATTTTGCCTAAAAAAAATCAATGACAGTTTATGTCACGGTCTGAAATACTGTATATTTTTATAATTTCACATATATAAATCACATGCATAGGTTGGGTTTGTTTGCAATGTCAATTAACTCCAAATAAAAATTTATTTATGTGCAAACCCAGGATCCAAAAATTTATTTACATCAACAAAATATTCATATTTACGTCCCAAGTTTAAGGTACGTAAAAGTAAATTGTACAGAAATCTGAATACATAAAATAAAATCCATATACCTCGATGAATCCAAAAAATCGCCAAAGGGATACCGGAATCAAGTCCTCCTGAAATAGAAGACCCAAGCTCACTGCAAATAATCTGGGAGAAAAAAAATAAAGGGATGAGCGAAACGTGCTCAGTAAGAGACATTTATACGAAAGCTGATATAACCTAACCTATATGCAATTTTTCATAAAACGAGTATTTATAGGAAAATATGAATTTAAAGTGTGAACAAATATGACACGATCTACTCGGAAGGATACTATAGTGGGTTAGGTAACCAAGCAGAGTATGGAAGGTACTTTAAAGTACCTGTCGTGTTCCGGTATCCAAAGCCACTATAGGGAATTTATTTGATTTAATTAAATCACAAATCCAATATAAATTTAATATATTGTAAAACATAATATAAAGCATCAGAAATTAAATAAATTCTCTGTAAACATTTTAAATCAGAATTATATCAATTTTTCAACATCTAAATCAAATAATAATTTCACAAGGTATTTTGTTCAATCAGAAAGCATATCTTACAAATAAATCAGTTCCAGATATATAAATCAAATTGGGAGTGCCTGGATCTACGTTAGCTAAGGATTTACCACCCCAGTATAAGTTCTAATGGAGATTATGCTACACCCAATAGACATATGCACTATAATAGACGTATAGCCATAGTCAGGGGGCCACAGTGAGAGCACTAGCCAAGTGTCCCTTGTGGGACCTAAAAGGCTGGGCTAAAGTCAACAGCAATCAGAATAGAACAGAAATGCATGTACCCAAAGGTAAGAGGCCAACAGTCTCTAAAACATTTAAATAAATAATTTCCAAAATAGTTTACGGAGACTAAGGTATGGAAACATATCATAAATATTCATAAAATCAATTCCATTAAATCAATAAATTCAAACATATAAAATATCATAAAGCTTAAATCAATAATTAATCTTCCAAAAATTATTTATTTAAAATCCATGAAATATACAAGCATATTCAAACATTTATAAATAGATAAATACCACAAAACATTTTAATTATTGAATTTGTGATTTATACCATATTCAAATATTTATAATTTTGGATCCTTAAATTTGATTTTATCAATATTTCAAAATTTTCATATTAAAGTCTAAACTTCATGGATTTCATAAATTAGGGGTTTTAGATTAGTATAGAAAATTTTCAGCAGCATAACGATTTATAAAATTCTAACCCTTCCTGCACAAAATCCAACTTTCAACCACAGTTCACAGTTTCAACATTCAATCCAAAATATTTGTTTAATTTCCATAAATTGAAATTTCATCAAAACATGCAGCGCTATATCCCTACGCATTGTACGAACATCCATTGCCTTTTATTTTCTTGGTATCCGATCCCTCAACACTGGTAGTATTCTTGGGCTTAGAGGCTACAAATAATTATTCAAAATTGATAAATTCACTATTCTTTAATTAAAAGAATATTTAAAAATTTAAATGCTAATGAATTGTCAGTATAATTTACTAAATGCAGTCTAATTTCTACATGTGCAAAATTTCAACTTTTTCTACATAACTCCGATTTCGATTCCGATTGTACCTAAATTCTCAGAATAATTTCTACATTATTTTAAGACCTAATTTACATTAAAATAGGCACAATTTCAGTCTCCCCTTCATCAAGACCGAAAGCTTCCTTCCTTTACAAAATTTATATTCTTCAAATTTAATTACTTTATTAATTCTAAATTATTCCTACTAATTTTCTACATTAATTTCATATGAATTTTCTATGAAATAACATCAATTTCATGGTCTTCATGCCTTGGCTAAAACCCCTTCCATAGTCAATAAGTTGATTTTTCTCAATTTGACTAATCTAAGCTTAAATTCCATGTTAATCATATTTCTACAATTTTTTCTACATCAACAACCAATCAAATTGCACCATTGCTATTCTTCCATGGTGTTGACCAAAACCCATCAATGTCCAAATTCATGTTTTTAATTCCATTTAAGTTAAGGAATGTATGAAAACACTAAGAACACATGATGGATAACTTGAATTACATGGAAAAACTTAAAATTCCATTTAAACTCACCTTGGTCAAATGGAGGGGAGACCTTAGGGTCTGATTTTTGCTGATTTAGCACTTGATTTTGGCACCAAACTAAAGAGGAGATTGAAAGGAACAAGATTG
This sequence comes from Heritiera fomes, assembly GCA_032173925.1. Taxonomy (NCBI): domain Eukaryota; kingdom Viridiplantae; phylum Streptophyta; class Magnoliopsida; order Malvales; family Malvaceae; genus Heritiera; species Heritiera fomes. Next base: position 429,296 of record JAPDPM010000026.1, read on the forward strand.
GTGAAGAGAGTTTTTGATTTTATGGTGATTTTGGCTTAGTTTTATCACTTTCTCTCTCTTGTTTCAAGCTCATCTATGGAGGTTTATGAGGCTACTGATGGCTGAATGAAAATGGGCTGAGAAGAAGCTGGAAAATTCTTTTTATTTATCATTTTATGGTCTTAAAGAATTGTTCCAAAATTGCCCCTAAAGTTTGACTCAGTTGAAAACCGTCTGTCTAAACTCCAAAATATTTTATTTAATTATAATTCAACTCCATTTAACTTGCTCTAATGTTTGGTAAAGCTTTTGTTGAAGTTTGGATACCAGTTTAGATGAAATTACCAAAATATCTCTAACCGTAAAATCGCGTAAATTTCTGTCTTCACATCTAGTTTCCACCATCCATCTAGATATTTTAAAACTATATTTTATGAGAAATTATTTGGTATAATCCATAGGTCTTAAGTCTTCTTAATTTGACTATTATTTTCGAAAATTCTGACAGCCTATAGAGTAAACGCCATTTTCTAATTTGTTGCACATTTTTCAAAATATACAACAATAATTGAGATTAAGGATGAAACTCTTACCATAACATTTTCAGGCTCCGAATATAAAATCCATAAAGTTTCACCTTCATTCGAATCTCCGAGAATCAGTGGGGTCCACTTACTAATTAACCATAAAACCTAAAATAAAATCAATTATAAATTAATCATAAATATTTCTTAATCCTCAATTATTTAATTAAAATTAAACAATACTTGAAATTCGAGGTCTCATAGTTTATATATATTTACTTTTTGGTGTAAACTACAAATATTTTTATTTTTTTTAACAGTTTGAGACTAATCCTGCTTGGAGATTTGTCACAGTTAAAGCTCATCACTCCTCTCTAAATGTGTGTTTAATAAAGAGTCGAATTCAAAAACTCTTCCTACAAGCTCAGTTTGCATTCCCAATTGAATTTTGAACATTTATTTATATTTTTCTTTATCAAAATTATCATCTTATACATAAAATATTATAAAGGATTTTTTAAATTTTACAAATAAAGATAAAAAGGGACACGTACCTCACCTTTTTATTATTTTTATATTTTGTTAAAAATATTTGTAAATTTTTAATGTGGCTCACAAAATTTAGAAACTTAATTGACATTATATATGATAATAATTCTTATGTATAGTACATAAAAAATTAGAAAAGAAAAGTTTTTTTTCTTTCTCTTTAAAAAAAGTGAAAAGAACATTTAAATCAAACTTTGCACTCTACATGCTCTTAATTTCTTTCAAATTCACTTGCATCAATTCAATGCATAGCATGTAAAATGTTTAAAAAAAATGCTTGTAAGCTTTTATATTATTTTATCAAAATATTTAATGGTAATTTAGATTTTTAGTTTTTCTTTTTAAATTAATTCTTGTTTATTGTAAAGTCTAATTTAAATAATAAGATTTATTTTATAAATAAAAATATTTTTAATTATAATGAAATTAAGATCACTGTATAATATCAACTTTTTTCTCTCTACAACTTTTCAAATGTGAAGACCGAGAATTTTCTAAATAAATATAAGGTATCCGGAAAATTTAATTTGGACAAATTGAAATCCAAATTAAATAAGAAATGAAAAGGAAAATTAAATTGGAAATAAGAAATAAAGGAGGAAATTTAGTTTGGATAAATGGAAATTCTAATTAATTAAGAAAATGGAGAAAATAATTTTGGATATTTAGAAATCCAAAAGTAATAAGAAATAAAAATATTTTGATATATTTATATAATGATATTATATAAATATACCTTGGATAAATATAAATATTATTTTGTGTTAAAAGTGTAAAAAGTATATATATAAATATATATATATATTTTGATACAAAATATGTATTTAAATACATATTATGAATAGTGTATATATATAATTATGGTGTATAATAATTATATATATTATAGTTATTATTATAATATATAATAATAAATATTTAAAAAAAAAGAGAAAGAAAAAAAAATGAAAACGGGCGGGAATCAGGATACCCGATTCCCACCCATTTTCCTCCTCTGTTTACAACAGAGGAGGGATTTCCAAAAGAAGGACCGGCCCCTTGCCGGCCGAGAGAGGAGGAGGAAGGAGAAAGGGGCGTCGCCGGCGAGACGAGGGGGAGAAGGAGAAGCGACCTGCGGCGGCTCGAAGCGGAAAAAGAAAGAGAAAAACGGTGTGAAACGAAGCGAAAAACCGAAAGGAAGAAAGGAAGGGAGATCGGCAGTGCCGGCCGATCCAGGCACTGCCACCGCCACCAACGCCACCGATGAGGGCCAACGAAGGAGAGGGAGGCCACCGACGGTGAAGGAAACGGCGGAGGAAGGAAGAAATGGAGGAGAAAGGAGCCGAAACCCACACTTCCAGATCCGGCGCGGTCGCCGGTGATGGGGCCAAACCGAGACCAAATCTAGCTTCGTGGCAACCTCGGCAAGCTGTTGGGTGGCTGAGCCGCCGGAATGGGTGGCCGCCGGTGACCGAATCGGTCAGCCAAAGTTGAACTAGCCAAGCCAAGCTCTGAACCGGCCTGAACCGACCCGACCCGGTCCGACCCGACCTAACCCGGTTCAGGAAAAAAAAGAAAAAAAAAGAAAGAAAAGAAAAAGAAGAAAAAGAAAAGAAAAAGGAAAAGGAAAAGGAAAAAGAAAAAGGAAAAGGAAAAGGAAGAAGAAGAAGAAAGAAAAGGTAAGAAAAATTGAGGAAAAATAAATTATTAATGTTATTGAATAATTTATGGTTATATTGATGTAGTGCATTAATATTGAAATTGTAGCAAAACGGAAATGAGACGAATGGTGGAGTTCGACAAGGCTCGAAAATCGAAAAGTGCGCTAAGCTTTGGCGAATAGGTAAGATACTTTTATAAAGCATTAGTAGCATCATATTGTATGTGGGATTTATGATTTTTATATAATGCATTGATGAAAAGATTTTTTTATCGAATTGTGATATTTTTATATATGATGCATTGATTTAATTGATATTAAAAATGCTAAGAGGACCCACAACTGATAGTGGGAGTCTTAGTAGAGACGTATGAAAATGTGAGAATCAACGGCTGCAATTATAAACTGTTTTCCGTGCAGGAGGCTTAGTAAAAATTAAGCCGTTATGTTGCCAAAATTTTTAGGAAAATATCTGAGGAAAAAGATTAAGTTTCTCACATAAATGAAATCTTGGAGATAATTATTGAAAATAAATATTGAAAGGATTTTATGGTATTACCGAAAATGTTTGATATTGAAATCGATGAGAAGATAGATCGTTGAAAACGATAATGTGGTGAATTACATGGTTTAAACCTTATAGAATCGATAAATCAAGTAATTTTAATATCACAAATGGTATCAAGTTGAGATTGAGGTGGAATTATTAATTAGACGGATCACGGATAAAAGTGATGATAATTATATGATATAGCTTGGAAGAGAAGATCACAGTTGAAATTTCGATGGTCGAATGATTGGATTGTGAAGTTATTAACGGAGTAATGATTTACAGAATTTATCGAGTCCGGTTTCATGATATTGAAATAATTCCGAATGTGATAAAATGGACAAACTCGAGAGATCAAAATGGAGATTGAATTATGACACAATCCGATCAATTATGGATTCAAAGAAATGAGTGATAAATATGTGAAAAGATGATTGTGCTTATAACCTTAGAATAGATCTTGAATAATAAGATCGACAATTGCATAAGTTCGGATAAAATCATAAAGACCACATGAAAATTGATTTGAGGATTTAGATACGATTTTGTAATAGTAAATGAAATTGAACCTCAAATCGAAAATGATGAACATGTATCAATAGATCAAATCATAGATGGATTTGATAAGCGATTATTGATCTTGTGGTTCTATGATCCTCGATGTCGACTCTGGAATAAATATCGAATGAGGATATTAGTATTTCATAATTTCAGTATCATAATGGCTATATGGAAACATGATGGCTATATGGAAATATGATATTTAGATGCTCATAGATACTAAGAGGATTCACACTGATGATGTGGTTCTAGTATCGGTAATAAAAGTACAATTGATTATTATAGTCGATAATTATCGAAAAAGGATATTGAATACCGAATGGTTTGAATACCAAGTGATCTGGTTATTAAATAATTAGAGTATTGAGCAATCTGAATATTGAATGAAATGAATTTTGAATGATTTGAATAGTGATTTACTGATTTGACAGAAAAAAAGTCTTGAAATCGAATAACTGATGGTGATAAAGTTAAATGAATCGCTTCAGCGTATTTGATGGAAATAATACTGAAGTTGCATACTGAAATGTTTTATAGCATCGCATTTAAGCATGCTTTCTTGCAACTTGAAACATTTTAATAATGTTTATATGAATACTGAAAAGTATTGATTTGTTTTGAAATGAAAGTATATGGTAGATATATATATATATTTTTTGATATATGAAATATCATACAGAATTTTACCATATGCTTTACATGATATTGAAAATAAAGCTATAGATTTAAATGTTTTATGAGACTGTAGGCACCCTAAAAGAATTAAATTCAATAAAGCATAGTGGAAACCACCTAATTGGAGCTTTGCTCATTAGGCAGATATGCTTGTCCGACAATAGTCGTGGACAGGTCTCAGTCACGCCTGATCAGTGGGGCTGAGAGAGATGAGGTCTATGGCCATAGATAGCGCCCTAGTTGGTTTCCAGGGGACGATGACATGATTTTCACTGCTAGCTACAGTGATTTAAGTCTTTATTGATAGAGAGATGATAGGGATCTAGCCTAGTCTCTAACTGATATGATATGAAGTCTAGAGTATGATTTTATTGATATGAACTATAGACTTGACATGATTTATACTGTACATGAAACAAATTTGAAATGAAATATGTTTTGAAACAGTACATGTTTTAAACATGTTTTAAAAGTCCATGAGATATGATTTCGACACTTATATGATTTATATGTGATTTTGTGTCGAACATGGCATGATATGCGGTCTAGAGTATAGTTTGATTTGATATGAACTCTAGACCTGATATGATTTACAGAATATGTTTTAAAAGTATATGATAAATGATTTCGACACTTACATGATTTATATACGATTTTGTGTCGAATTTGAAATGACAGGCGGTTTAGAGTATAGATTGATTTGATATGAACTCTAAACCTGATATGAGTTATAGTATATGAAAAATGTTTTAAAACCGCATATGTTTTAGACATGCTCCGAAAACGATTACATGAACTGACATTGAACATGTTTCTGTCATGCCTTAAAGGCAAATTTGAAATGAATTGAAAATTCATATGTTAAGCATGTCCTAAAGTATATATGATATGATTTGAAATGATAGCGGTTTATATAGAAAAATTACATGAATTGCATATTAAACCCTAATATGATAATATGCTTAGTATATGAGAATTTCATGAAGAATGTCATGACTCGACGTTATTGACGTTTCATCTATATGATGACATGATATGATATGATATATGAACATAAGATTGATATGAAAAGAATTCTGATCTTACTCTATCGTGATCATAAATTCTCATACGATAAGTGATATGAATTGATATAAGACGGGAATATAATTGTTAAATGTAAAGTGACTCGATAGGATATCTCAATTAAACATGAAGAATATATGAGGAGTACCATGACTCGGTGGTAACGATATTTTATCTATATGATGTCATGATATGATATGAAACATGAATATAAAATTACATGAAAAGAATTATAACTTCGTACCACCGTGATCATGATCCACAATATGAGAATGGATAAGAGATGATATGAGAATTGATAAGAGATGATATGAGAATTGATAAGAGATAATATGAGAATTGATAAGAGATGATAGAATACAGAAATATGATTATGAAATGAAAAGTAAATATGAGAATCGATATGAGATGATAGCATACCAAAGTATGATTATGAAATGAAAAGTGAAAATGAGAAGTGATAATGAGATGTATCGATGAGAAAGGATTAACTGTAATTGCATCCTTACAAGTTTTAAGCATTGCAATTTAAGACAGCGTAATCCTACTCATGTATTTATATTAGTATCTTACTGAGCCGTGGTTTTGCTCACCCCACTAAATTTCATCTCTTTCAGATTATTGAAGTTAACATCTGCCATATGAGCTGCTCAGTGGGCATCGGAGACGGTGTATGGACTTGGTACTAGTCTTCTGAGGTATATGTTCCTTATAAAAGACTTGTTTACATGTAAGACTTAAATTGATGCACAGTACATATTCTGTTTAACAAGTCGGGATGTAACTAAGAACCGTTTCCGTGTTTGTTTAATATTTAAAGGGAATGACTATAGGTTGCCTAGATAGTATAGTAACTACACTGACACCGAATACAAACCTTAAAATGAAAAAGAAAAATTTAGTCCATAAATTTGTAGACTAAGAAAAGTATAAGAATCAAGTGAAAGTCGCGGTCTTCGGGTCGTGACATCAAATCATACCTTTCATCCATAAGATAAATTTTAAAAGTTTGTTCAAGATATTGTTGACGTCAATTTATATTTATATATATATATATATATATATATATTTCTCTATACTATATACTATATACTATTTTTGTCTCCTCCTCTACCTAAACTTGACATATGTCCTTTTATTTTTTTTCCCTCAACAACTTTTTTTTTTTACTTAAGTCCTTTTGTTTTATTCCTCAAGAAATTTTTTTAGTTAAGTCCTTTTATTTTTTTCTCAACAACGTTTTTTAGTTAAGTCTTCAACATGTTTTTCACATTGCTTTTTAACTCTTTTTAATCCAGTATTCTATTATTATTTTGTAGTATTATTTTGTATTTTTATCTATTTGCTTCTTTTATTTGCATATATTTTGTTTTCGTATGAAAATTATTATATGAAATGGTTTTTTTACCTCTAACTTTTCCAAAAAAAATATTTTTACTTTACATATTGTACTTTAGAGTAAATATAAATAGTTCAATTAGTTATTCTTAAAATAAAAATACTTATAGATTGGTTTAAAACTTTACACTTGATTAATAATATGAGCAAAGCATTCTTAGCTAATTTTTCTTACTTCTTTGTTAAATTATTTGAACCACTGTGTCGTATATATATTTTGGTGCTTATACCTTTTATTGTTGTTGCATCATTATCTTAATTTATTTGTTTTTAACACAAATTATCTGTTTGTCATATTATTTAACTTAAGTAGTGTGTATTTTTCTTTAATCCAAGCTGATCCAAATTTCTCAAAAAATTATTTTTGGATATTTTGTTTGATAATAAACTCTTTCTTTAGTAAACATTTTTCTCTTTTATACTAAACAATACGAAGGAATTAAGTATTTCTTATGATCAACAACTCGTATCTAATAATCAATTTTACTAACTTTAAAAATTGTATCGTGTGGGTACATATCTAGTGTGTGTATATTTATATATATTGAGATATATAGGTTGATAAATATATGTGTGGTGCACATGTTATAGTTTTGGAGCAATATGAGCAATCCACGTCACCCTTAATAAAAGATAGTCAGAAAAAGTTTTCTTGGGATTACCTTTGATATTAGAGGGAAAAGAATAAGGAAAAAGGATCGAGTTTAGCGAATAAGAGAGAGAGGAGAAAATGTTTCGGAGAAAAAATAGAAAGATTGGGAGAGTGAGGAAAGGGACAGATCCTACTATTTTACACTGTTTTTGACTATGGCAGTGTTGGATATGGCCTAAACTTTGCACTTTATGTGCTCTTCATTTCTTTCAAATGCAAATGTATCCATTCAATGCATAGCATGGAACATGTTTATAAAAAATGCTTGTAAGCTTTTATATTATTTTATCAAAATATTTAATGGTAATTTAGATTTTTAGTTTTTCATTTTAAATTAATTCTTGTTTATTATAATTTCTAATTTAAATAACAACATTTATTTTATAAATAAAAATATTTTTATTTATAATGAAATTAAATCACTACATAATATCAGCTTTTTTCTCTCTACAACTTTTCAAATCTTACCCTTCATCCATAAAATAAATTTTAAAAGTTTGTTTCAGATATTGTTGAGGTCAATTTATATTTATATTTATATTTATATACATTGAGAGATACATAGGTTGATAGATTTGTGTGTGGTGCTCATTATGTAGTTTTGGACATAGTTATTAAATCGAGATACGTATCGTGAATCGAAATTTTATTTTTAAGAATCGAGTATCATATCTTATCGTAAGATACGTAACAAAAATTAAATATAATTATAAATTATATATAAACATGTAAAATAAATAAATAAACATTTAAATATTTGATATTTTATAATCTTTCATATATTCATAAACAAAACATATACATGTGGAGTTTTTTCCAATACAACTTTACACTTGCAGTTGTACACTTGATCTATTAACTTAGTAATTTCTACTATCTAGCTCCAAAAAGATCATAAGTTAGAATATTAGTAATCAAAAAGTTCTATAACACTCATGACCCATTAATAATTATCATCTCCAAACTCTAGATCTTCATTCTCATCTCCTAGCTCTAGGTCATTATCATCAAGGGATTCATGGCTGTCTTCATCTTCTTTCAGCACAATTTCATCATCTTCTACATTTTGTAAGTCTTGTTCCTCATCACCAATTGTTTGAGTATCTTCATCTTGCAAAATAGCTTTACCTTTTTTCTTGGCATCAAATTGTAAATTCCTTGGACCTATATATAAATTTCAGATAAAAATATAAATTTATCTACCTTTAATTCAAAATATAATAAGAAAACAATATTAAAGTTTTGTGCATATATTTATATTAATTTGGAATACATACCATGCTTTCTCTTTTTACTAGTTCCAAGCTCTTCATCCTCAAAACATTCATGAATATCCATCCATGAATGATCTTGGGGTAAACAAGGATCTTCCATTTCCGTTATCCATTCATCATCAGATTCCATCTTAGAAAGATAAATTGGATTATATGTTTCACCTTTTTCTATTCTCTTTGATTGTCTTAGTTCAAGTTGAATATTATACTTGACAAAGACAAGAGCATTTAATCTTTGTTGCTCCAAACGGTTCCTTGTTTTGGAATGCACATGATCAAAGGTGCTCCAATTTCTTTCACATCCCGTGGCACTACAAGTGAGACTTAAAACTCTTATAGCAAGTTTTGAAGCTCTTTGCACTCTTCTCCATAACTTTCCCACCACAAAGCTATAATTAGAAAAAAAGCATTTAAATTCTTTGCTTATACATTCATCTAAGATACAAACTAAAAAAAAAATAAAAAGAACAAGTAAAAGAGTTAAAATAGTACCTGGATGCTTCTTGTCTCTTGTCAAAGTGGCCATACTCATGCCAAACATGCCCTCAGCTTTCTTGAAACTCTCTAATTGTTGATCAATTTTGATCCTAGTTTCAATGTCAGGATACATTCTTTCAATTGTCCTATAAAGACCAATTTTAACTTCAATGTCGGAACCAAAGCCTTCATCATATTGAAATCTATAAAGAAATAATAAAATTAATCACTATAAAGAATTATATAAATTTTCACTTAAAACAAAAGACTTAAATAGAATTAAGAAAGCTTACCTAGGATTAAGAAAATAAGCTGCTGCATGTAATGGTCTATGTAGTTGCAAATTCCACCTTGTATCAATGATCTTTCAAATGCGATCATATCTTGTCCTTTGATGATTAAAGTTTTGAGCAATTTGTTGTTTTGCTCTATCCATTGCTTCAAATAAGTAACCCATGGCAGGTTTGGCATCACCATCCACTAGTCTTAACACTTTAACAAGAGGACTCACACATTTTAAGCAATATTTAACTGACTTCCAAAATTTTTCATCACTTAACAAGATAGCCTCTACTTTCTTAGCTTCCCCTCTTGAAGAAAAATGACTCTTGGCCCACTCCTCTGAAGCAAACATGGCTCGAAGTGGAAGCTTGTTATCCTCAAAGCTCTTCAAAGTAAGAAAAGATGTAGCAAACCTTGTAACTCCAGCTCTTTTTAATTATTTCTTCTTGGAATACTTCCTAAACATATTAAGAACCCAAATATGCTTATAAATGAAAACACACACTTGCTTAGCTTTTTGTATTGTTTCCTTGAAAATAGGCAAATCACCAATATCATGTAACATCAAGTCAATGCAGTGAGCTGCACAAGGGGACCAAAACAGATTCTTTCTCTTGTCCATTAATAATTTACCAACAGATACATAAGCTGAAGCACTATCAGTAACCACTTGAACAACATTTTCTTCTCCAATTTCCTCCACAAGTGAGTCAAGTAACTCAAACAAATTATATGCATCTTTTATAATACCTGAAGTATCAATAGATTTGAGAAATACTGTTCCACTTGGACTATTAACAAGAAAATTTGTAAGAGATCGTTGCTTTGTGTCTGTCCATCCATCTGACATCAAAGTGCATCCAGTCCTTGCCCATTCTTTTCTATATTTCTCTAAAATTGACTTAACATTATTAACTTCTTTTTTCAAGAAAGTAACTCTGGCCTCATGGAAAGTTGGGAGTTTTAAGCCTCTACCATACTCACCTACCAATTTCATCATTGAAACAAACAATGGACTCTTCACTAAATTAAAAGATAATGCATGCCTATATAAATATTTGCATATGCTACGAACAACCGGTTCTCTATCTTTCACCATTGAATTTAATGTTAGTTGTTTAGGTCCCTTGATATTTGTTCCTTTTCCTCTTCTAAAAATATATGCATTCATATTATCTTTCTTTTGTCTTTCTTCTGTAACATAATATCCTTGTTCCTCCACTTCTTCAAAATGTTCTTTATCATTAACCCAATTCTTTGCATGCATTTCTTCCAAAACTTTAATAAACTTCTCCCTTACATCATCTGGACATTGTTTGCAAGGAGCAACATTATCATGATCACCAGCAAAGTGATGTTTTATTCTACTTATGCCACCCCATCTTTCAAGCCCACAATAATTACATCTCAAATGCATTCTGTTATCTTCAATACGAGAGCAATGCTCCCATGTTAGATCATCACTCTTTGCTTGATTTCCTTTTTTCTTAGGAGGCATTTCCTTATAATAATTCAAAAAATTTAATTAATAAAAGTAGCCAACTAATAATTAAAAAGATATAAAAATATAACACTCTGTTTCAATAAATTTTGTACAAAATTGATGATTGCAACAACAATTCAAAACATAAGAAAAGAACAACGAAATATCAATTGAAATTTGGAAAAATAAAAATAGTAAATACTTACTTGTAATACATGAACAGAAAAAAGATGAAATTGTGAGGCCCATATCCTAGTGGCCCATACCTCACTTACAATGGTTAGTCGTTACTCGACACTTACAAGTGGTAAGGGGTTCGAGTAGCGGCGGACGCGAAAGAAATCCGTGAGGGGCTAAGTGCCACGTCTGCGTGACGGGGGCCACCTCTAGAACCCAGAGCGGACAATACGGATGAGTGAGGTATGGGCCACTAGGAAACATGCCTCACAATAAAACGCGCGTTTTAATTGTGAGGCCCGTATCCTAGTGGCCCATACCTCACTCATCCGTATTGTCCGCTTTGGGAGTATCATGTGGGCCCCCCTCACGGATTTCTTTCGCGTCCGCCGCTACTCGAACCCCTTACCACTTGTAAGTGTCGAGTAACGACTAACCATTGGACGCGCGTTTTATTGTGAGGCCCGTATCCTAGTGGCCCATACCTCACTCATCCGTATTGTCTGCTTTGGGAGTATCATGTGGGGCCCCCTCACGGATTTCTTTCGCGTCCGCCGCTACTCGAACCCCTTACCACTTGTAAGTGTCAAGTAACAACTAACCATTGGTTAGGTCCAATGGTTAGTCGTTACTCGACACTTACAAGTGGTAAGGGGTTCGAGTAGTGACGAATGCGAAAGAAATCCGTGAGGGGGCCCCACATGATACTCCTAAAGCGAATAATACGGATGAGTGAGGTATAGGCCACTAGGATACGGGCCTCACAGAAACAATGCTGTGGATTGTAGAGACAAAACCCAAACAGCTAAAACACAGAAACTGCAAGAAAAAACAAAAGATTAAAGCGACCCACTGTAGTTGAAGGCTTGAAGCCTTGAACTAAAAGCCAAAAGTTTTGACTTTAAAAAAAAAAAAGCAGGCGAAAATCAAAGAACTGAGCGAAGAAGAAAAATGGCGGGGGACGTGGGGTTACTCTGTCTCTGAACGTGAATACTGAAGTGAAAAGTAATTGGTATTGCTTATTGGTAAAGTTAAAATCTAAAAAAGGGAAGATTGGAAAAGTCAAAACTCAAAAGCAACTTTTCTCCTCGTTTTTTATTGTTTTAATTTTTAAGTTTGTATGATTTTTTTTGTATTTTATTACTTATATTTAATATGGATTTAATAAACGTTTTTTTTATTTTTTATTTCAACTTTCAGCCCAAAATAATAAATTAAAAAGTTTGGGCTTTTAGTTTATGGGTAAAAAGTAAGAGTTGGGCTGTTAAAAATTGAGGGTTTTTTTTTCTGGCCCATATTTGTCTAAATTAATTAGTAAAAAGCGTATCGTACCGTATCGAAAGTATTGTACGATATGCACGATTAAATTACGATTCGACCGATTCAACTACGATTCTTAATTAAATACGATATAATATATCGATCCGTATCGTTTTTTATTAGTATCAAACCGAATTGTACGATACGTATCGCGTATCGTACAATTTTAATAACAGTGGTTTTGGAGCAATATGAGCAATCCACGTCATTATCGATAAAAGATAGGCAGAAAAAGATTTCTTGGGATTACCTTTGATATTATTAATTAAAGAAGTACAAGAGAAGAAAAAAAAAACGATCGAGTTTGTCGAATAAGGGATAGAGAGAGAGAAAATGGTTTGGAGAAAAAACAGAAAGATGGGGAGAGAAAGGAAAGGGACAGATCTGACTATTAGATGTAGAAGTGGCAAACAGGCTGGTTAGGCGAGTTTGGTTCGGCTTATATTTGGCTTCGGATTATTTTGCGTTTGGATTATTTCAGTTTTGAGTTTTTTTATATCGGACTTTTTCGGTCTCAAGTTTTTTCGGTCTCGGTATTGTTTGGTTTTTGGTACTTTCGATTTTGGGTTCGGTTATTTTCAATCTCGATCCGGTTTTGGGTTCGGTCCGGTTTTAACCGGACGGGCTTAGTAGGTTTAGTCAAATTATTTTGAAATTTTATAAGTTATAAATATTTTATAATTTTAAATGTAATAATTAATTTAATTTTATATAGTTAAATAAAAATATAATAGAAATGCCAAATTAAAGTTAAAATTTAATAAATATTTATATAAATATAAATTTTTACATTTTAATGTTTTTATTACTTGACAATTATTATATTTTTTAATTTTCTGCAACATTCACATTTGTTATAAAATATATAATTATATATTAATAATTATATAAAAATTTATTTTTTAACTGAGCCATATATATATATATATATAGAGAGAGAGAGAGAGAGAGAGAGAGAGAGACTAAAGGAAAGTGAAAATCCAAAAGTATTAACTATACAAATAAATAACTAACAAATTATAAATAAATCACATTAACTAATTAAATATTTATATAAATGGCTTTATACTCTTAACAATAACTTATTGGGTCATTGTATTTTTTTGGATCGACGTTGGATCATTGGAATTTGGGCACTCTTAGTTCAATAAATTTCTTTTTTACTTTGTTTTATTAGCTTTTTTAATAATTATATTATATTTTTAATAAAATTTTAAATTTTTAAGAATTTTTTTAGATTTATTTTGTTTTTTTAAATACTAACATAATTAGAAATTAAATTAAATCTAACTATATAACTAGTTAACTAATTGTTCAATTATAATGTTGACTAAAATTATAGTATACATTAAAAAAATACTTAATATTATGAATAATTTGTCAATTAATTACCTCAATTTTATATTTATTTATTTTTGGTTTGTACATAAATTATAATATTAACATTATTACATTAAATATTATCGCACTCGTACACACTAATTAATCAAATATCTTATTAAAAATTTAGAACTTTGAATTAAACTTGTGATAATCGTGAATTCCAACACTTGGTAAGTAAAATAATTAAATATATGAATTTGGAGTATTTGGATTTTTATTTGAGCTTGAGGATTGTATTAAGTTAGAAGAAAGATAAATTGGAACAATTTATAGAGATAAGGTTATGGAAATTTATTTTAAGATTAAGAAAGGACATATTTTGCTGAAATAAAAGATTTATCTAGTGAATTAAAGTATTTTACCAACATACATGGGACTAAGCCACTTAGTTTATTTTTAAAGTAAGGGAGTTTTAGTTAGTATAAAGGAATCAAGGAGATGATTTTGAGTATAAATGATAAATACATAGTGGGAGAAATAAATCAAATTTATGTACATAATGTAGTTATACATAAATTAAATAAGGAAATCTATATAACAAATAATAATAATAAGTATGTATATAAACCGAAAACATAAATCATGTATATTTATGTACTAGGAAAAGTAAAATAAATGTATATATTTAGTATAATAATTAAAGATATGCAATATATATATATATATATATATATATATATATATACACACCAAATAGATATTAATATAAAATATATATATATATAAATAATAAAAATATTAAGTTAGTGGAGTTTGGTGGGAAAAAAATCCCACCAAACTCACCCAAACTCGCAAGTCTGCCTAAGGCAGACGTCCTATGCCCTTTCTTTCTCTTTGATAAAAAAAGAAGAGGAGAAGCAGTGAACGAGAGAGAGAGAGAGAGAGACAGAGAGACAGAGAGAGAAAGCTGAGAAGGAGCAAGCTAAAGGAAAGAAAGAAAATAAGAAAGAGGAAGGGAGTGCAGCCACGAAGAGAGGAAGCTATCGAAGGAAGAATCAAGGCTAGAACCAGCCTTGAATGGTGTCGTTGGTGCTGAACCAAGTGCCCAAAACAAGGTAGAAACGGGCTGAAATAGATGGGTTGAAGTAAGAGCATTTTAGGGCAGAAATGTAGGTGCCTTTGAGGCCAAGTTAAAGGTTGAAAACAGAAGTGCAAGTGGAAAAAGGACTAGAGCAAGCTAAAATGTGGCGACAGAAGTGGTTGAAGCGGTAGGGGCTCTCGAGTTGGGAAGCAGGGGTGAAACAGAAGAGAGCCCTATTTTTTTTAGGTGCTAGTTTGAAGATTGGGAAGCAACTGAACAGAGTTGGAAGAGATAAAGGTCTTAAACAAGGGGAAAAAACCGGAGCTTGAAGGGCTGATTGGGGTGTTTAAAAAAGGTGGTCTAAGAGGTGGAATGGAGGCTATTTGAGTGCTGAAGATATGGCTAATTTGGGGGTTGTTTAAAGAGGCTAAACAGGGGAGTTAGAGGCTGGTTTAGGCACTACTTAAGGGCTGGAGAAAGGACAGAGCCAAGAGAGGTGAAAGCTAGGAAAAAGGGAACGAAAGGCAGCTAAAAGCATAGTGATGAGCTATTATCGCAAGAGGGCTATGAATAGCCTGAAACAGAGGCTATTCTAGCCAGAAAAAAAACGGAAAAGGAGGTGAGAAGAGAATTAAATAAGTTAGAAAATATATTTCTAAACTTTTTCAGTTTGGGAAAAAGGGTAAGAAGAATGATTATCTTGTTGACATATGTTCTATGTGATTTTTATATAGTCTTTGTAATTGTTTCTAATCACATTTGTATTTTCAAAATAGTAGCAAGATTATACAGAGGCAAATTGTGGGATTTCGCTAAGCTTGACGGGTGTCAAAGTGCTGAGCTTTGGTGTTGGGTAAGACATTTATGTAACGTAGAAGTAGAATCATACCGTATAACTAATTGTAATTGTATGATAATAATAATGAATTGAGTTCATGACTTAGTCGATATATATGGAATGGTCTGAGCATGAGATGATGATGAATTGAAGAGGAAGACTGAGTAATGATAGAGTTGCGATCATGTGAGTATAGATAGGTCCTTCGAATAGGTCTAGAGTAATTGCATTGATATTTGGATTATTTGATGTTATGGTGAAAGTTGTTAAAGAAATGGTTAAATACAATTAAGATACTAAGAGGACTCATATTGGTGTTGGGGGTCTCAATATCGATACTTACATGTGGATATGAATGATATGATATAAATATCTTGTGAAATATAATTATATAAATATGTTGGAGGATGATGTAGGTTTAAAGACCACATGATTGTGGTACTGGGGATAGTCATATTTACGCTGTTATGTTGACGAATTTTGGTTGGATCTTAGTACCAATATTGAAATGTAATGGTAATTAAAACAATTTGAATTGTGGATGTATACTTGGAGTTCTTAAGGATTTTTTATTAGGAGAATTAAGATTAATGATTATGGAATGTAAAGGTTGATTATAATGATATATCTAATAGGATTTATGACCCTTATATGATCTTACCGCTTAATGATGGCATGATAACCTTGTAGTACTTATGACAACGTGATACAAGCATTAAGTTTTGAACAGAGTTTGGATAGCTATGAGATAGCTGCATTTGGCTTAATGCTTGACGCTTACGACACCTTGAGTTTAACCCGTGTTTTAGTGCCATTGTGGGCGAGTACGACTGGTAGAGACGAGGGCACTTGAAAATAACACATTGGGTTAAAATATGTAAATATATATTTATATATATCTCAAAGTCTTAAAAGAGATAGGTGGGTTTCAATGAACAGGTTTTAGAACCTTTGGAAAGAAAATAACTTCAAGCTCATTGAAATAGTTTTGAAATGAAAAGGTACATAGCACAATGCATGTGCATAAATGAATTTGAAAAAGAAAGCATGATATGATCACCATACTTTTGTACATGTGAGTTTCTTTTGAATAAGCAAGTAAATGTTTTGAAAGATGGTAGGTACCCCACCTTAGGTACTTTGCCTATGAGACCTTAGTACTTGTATGTGGATGTACATACATAGATAGAGTCCTACGGGAGACCTAGCATATATTTGAGCCTCGTAGGAGGCCTAGTGTAAAATTGGAGCCCCGTAAGAGACTTTGTATGTTATTGAGCCATACAGGAGACCTTTGTTTATTGTTGAGCCTTGCAAGAGACCTTGTATATTATTGAGCCTTGCAGGAGACCTTGTATATTGAGCCCTGCAGGAGACCTAGTATATTGTTGAACCTTGCAAGAGACCTAGTCCATTGACAAACAAAATATATCTGATATATTGATGACTATAGAACGCTATACCTAATCTCTTATCAAATATTAAGTGTATCTAGACATGACATGGTGTTATGTGACATGAGAATCTCACACGGTCTTATAATGCATGTGAATATGAGATGGTTTTTATTTGACACATGAACATGATTTGAGAATTATATATGTTTATGGTCGCGATAGTGAATGTGACATGCTTTAAAATTGCACAAGTCGTGAACATGTTTTCTTTAAAGTACGTGTAAAATGATTTAGATACTGCTTAAGCTTTATAAACGTTGGTATGCCATGCATGATATGTTTTGGTATTCTAAGTGCTTGTACAGTTGAATTGTATGCGTTTTCACACTGAACCATGACATGACCTTACATTTTGCAAGAATGCGTCACATGTTGAAATTCAAGTGAATAGAAATTGGAATAGGTTTAAACTACTGAGATGGAATGTCCAGGAATGGATAGGTGTTGGGAACTTGTATTTGTAGATTTCATACATCTACATTAGAACGGTATAATTCTAATTCTGCAGTTATATAAATGACTTACTGAGCCCTCGCTCATTAAACGTTGTTTGTTTGTTTTTTTCAGATTGAGCACAGAGTTGGGGGAGTATTTCGGAGCTATCTGAATAGTTCCAAGCTTGAAATATAATCCCAACTCTTCAAGGAGATTATTTTGAGCACTTTGGGTATACACTATTCTTTTGTACTTGATATCAATTTCAAGCTGCTTTTGATTCAGTACTATATATGAGATGTAACCTAAAGTAGTGAATAGTATCTAAACTGCTTGAATGATAACTTATGGAACTGTTGATGCTTGCACGAGTATAAATATATAATATGATGGCATAAACATGCGATTAAGCAGGAAGATATGAAATTATATGGATGAAATTTAATAATTGGAAATAGACTGATGTTGTGGAGAAATTTAGACTTATTAAGTGGAAGAAATATGGTGAATCTAGAGAAAATAATGCAAGACTATAAATCAACTGCTATTGTGGGAATTATTATCTGTACATCAATTATGAGTTTTTTGCAAGTATTAATCTGGGCAAAATGATAAAAATAAGGAAGGGAGTTAACATCCTTAAATAAATTTCACTGTACTGCACTTAGACAAAATAAGTATATAAATGCGAAAAATTAGCCCTAATTTCTACACATCCGTACATGAAAGAGGTATTGTCTCAGCTTTCAGGTCGTGACAAAACTAGTTATATACATAAATTGATATTATATTATGAATAATAACATTTGATATAATCATATCATATACAGTTATACACCAATTGAGTACTAATTTTTTCATGTTCACATTAACATAATAATATTAGATATACACCAATTGATCGAATGTCTAATTAAAATGTTAAATACTAGATATTACTAAATTAATTAATATAATGCTAGTTATTTAAATATAATGCTAGTTATTTAAATATAATTAATAATATTAATAAAATATAAAAAACAAATTTTATTAAAATTACCGTTTAGACAATAATACTACTCTAATATATTATTAAATTACACTTTAATTTACTATTAGAATTATTATCTTTATCCTCACTTTAATTTTATATTTAATAGATAATAAATAAATTATTTTTCATAAATACTTAATTCTATCAAAACAATACTTATACACTAAGAGATTACATAATTTATTCTTAAAAGGTTATTATAATATAATATACAAATCATTATTATAAGATATTAAATTAGTTTATTCATGTATAAGATTATTATAATATAATAAATAATTAATTACCACAAGCTTGATTTATTAATGTCCTTTGTTTTAAAGCTAAAAATAAAATTATCACTAGCTTGATTTATAAGTTTCTCTTTCACTGATGTTCGAGCTTATCAAAAAAAAATTGTACTTGTATTATTTAATTTAATTACTTAACTTTTTCTAATCTTAAAAACTTGAATTTTAATTATATGATTAGTTTTTTTAAATGTAAATTTAATATTTTTCTATACTTGAAACTTTAAGAAAATATAGTTTAAATTTGATTTTGTTAATAATGTTCTTAATGTGTTGCACAAAATATCAAATTCAAAGTTTCAAACAAATATTGAAATTATATAATTTTTTTATATATTTTATTTATTATTGTATTAAAATTAAAATTTTATTATAAAACAAAATTAATAAAATGTTAAAATGATTTTTATAATAAAATCAATTGTTAAATTAGTAATATATTTATTATTATAAATACAATAAGTGTAATATTAAAGATTATTTAATACATATATTATGGTGTTTTAAATTAAGTTTATTTAAAAATTACATTAAAAAGATTCAATATTTATTTTGCTGGTAATATATAATTGATATAATTGATATAATAAATAATAATTGTTTTCAAAATTTTAAACTTTTTAATTAAAAAAGTATATCAATTATTTATTTATTTTTAAATAATAATCATATAATTATAATTCGGGTTATAAATTCAATTTTTTACGGGTTTCGAATCGGTTCGGTCTCGGTTTTGGATCGTATTGGATTTGGGTTATATCAGGTTCAGGTTTTTTCTATTTCAGGCTTTTTCAATTTCGGGCTTTTTCAGTTTTAAGCTTTTTCAGGTTCGAGCCTATGACGTTTTTGGTCAATTTAGGTTGGTCCGGGTTTGGTCTAGGGTGGGTTTTTGGGCTCGGGCCAGCTTTTGCCACTTCTAATTTTATGTTATTTTTGACGACGGCAATGTTGGATGAGGCCTAAACTTGTTGGATTTGGGTTATTTCAAGTTTTTTTTTTTACATAATTTTTTGGCTGAAAGGATGGGAAGGGAATGGAAGGAAGGAAAATTTTTTCTTTTATGTCTTGGTCAATTTTTTTTTTTTAGAGATTGGTTTTTTTCTTTGATTTATAATACGCTTCCAATAAAATTTTTCAACTTCACACCCAAGATTAGAATGATAATACATATCCTTTAAAAATATTAAGAAAATAATAAAAAATAAAATAAGACATGTGTTATTATCTTAGCCTCACTTGTGTAGTCAAAAAACTTCACTAACAGTATATTGGATTATTATTCAAATAGGCTATACTTTTTACACACAAACTATGCAACAATTATCAAATATATCTTAAGTCGTATCCTATAGTTAACTCAATTATAAAATATGCACCTCCATTAGTGGTAAATTTATAGTAAACTTTATTGCTTTTTTGTAAATGTGGATTTCACAATTAAACTGCCAAATAAGTATTCCTAAAAACATGTATTAATTACTACAAATTTTAGACTAAATGTTCAATTTAGGTCTTAATATTTAAGTTATTTCTTCCATAGTTTCCTGAACTTATTTCTTACAATGTTAACTATAATGCCACATCTAACATATTTCTTCCAAAATAACAGCACTATTTCTTAAAAATATGGATAACTAGTCCACCTAACGTTTAAGTCGTTTTACGCTGCTTTTGACTGTGGCAATCTAAGACCTAACATTTAAGTTATTTCTTAATTAAGGATATAATTTTTAATTTGAATCAAATTAATAAGATACATTTTCTAATAATTCAATTAAGGAGTCTTTAAGGAATTTGAGTCACACACACCATTAATAAGTTAACAGCATTATGCAAAAAAAAAAAATTAACATTATCTTTTGCCTAAATTTTTTTTTTCAAAGTCTTTCAACAATTTCTATCTCTTCTCTCTCTAAATCTCTTCTTTTTTTTTTAATATTTTTTTGAATTTTGTATTTTTTGAGCACTACAATAATGCTTTGAAAATCTATGACACTGTGAATGCAACATCTTCCTAGAAACCAGTGTTGATATTTTGAAAAATGTTTTCTTAATCAAAAACCCATCCCAAGAAGCTCTTAGTTCATCAAAAGAATATCTCACATCATTAAACAATATTCTTATTGCATCAAGGGAAAGCATTATATTCTTGTTAAAGGATTTTTTTTTCAAACTCATTGTGATATTCATTTATTTACCATCCGTATGTATTAATAGATGTTTCATAATCATCTAAAGACCTCTACTTTGCAAGAGTTAAAGGAAACGAATAATGGGCCCCATAGGATTTCTAATGTCCCGAAGCATGTGAAACTTAGCAAAGACATTATATAGAGCTAAATATAGTGGCAGTAAGAATCTACACCTTAAACTCATTTGTTTATGCATGTTTTAAAAAACGTGTAAACAATTTAGGAAATGACAATTAAGTCAATAGGTCAATAAAACTTTCGTGAATAACGATCTAACAGAGTCAGCTTTTGACCAACTATCAGTGATAAATAATTACTCATGAAATAAAGTTCTAGGTCATGTGAACTGATGGAATAAATCATGCATAAAAGTAAAAATTTACGGGATTCAACAGTTAGGGGTATTTCGATAATTTTACCCAAATGAACAATCAAACCTCAACAAAAGCTTAACCAATGATTAGATCATGTTAAATAGATATATTTCATGATTGAATAAAACATTTTGAGGGTTAGACTAATTGTTTAAATTGAAGTAAACCGTGAAAGGCAAAATTGGAAGATTACTTAAGTGTAAGGGCATTTTGGTAATTTAAATAATAAAATATCAATTTTAAAAGAAATTTCCAGCTTCTTCCTCACTAATTTCAGCAACCATCTTTATCCTTTTATTTCCTCCATTGATGAACACTTGA
This sequence comes from Heritiera fomes, assembly GCA_032173925.1. Classification (NCBI taxonomy): domain Eukaryota; kingdom Viridiplantae; phylum Streptophyta; class Magnoliopsida; order Malvales; family Malvaceae; genus Heritiera; species Heritiera fomes. The sequence continues at coordinate 451,248 of JAPDPM010000026.1, forward strand.
GAGAGAGAGAGAGAGAGAGAGAGAGAGAGAACCTTAAAAACTATGCTAAAAACTCACCGAAACTGAAAACTGTCGTCACCATAGTTGTTCAAGTTTCAGTGCTTTATGTTTTGACATCAAAATAAAGTGCCAAAGTGGCCAAAATCAAGGTGTAAGCTCTCCTTCCATATTCAACCAAGCATAAAGAGGTGAGAGAAAATTCATTTTTCATGTTTTAATGGTTTTAAGCTATGTGTTTAAGGTGTTTAAGCTTGTATCAAGCTTTAAATTGAATTGAAACCATGAGAAGCATCATCCTAGGGTTTCGGCCAAGTTTCATTATGTATGAGAATGGTATGGCTTGATGAGAAAATGATGCAGAAATGATGTAGAGTTAGTGTAGAACATGAATTTAAGCTTGAATTGAAGAAAACACAAGTATAGGCACCCTAAGAGAGTTAAAGTCAATAAAGCATAGTGAAAACCGCCTAATTGGAGATTACTCATTAGGTAGAGATGCTTGTCCGACAATAGTTGTAGATATGTCTTAGTCACACCTGATCAGTGAGGCTGAGAGACATAAGGTCTATGGCCATAGATAGCACTCTAGTTGGTTTACAGGGGACGATGACATGATTTTCACTGCTAACTACAGTGATTAAAGTTTTTATTGATAGAGTATTAGGGATTCAACCTAGTATCAAACTTGATATGATATGTTGTCTAAAGTATGATTTTATTTGATATAAACTCTAGACTTGACATGATTTTTACAGTATATGAGAAATGTTTTGAGACTGTACATGTTTTAGACATGCTCTAAAAGTGAATATGAAATGTTTTAAGACATTACGTGTTTTTAAACATGTGTTAAAAGTGTAAGTGATATGGTTACTCTAACATGTCTTAACAGTGAACATGAAATGAATTGAGATTTTACATGTTTTGAACATGCTCTAAAAGCATATGTAATGTGATTTGAAATGATAGTCATTTTTGTACAATAAAGCCTGCATAAGTTTGCATAATGAATCATGACAAACTAATATGTTTTTTGCATGAAAGATGTCATGACCCTATACTGTATATGAACCTGATAATTACATAAAGAGTGACATAACTACATACTAAATGTGATCATGTTTCCACAAGAAAAGTGACATGACTTAATACGATATAGAGGCTAAATTTCTAAATGATAAATGACATGATTTTATATTGTGCATGGTTATAGTTTTCATATGAGCTGTGATATGACATGAGATTGATATGAGTATAGCTTAATACCATATGATGTCGGAACTACTTATGATGCACTATTACATAATATACCATGGTGTAAGGACAAGAGAGTTAAAAAATAATTGAATTGATACGATCATAGTTTTATGTGATAGACTTGCACAGAGATGGAAATGATGAGGTATTTTCGAGTACCCTTACATCGATACATTAAAACTCTTGCCCACTTATAGTATTTAGGGCATGATCTGAGATGTTCTGATAAACAATTACAAATGGAATATGATATGAGAATTTTTAATTAAAGGGTTCATGCATTAGCATTAGAATGGTACAAGTCTAATTCTGCACTTATATAAATGACTTACTGAGCCCTCACTCATTAAATGAAAACTATTTTTCAAATTGATTCAAGGGACACATTGAACAGTTCTAGTGATTTGATAATGTCTCAACTCTTGAAGTCCTTCTTGAATATGTTGGTACAGCAATATTTCTTCTCTATATGCTTTTATTTCCAGGCAATGTTTATATAGTACTGTAGGATGGGATGTAAACTAGGATAATGAGTAGATGTAATATTCTAATATTATATGATGTGTATGTGGTGATTAGTAGTGGATACTAAAACTGTTGAAATGATACACATTTGGTGAATATAATGTGGATTGTGGGAAATGTTGTTCTATTGCATTGTGATAATTTGCAGGTAGTAAATTGAGTAAATGTCAAAATATAAGAGTGGATATTTTCAATCTATTTATAGGAAATAATAAGTTATGGACTATAAATGATCCTTTCCTACCTTAAAAAGTAATTTCAATCATAATTGAATTCAAGAATGAATGAAAATGGTTTAGTGATTACATTGACATCGAATACAAACCGTAAAACGAAAAGGGAAAAAAATTTACTTCATAACGAAAAGGGAAAAAAATTTACTTCATAATTTTACTAAGTTGAATAAATGTAAATGTCAAGTGAACGTCACGACTTTCGGGTCGTGACAATTTCTCATGATCTTTTAAGTTTGTGTTTGCTATACTGACAACTCAATAAAAAATTTTAACTCCATAAGTGGAGTTAGGAGACTTTCACATGTCTTTGTTTTTAATAGTTTTTTTAATATATCCTAAGAGTATGTGTCATCTTATTAATCCCACTTGTGGATTCTAAAAACTCGATTGACGGTATAAAATAATTTCTTTAACATTTTAGATATATTTATATGATAAATAGCATAAAAAATTAAGTATGATCCTATGTGAATTTTAAATATCTTAAGCATCATTCTAAAAATCCGTTGACATGACTAGATCTTATCAAGTACTTTTGTATAATATAATATAATATAATTATATTTGATTAAAAATAAATTAATATTCTTTGGTGACTTGTAAGTAATTTAATAACTTAATAATAAAGCTGAATAAAAAAATATACTCTCAATCGTTTGAATATCTTATATGATAATAATTTATATAAATAGTTTTGTGAGTTGCTATATGATATCTTACGTGTACAATATAAATAAAAATTTATGTCATTTAATGGACTTTAGACTTAATTGCATGATTCACATGCAATAAAACATTGATGATTTAGATTCATTTTGTGCCAAAAATTAAAAGTACATTTAGCTGTAAACCTATAAATAACACCAATTAAATAATATTTTTTTTTTTGTGTTTGAAAGTAATTTGATCACAAAAATTAAGAATCAAACATTTTACTAACAAATTACACAAACGTTGGCAAAAAAATTAATGATTTCTTAGGTAAGTAAAATTCATGATTTCTTAGGTAAGTAAAATGTAACTTTAAAACCGTCATTTTAAAGTCTTCTTATTTCTGCAGCCAAAGCATATATTTAGCGCTAGAAGGATCCAGCTTCTCACACTTTCATTATTTTCAAAAACGTAAAACGAACAAAGATATATGTGTTTATACAAAAAAAAAAAAGAACACCAAGTAGAAATATCTTGTTTTATTAGCTCCTATGATGTCGCTAGGCCCTCCAAATATATGAAAAATTCAGAAAAAAAAAATGAACATAGCCCTCGCCAACACACACGAGTCTGAGACAGACTATTTAGGTCTGATCTCAATCCCCTGGATAACGAGTCCACCCTTCCAGTGACCATACTCCACCTCCAAAACACTCATTTCTAGTTCCCCATCAATGCATCCCTCATTGAAGAACTCACCCAGCTCCATCTCCAGCCACCCATCTGCTCTCTCCTTCGGGTACTGATCATCGCTTGCTCTAGCAGCTACAGATGCTTGCCACCTCAAGAATCGTCCTCCGCTGAGTAGCCCAATTCTACTTCGCCTTGGTACAATCTGGTATCGCTGTCTCCCGCCCCGTTCTGCAGCCAAGTACACGCTTCTCTTAGTACCTTCACTGCCGAGAAGTCCAACACTAACCTCCACCGGTTGGAAACCAAAGCCATAGGCTTCGGACGTTGCCTTGAACACAAGGTAAGCATTATAGTGCGTCATGGGTGAAAGAATGGAAAGACTAATTTTCCCACGGATTTCGAACCAACAAGCACTAATAAGCTCTGCTACCTCTTCGAACCTGTTTTTACATCAAATGCTTACGTCTTAACAACAAAAAACAAATTGTGAAAAAAAATATCTATGTAATCCAACACAAAAAACAAAAATGATAGAAATGTAAAATTATCCTTCCACCATTTGATTCAAATTTTTTTATTATCTTATTAAAAATATTTTTCTTTAATAGTCATTTTTTTCCTTTTTCAATCTCCAAATTAATCACATCACCTGAAATTAACCTAAATTTTAGAAACTTCACAGTAAAGTCAACATATTTTATATATATTTTAAATTTATTTTCATGTTAAAAATATCATAAACACATAAAAATAAGCTTAAAATCTTTTGACCTGTTTATCCAATATATATAGAAAGAGAGAGACCTGGAATCAGGGGCAGAAACCCATCTCCAATAAGTTGGGGTGTCACTCCATACAATGAAGAGGTCCCTGGCAGATAGCATGTGACATTTTTTTCCACTTCCTCTTTCCAATGAAAAGCTCTGCTTCATGAAGATTAGCATTGTTAAAAACTAAGTTAAATTAAAAAAAAAATAAAAAAGGCAAAAGTACTTAAAATGATTACCGAACTGAAAATAATGCTTTTGTGAAATCCCAATTCAAGAACAAAACATTCATCATATTTGGCAATAGATACCATCAATTAAAAGTGTAGAGTTGGTGGGCTTGATGAGATTGAAGCAATCAATAAAACTGAGGGCCAGGAGCAGAAGGAAATTGCAAAGAAAAAGATTCAGCAAGCATGGTCGAGTTTATTAATAAAGTCAAAGATGTTTCCAATATTTTTAATCTCCTTACTTTGCCATTTACTTTATCAAAAGTTGCTTAGAAAAGAATGCTAAAAAAATATTAATTGGACAAAAACTAAAATCAAATTGAATTAAATACAGCGTATCCAAACATTAAACATATCTTAAAATTTAAAAATAGGTAATAAAAACAACAACTACACAAAATTACTTGTTTTTTCTTCCTAAAACGAAAAACAAAAAAAAAATCGGATCAAAAGCAAATACTAATATTTTTGAAAAATTAAAATTGCAAATCAAAGCATCAAAATTTCACTCATAAATTTTTCGAGTTTTTAACTAGCCTAAATGGAAATTAAATTACATAACAATGCTATAAATTTTTTCATTACACTTTTTTTAAAAATAAAAAGAAGAGTAGGAAATCACCTTTCGGCCACCATCAATTACGACAGGATTTTCACAAAGGTTGAGATACAGCTGTTTCTTGGAAGAGAAACAGCGAGATGAGCGAATAGTATCCTGGTATTCGGAAGGCAAGAAGCTTTCCCAAACGGCGTCGGAGTCGGAAGCCGATTTAAAGATGGTTGAAACAAGCGACAATCTACAGGCATCTCGAGGGGAGGTAAGGGAAAGGACTGTGGCGATGCAATCTTCTGGGAGAGCGTTAAGGTCGAAAGTGCCGCAACTGATCCCTCCATTGTCTCCTTCTTCTCTTCCTTCCATTTCAGAAATCTCAGATTTCACGAGTCGGTCAGAATTAATTGGGTTAAGTGGGAGAAGAAGGTGGTTGGGGATGTTATGCTATTAATAAATAGGAAGTGAATGGGAAAGCTTAGCGGTTAAGTCAACGGCGTGGCAGTGGTATCCCCCAAGGTAGCTTTGCCACTGGACTGGAAGGTAGATTCAGCCTTCTTAGTTGGCCACAGCCAAAGGATACAATTTTTTTTTTGGTTACAAAAGGATACAATTTTTATTCACTATACACACACACAAATTTTATAAGACTCGTCCTTTTTTATAAATATTTTAAATTTTTTTAATATTTTAAAATATATATCACTTAATTAATATTTTACCTAATGCATTACAGAGGATTTTTTAAATCTCACAAGCAAAGATAAAATGGACACAAATCTCAATTTATTATTATTTTTTATATTTTTTAATTTGTTAAAAATATTTGGTAAATTTTTAACACCGCTTACAAAATTTAAAAATTTAATTGATATTATATAAAATAATAATTCTTATGTATAATACATAAAAATTAGAAAAGAAAAGTTTCTTTTCTTTCTCGTTTAAAAAATAAGTGAAAGAACATTTATATCAAACTTTGCACTTTACATGCTCTTAATTTCTTTCAAATGCATTTGTATCAATTCAATGCATAGCATGCAACATGTTTATAAAAAAAATGCTTGTAAGCTTTTATATTATTTTATCAAAATATTTAATGGTAATTTAGATTTTTAGTTTTTCATTTTAAATTAATTCTTGTTTATTATAATTTCTAATTTAAATAATAAGATTTATTTTATAAATAAAAAATATTTTTAATTATAATGAAATTAAGATCACTGTATAATATCAGCTTTTTCTCTCTACAACTTTTCAAATCTTACCTTTCATCCATAAGATAAATTTTAAAAGTTTCAAGATATTGTTGATGTCAATATATATATATATATATATATATTTATATAGCCTTTCATCCATGAGATAAATTTTAAAAGTTCGTTCATTGATGGATCTATATAAAAATGTGTAAAATTAAATTTATTTTACATATGTATAATTGGATCCTTTTTCTATATGTATATATAGGTTGATGGATATGTGTGTTGTGCACATTTTATAATTTTGGAGCAATATGAGCCATCCACGTCACTCTCAATAAAAGATGGTCCCAAAAAGATTATTGGGATAATGAACAAAAAAAAAGATTATTGGGATTACCTTTGATTTTATTAATTAAAGAAGTAAAAGAAGGAGGAAAAAAAGGATCAAGTTTTAGCGAATAAGGGAGAGAGAGAAAATGTTTAGGAGGAAAAATAGAAATATGGGGAGAGAGAGAGAGGAAAGAAACAGATCCAACTATTTTACGCTGCTTTTTTTTTGGAATAAATTTTACGCTGCTTTTTACTATGGCTATGTTGGATGTGGCCTAAATTTGTCGGATTTGAGTTTTTTTTAAGAAATTTTTTTCATATTTTTGTGGCTGAAAGGATGGGAGGGGGGGATAGAGGGGAGGAAAATTTTTTCTTGTATGTCTTCCTCAACTTTTTTAAAATGAATGGTTTATTTTTTGATTTGTAATACGTTTTTAATGAAATTTTTTGACTTCACGTATAATATTAAAATGATAATATATATTTTTAAAAATAATATAAAATAAAATAAAATATATATCATCATCTTAATTTTGATTTATAATTATATTATTGTTTTAATTTTTATTTCAGTTCAAATCTCAAAATAAAAATTCATATATTTTATTAACTCTTAATACGAAGAAAAAACATATAACTCTTGAAAATTTCAAAGAGGTAGAACATTTCCAAAAATAAAGAGTGAGAAAAAGAGGCACAAATTAAGGATTGTAAGTTTCAGTCGAGGATAGAAAGTTTTCAATACAGTGATGGCATGTCAAAAATTATAATATGTTGAAATTAAGTTAAAAAGTACAATAATTTGATAAATAAGTTTTTGATATACGTGTGTATGGCTAAAAACTTCGAAGTTAGAAAAATTATTTTATTCATTGATTTGAATAAAAAAATTATACAAGAGTATCTTATTTATATACGAAGAATTCTCACCAATTAAAAAAAGAATCAACCTATCGTGATTATGTATCCAAGATATTATTCTAATTAAAGAATAATAATATCTTAGACTATGATTGACTACATATTAAAAAATATTACATTAATGCAAAATATTATATTCATAATAACAATTGTACATAAGCAAAAAAATAATCAAAACTAATAATGTGAGAATCACATATTCCGGTACTATTACATGTGTCAGACTTCTCACTACTGTTCAATTCTTGTGTATTTCATAGCTGTAAAAGGAAACAGTGTGGTGGCTCCTACAAACCCTACAGTGTTCGAATGGATGTAAGACTAGACGGATATGTACGGGGAGTCTAATAAACCTATGATAAGAATCTAAAACCCAAAATCTTTTATTTAAGTTATTTTTGGAAAGTGTGCCAATAAATTAGAAAATAACAATTAAGGACATAGTCTGATTAAACTTTCGTGAATAATAGTCAAACTAAATTGACTTTTGACCAACTAACTGGAGTATGATAATCTACGTATAAATAAGTTCTAGGCTATGTCAATAGATAGATTAAATCGGTGGTAAAATTATAAATTTACGCAATTGGCTCGATAGGGGTATTTTTGTAATTTTACCCTTACGGTTAGTCAAATCTTAATAAAACTCTATCCATTCATAAAAATATGTTCAATAATAATATTAATGATGAAATAAAATATTTTTGAGTTAAATTGACTAGTTAAAAATATTATAAAGTTTAAAGGTAAAATTATCCAAAATCATTATAAGTGAAGGCATTTTGATCATTTTACCACTAAAAAGAATATTCTACATAATTCTACACACTAAGGGGGCCAGCCACTCCATCATCTTCAACCTCCCTTTCTTCCTCCATTAACAAGCTTAGTGAAAAAAAAAGAAAAGCTTCAAAAACACCATTTAAACAAGTAGAAAACATAAAACTTCTTTCTACAATCTTGTTCCAAATTTAATCATGTACAAGCTCATACCAATATCTTGTTGTGAAGTTGATAAAATCAAGAGGAAAGGGCTCTCACAAGTTTCGGCCACTATAAGGTAATTTCATGCTTTCATTTTTTTTTTAAGTTTTAATGCTAGGAAATGACGAAATTAAGTTAGTTAAACATGATTTTGGCCTTAGATTGAAGCAAAACCCTTTCAATTGTTCCCTTAGAGTTTCGGCCATGATGAAGAGTACATGAAGGATGATGCTTTGATGCAAGAAAATGGTGTTAAATGGATCAAGAACAACGAAGAAGCAGGAAATTAAGCTTAATTTGTTGAAAAACTTAATAAATCCTTACATGTTGATTTCGACCAAGAAAAGAGGACCATGATATGATGCTCAATTTGATATGTTCTAGATTCCATAGGACTATATAAATTAAAAGAAGACCGTTAGTGCGATCGGAATTAAAATCGGAATTGATTTAGGCATAGTTGTATTTTAGCACCAATGTAAATTAGATTGGTTTTAATGACTACTGTAGACAATGTGGTAATAAGGAAGAATTTATTATAATTTAAGGATGGTGAAATGATGGTGTTGGTATAACGATTTTGCAGCCCGAGAGTGAAATTTATCGCGTGGTACTATCGGCTGCTACAGTAGAATTCAATAGGTAAGGGATGAGTATGAAAGACATAGGGATACTGTGAATGCATATTGTGGTTGAAAATGATTTTATAAAATTATTTTGAAGTCAATTACTTTGGAATTGTTGAAATTGTGGACATTGGCTGGTTTATATATTGTGTTTTAAATGTTGGAGGGCTAGGTTAGAAACAGCTGTTATACTAACGAAAATTCTAATAATTTCATGAAATTATCTTTTAATATCCTCAAATATTAGAAGTGAAGAAAGCATTAAGTGAATTTCATCTTGTTCATTAAATTGCATATTTTCATTAAAACCGAAAAACAATATTTCAAAATTCACGTTATTGAATTTTACTTACATGAGGGTATTGGCATATTCTTATAACTGTTCTACATATAAATAGAACATTTTTTGAAAATAATATCGAACTGTGAATATTTTATTAATTTTTATCACCAAATTGCTTATATTTTTTAATATTTGTATTTATGGACTAACTGAAGATTTTCTCCCTGAAATTGATTTCTTAAATAGTGTTTCTATTGTTTATAAATTGTTTTGAGACTATTAGGCCCAGTATCATGCTGACTGTTTGTCATAGCCCGTGACCACATTTTTATACATTTTTTCACACATTTTATTTGGTTGGGCTGTCTGTGATACTTAACTTTCCTTTTTCATTTAAAATATTACATATAAAAACACAATATTATTTACATCCCCTATTATAATTTACAATAAAGTAGTACTGTAGATACGTCTAAATACATGAAATAAATTATTGTACCTCATATTTCAGTCAAGCTGTCACATACTTAGATGCGCTGCCGAGATGCTCGGATGTCAGATCTCTCAGTCATAGAAATCTGAAATGTTTAAAAGTAGGGGAGTGAGCAAACCACGGCTTAGTAAGAGAATTGTATGCAAATTTTGATATCACAAAAACTATATTCAGTAAAATCCTTAATTTCTTATTTGTATGCTAAGCACACTAAAAAGGAAAGGATACTATAGTCGGTCGGAAGTCCAGATAGAGCATGGAAGGTATTTTGAAATACTTGTCTTATCCTGGAAACCCAGAGCGATTATAGGGAATAGAAATTTATTTTTTTAATATAAAACTTAATTCAATTTACTGCATATAAATATATCATCCACTTGAGTAAAACACTTTATCAACCACTAATTTAATACTTGAAAATCTCAATGTTTCCACCACTAAAATCATCACTTATACACGTGTAACAGTAAAATAACTGTTCAATTATAATAACAGTTGAGAAATGAAACATTTCAGAAAATCATCATAGTTTTCTGAAAATATCACTAAAATCAATAATAACACGTGAAATCATAATGGAGACCAGGCAACACCCAAATGATATCATGTTATAAGTCCCGTAGGGAATAATAGGGTACACATGAGATCCTTGTAGGGACAGTGTAATAAACACATGAGATCTATAATCATAATCTATAGGTGTCCTCAGTCGTACACTGATCAAGTGTCAACCAGGACGCTGAAGACAGGATCAGTGTCAACAGCTTCACACATGAGTAACACATGAAACACGTGATACGTGAGCATGATACGAGGCCTATCAGTCTCAAAACAATATATAAGAAATCTCATTACCTTTATGGAATTTAGTAAGATCAATGATGTTTTTCAAAAAATCCATAAAGGTATAAATCATAATATTTTGTACGGTGAAAAACAGTTTATAAGATAATCACACAGTAGTAATAAAATTTCATAATTGTTTTCTTTCACCGTAGAATACATACACACATGTTTCCATACTTTCTTTCCAAAACTTGAAATTCAAAGTTATTGGAAATCAATTCCAATATTTTCATACTTAATGGAAAAATAAAAATATTTATTTTCCAAAATTAACAATAATTTCACCAACACATTTTTCACTATAAAACACGTGCAGAGACATTTTAGTCTCAAAACAATAGTTATACAGTGATAAAGCCTTTATGGAAATCATTACACGTGATAAAATTTATTTAATCCATAAAGAAAAATCATAATAAATTAGTAAATATTATACTGAAATTATTTATAAAATATTCACTATTCACCATTTCACTTCACCAATCACACATTTCCCAATAAAACACGTGGAATGAATTTTCGGTAGTTTAATCTTTACCGAAATCGGTATCATAAATATTTAATAAATACTTTTCGGGAAATTCACCGTTTACGAAAAATAATTAATTTATCACTTTTGAGGCTAGGAAAAATACCAAGAATGCACTAAAATATTTAATAATATTTTTGGAAATATCTTTAGTAAATTTTGGCAGCATAACGACTGCCAGAGTCTTAGCATCCCTGCACTTTCAAACACAGTCTCAATAGCCAGAAACCACAATTTCGTAGCATTTCAAGGCAATTCAATATTCAATAAATCTTATAAAATTCATAGCATGAAAGCTATACATTCGGATATCCCTACAAATTCACACACGCATCCTTTACCTGTTTCGAGTGGGCGACTTTCTCGTTACCGTCGCGCCCGTATTCCACCTCTCCCGATTTTCATCATCTCGATTCTCAAAAAATTCTACAATTCCAATTTCTATATTTTAGAAATTTATGTAATTATTCAGTAAATAATAAAAAAAATTATTATTAATTTCCTACCATTTTTCCTCTTCTTCTTCTTTCTTCTTTTTCTTTTTCTTTTTTTTTCTTTTCTCCTCTTCTGGTCTGAACCGGTTCAGATCGGTTCACACTGGTTTGGCACTCCTCAGCCGATTTACCTTTGCTTGGTCGTTTCAGCCACCGACGACCATCCTTTTCGGTGGTTCAGCCACTCCACAGCTAGCCGAGGTTGCCACGAAACCAGATCTGGCCTCCATTTCTCCCCATCGACGGCGACGGCGTCGGATCTAGGACAGTGGGTTTCGACCTCTTCTTCTCTCTTTCCTCCCTCCTTTTCCTTTTCTTCCTCACCGCCAGTCACCCTTTCCTCTTTCCCTTACCTCCGCCGACGTCGAGAATGGAGTGGCGGAGCCTGGATCAGCCGGCACCGTCGTTTTCCTGTTTCCTTTCCTTTCTCTTTTTCCGCTTCGCTTTCGCTTCATTTTCTTCTCTTTTCGCCTCAGGTCATCGCCGGTCGCTTCTCCTCTTTCCCCTCGTCTCGCCGGCAATGTCTCTCTCTCCTTCCTCTTCCTTGTGTTCCGCCAGCTGGGTCGGCTGCCTCAGCTGGGTTCTCCTCTGTTTGTAACAAAGGAGAATGAAACGGGGTCAGGTGTCTCCCTATTCCGTTTCTATTTCCTTTCTTCTTTTTTTTTATAAATATATATAAATACACTATATAATTACATTTATATATATAAATATACTATATTTTCCATATATATATTTTGTGTTAATAATTTATAAATATATATCTATACACTTCAATGAAAAATAATACTTATTTTTCATATATATATATATTTATATATATACATACATATTTAATGATATATAAAATAATATATATCAATATATAAAATATATCAATATATATCATATACATATATTTTATATATGTACATATGTATTTATATAAAATTATATTTATATAATTTAATTATATAAATATATCGATATACTCATTTTTCATTTTCCTTATTATTTGGATCTCTTATATCCGAATTTGAATTTCTTTCATATGATTTCTCAATCCGTCATTTCTTTAAATACCGTACTTCCAACGATATCCCATCCTCATAAATAAATTCATTTATTTACTTTAACTTATTTATTTACATTAAAATTAACTTTCCGGACAATTAATATTAAATTTAGAAAATCTGCAGTTATCACACTGTTATTGTATTGTTGCTGATAGACCTGCCAAGTCTTCAGCTTCCGCAGTTGTCACCTAGCAAGTGTACACTGTGGACCCACTGTTGAAGGAAACCGAAACAAACACGCAGCGGAAATAAATCATTCGGCCTCCACCAGGATCGATTCAGAGAGTTGCCTGATTAGGGTTTCGAGATTTTACCTAACGTTTTTCTCTGATTTTTCTTTCGTTGGTCGAGTCACAAGCAACAACTTTTCGTTCCTGCCTCTACCGTATCCACACGAACGGATCTCACGACTCTTGAACGTCTCACGATCAGAAGTCTTAAAGAGCTTTTGATTCCTTATAACCGAATTGCTAGCTTCGATTAAAAGGAATGTTTTTGTTTTCTGTTTTTTAAAAAGTGTTATCCAGCTATGTTTCAGAAAACATCCTTTTATAGGCAGTAAATTTTACCCTAAAATTTACTGCCAAACAGAACTCTAATCCTACTTAGAATAGGATTAGTTATATCCCTAATCCAATTCAGAATAGGATTAGTTATATCCTTAATCCAATTCAGAATAGGATTAATTAAGCTCCTCATTGATCTGTTCTAAGTGTGCGACCCAATAGGTTCTCAAAACAATGGCAATGACAAAATTGTCACAGGCAATGAGCGGTATCTAGCAACACATCATTGCTACCCATGTAACGAGAATGTCAATGACTCGACATAACCTTACTCGTGATAGATGTTACTGTGTAATCTAATCCCTTTATCCTTTGATGTCTTGATTAGACACAAGTCATGGAATGTGTCACACTTGTATAGTCTAATCAGCGTTTCTTGATTCCTGAGTAGACTAATTAAACAAATAAAATCAATATCTCATATTGACTTATTCGAGCACGGCCATGCATTTCTTAGTCTCACTCTATCAAAGGGCCCAAGACATCACTCTTGTTATATAAGAGGGATAAATCCTATCTTGATCACTCAACATCCCTCTACATAGATCAAGGCATACCCAATTACTACCTTTATAGTCCATCCTATTACGAATGACATCTAGCAGCATTAAAGTATGCAATTCTCTATGTTGGGATCTCTGATGATCTCAAGTCAAAAGATCACATACACCATCATCACTATGAGAATCGCTTATGACACTCATATAACAATCCATGTAGCGTTCTCATAGAGGGTCGATCCAGTACATAGTTCTCTAACATATACCTATGTGATGACTTGATATCCTATATCCATGACAATGGTCATCAGTCAACCACATACTAGTCTTATCGTATCATTGTTATCCTTGTTCACAATAATACTTGACTAGGGATATTTTAAGAATAGTGTGTTATTACTATTCTAAGGACATTATCATATAAGATTACATTACGCAGTTATAAGACAAATATAATAATGAGCTATAATAAAATGTCATGATACATAAAAATGCCAAAGTCAATCATCTAATGAATGGTTCTAAGGGCATAATCCAACAACTGTGACTATGGCCATATGTCTTACTATTACTGTTTCTCCCTTTTTGGGATACTGTTATGGCATGATAATCATTGGGTGTTTCCTGGTCTCCTATGTACTGTACTATTTTACTGAATTTCTTACTAATATTGAAGTGAATCGTTTATATATATATATATATATATATATATATATTGACTACACTGAGATTTCTACTGTACTATTTACTGGATTTCTATATTGAACTGTTACCGAAGTGTTTCATTCAAATGTTGTTTATATATTGCTTATATACCAAACATTGGATGATATGATTTTAAAAGTTATTTAAAGTGTTTATTCTTATCATCTTTCAACTGTTTACTCCCTATAGTTGCATATAGGGACTGAGACACGTCAGGTACTTCAAAGTACCTCCCATACTCCATCCGGTTTTTCAGCCGACTATAGTATCTTTCCTAAATTATCCTTTAGTGTCCTGTTAGAAATTAACGTTTTTATGCATATAGATTTCATAGTATCAGTTCTTACATACAAATTTTTTATTGAGCACATTAGATTATCTCCCTATTTTTCCACCTTATAGATTATTTGCACTGATATACCGTTCCACGGATTGGTTGTGCTTTTAGTACCCTGAGGCAGTAGTTATTTAATCCTAGAGGTATATTTTATTTACCTTATATGTTCAAACTTTATGTACAATTGGTATAATTTATGTATGGGGAATGTAGAACTGGCGAAATGTACTGAAAATAATACTTTTGATGTAAATATTAATATCATCTATAAATAGAATTTTATTTAAAATTTCGATTACTGTGATAAATGAGTATTATAAAGGCATCGTAAACAGCCCAACCCACTGACTGTATATGTGATTTATGGATATTTACTGTATATTATGGTACGTTATAAATAAATAGTTGAAAAAATTGGAAGTGGACTTCTTCCTCATGTATTTAGGCATGATTTGAATATGGGAATTGTCATTATTGAAAATGTTTTACCATTTACTACTTTCGACACGAATAAGATTAATCTCAAATCGTAAAACGGATAAAAATATCTTTGATTAAAAAAATTTACGACTATTTTTTTTGGGTACTAAAACGTGCACGACCAAGGAGTTCCATCGTTCTAAGTTCAAAGCTAAACTTCGGTGGCCATTTGTCTCTTCTTTCCCAAGATATTCTAAACAAGCATATAAAATACGTAAATAGAAAGGATGTAAAGAAAAAGTTTCATTACTTACACCTAAACATTTGACTTATCCTTTTCCTTTTACATAAAAAGGTAAGTTTAAATCATGGCCCCTAACAAAGCATCATTTACAAGAAAAATAAATTTTTTAACTCGTAGGATGCCCGATATTTTTTATTATATTTATTTATTATTCATATTAACTTTTATATGTTTTATAAAGTTAAAACAATTAATATGAATTAAAAACAAATTTGTTTCATTTTTATTTTTATAATTTCTTTATTCACTGAAATAATTTAGAAGAAAATATATAATTTCATGTTAAAAATTTCGTTAATAATTAAATCAAGGTAAATATTAATGATATTTAGCTATTAAATGACTATTTATTATTTTTGCAATTAAGTTGATAACTCTTTGCGGTCATGATAATTTTGTTAATAATTATATATTTATATTGGTTTTAATAATAAATTATGTTATTCATCGGTTTTCCTAATACAAAAAAGAAATATTCTTGAATTACTCATAAAGAAAATTAATGAAAAAGTAAATATATTTTTCAATTAAAATCATGGTTTTACTATATGTTGACATGAAATTTTTACATTTTTATTTTAGAAAATTTATCACGATTGCTAAAAGACTAAAATTTATTGTAAATTTAATACAAATGAAGTAATTAAGGTATGTTAAGGTGAATATATAACTAAAAATCGAAAGTACGTCATTCACAAAGAATTCAATAAAAAATTGAATGATTTAATAATGATCCAAAATGAGAAATAGAGAAAGTCCTCTTGACAAAAAAAAGTGGTGTGTGATTATATCATTACCTGATTATATATTTGAATGAAAATCATGGTTTTACCATATGTTCACATGAAATTTTAATATTTTTATTTTAGAAATGTTTTCATAATGATCGAAAATGAGAAATAGAGAAAGCCTTATTGACAAAAAAAAGTGGTGTGTGATTATATGATTATATATTTGAAATAAAATCATGGTTTTACTATATGTTCACATGAAATTTTTATATTTTTATTTTAGAAATTATCATGATAATTAAAAGACTAAAATTTATTGTAATTTTAATAAAAATGAAGTAAATCAAGCTATGTTAAGGTGTTAGCACCCAAAAAAAAGGTATGTTAAGGTGAAAACATAACTAAAAATCAAAAGGACATCATTCAGAAAGAATTTAAATAAAAAATTGAATGATCTCATAATGATCCAAAATCAGAAATAGAGAAAGTCTTATTGACAAAAAAAAAGTGGTGTGTGAAGTGATTATATGATTATATATCATATTATAATGTTTTTTTTAAAGGTTGTACTATTTGTAATATGATTGTATAAATAAATTAGTATTTTAGGCTTTTAAATTATTAGATAAAATTATGAATAATTTGATCAAAACAGAGTAGCCAATTAAAAATAATCAAATATGCAATATGAATTTAAAAATAAAAAATATGTTTTCTGTTCAATTTAGTTTAATTATATCATTCACTTAATTAAATTTGCTTAACCAACTTCTTACGGTTTAGTTTATAAAATATTATCTATATTCCATATATAAGGAAAAATATTTTATACCTAAACTCTAGGAGACTATTTGGGAAGAAATACATTTCAAAGTAAGAATGATTTATTTGATTTTTTTCTATTATACAAGTAATTTCAAACATAAATAATTAAAACATATAAATATAGGATTATTATCTTTATTTATTTAGATTTTATAAGTGAGATTAAGATGATAGCATATAACCCTTTAAAAATATTAAATAAATAAAAATAAATAAAGTGAGATAGGTGTCTCGATCTTAATATCGCTTGTAGAGTTTGAAAATACTATTGACAATGTATTGGATAATAATTCCTTGTGTGTGTATATATTTGATCTTTCACTTAAATTTTGGAATTTTTTGAATAGCCAAATAATTTTTAGGTTAATATTTGATACATTGACATTGAAAAATTTTAATTTCACAAGTGGGTTTAAAAACAGCCATACTTATGTGATGATCACACTTTATTTTTAATTATTTTTTTAATAATCCCCAGGGGATATATCTCACTCAATAACTTTGCTTATGGAGTTTATAAATTCCACTATCAACATATTTGATCATTTCTCATAATCTTTTGAGTTCGTATTTGATAATGACAACTCAAAATAAAAAGTCTTAATTTCACAAATGAAGTTAGGAGACTTTTCATGTGTCTTTCTTTTGAACAGTTTTTTTTAAATTTTTTTAATATATCCTAAAAGTATGTGCTATCTTGTTAATCTCACATGTGAATTCTAAAAAGTCAATTTATGTTGTTAAAATAATTTTTCTAATATTTTAGATATACTTATTTGATAAATAGCATAAAAAAGTAAGAATGATTCTATGTGAATTTTAAATATCCTACGTGTCATTCGAAAACCGTTGACGTAACTAAATCTTATCAAGAACATTTGTATAATATAATATAATTATATTTGACAAAAAATAAATTTCTTTAGTGACTTGTAAGTAGTATAATAATTTAATAATAAGATTTAACAACGAAATATATTTTAAATCATTTGAACATCTTACATGATAGCTAATGCAAATAATTTTGAGTTGTCACATAATATGTCACGTATACAATATAAATAAAAATTTGTGTCATCTAACGGATTTAAAATTAATTTCATAATTTCAAAAATATTAAAAATATATTTACAAAAAAATAAAAATTTATAAATTGATTTATATGCGATAAAACATTTAACTATAAAGTACATTTAGCCATTAAGTCTACAAATAACACCAATTAAAGAATAGTATTTTTTTATATTTGAAATTAAATTTGATCACAAAAATTAAGAATCAAACATTTTACTAACAAATTACACAATCATTAACAAAAAAATTAATGATTTCTTAGGTAAGTAAAATGTAACATTTTGATTGAAAACTGGCATTTTAAAGTCTTCTTATTTCTGCAGCCAAAGCATAAACTTAAGCTTTTTAAGCAATTAATCTAAACCTAGCGTTAGAAGGAACCAGCCTCTCATACTCTCATCATTATCGCATCAAGAAAACACACTTTTTTATGTTTCATGGCATGAGAAATGCAATAGGAAATAATACAATCATAAAAAGAAGACAAGATTAAGCATAAATTTTTTTTTTTTGGTTTACAAGATTAAGCATAAATTTTGAAAAAGGTTCTAAATTACTTTGATATCACAAGTCTTAACGGGACATGAGATTTTGGGAATAATACAATTGACAGGTTTGGAGTTCAATAGCAGTCATCTAATCTGATGTAATAATGATGACTTTAAGATTCGAATCATATTTTAAAGTTATTATCATTGAGAAAATTTTATCGTTTACAACTTTCGAACTAAATAAAATTTGTTTCAAATCGTAAAAAGGGATGAAAATACTTGTGTTAAAGAAAAAAGTACTCCAAGGCGAAATGTCTTGTTTTATTAGCTCCTATAATGTTGCTAGGCCCTCCAAATATATGAAAATTTCAGAAAAAAAAAAGAACATACCCATCAGCATCACTCACGAGTCTGAGACACACAGTTTCGGTCTGATCTCAATCCCCTGGATAACGAGTCCACCCTTCTCGTGAAGGGCCTTCACCTCCAAAACACTCATTTCTAGTTCCCCATCAATGCATCCCTCATAAAAGAACTCACCCAGCTCCATCTCTAGCCATCCATCTGCCCTCTCCTTCGGGTACTGATCATCGCTTGCTCTAGCTGCTACAGATGCTCGCACCCCCAAGAATCGTCTTCGGTTAAACAGCCCTATTCCACTTCGGCTTGGTACAATCTGGTGTCGCTGTCTCCGGTCTCGTTGCGCATCCAAAAACACGCTTCTCTTACGACGTTCACTGCCAGCAAGTCCGACGCTAACCTCCACCGGATGGAAATCAAAGCCATAAGCTCCGCTTGTTGCCTTGAACACAAGGAAAGCATTATAGTGCGTCATGGGTGAAAGAATGGAAAGACTAATTTTCCCACGGATTTCAACCCAACAAACCCTAATAAGCTCTGCTGCCTCTTCAAACCTGTTTTACATCAAATGCTTACGTCTTAACAATAAAAAACAAGTCGTGAAAAAAAAAAAATATTGGGGTGGAGAAGTAGAGTTCTCTCCCATTAATGTATTGTTTGTTTGGATTTCACTGCACTCTCGGCGTACTCCAACGAAAAAAAATTGGTGAAAGAACAAAATTCCCTTTTTCCTCCAGATTCAAATATTTTTGTATTATTTTATTAAAAACATTCTTTTTTTAATAATTATTTTTTTCTTTCTCTTTTTCAATCCCACAATCAATTTAATCTTCTATCCAAACTTATTCTCAATTTTTTAACCTATTTTACAGGATATATAGAAAGAGAGAGACCTGGACTCAGGTACAGAAACCCATCTCCAATAAGTTGGGGTGTCACTCCATACAATGAAGAGGTCCCTGGCAGATAGCATGTAACATTTTTTGCCACTTCCTCTTTCCAATGAAAAGCTCTGCTTCATGAAGATTAGCATCGTTAAAAACTAAGTTAAATAAAAAAAAAGCAGATGCTTTTGTGAAATCCCAATACAAGAACAAAACATTCATCATATTTGGTAATAGATACCATCAATTAAAAGTGTAGAGTTGGTGGGCTTGATGAGGTTGAAGCAACGAATCAATTTGAGGGCCAGGAGCAGAAGGAAATTGCAAAGAAAAAGATTCAGCAAGCACGGTAGAGTTTACTAATAAAGTCAAAGATGTTTACAATTTTTTAGATCTCCTTACTTTGCCTTTTACTTTATCACAAGTGGCTGAAAAAAGAATGCTGAAAAAATATTAATTACACAAAAACTAAAATCAAATTGAATAAAAAATGAACAAATAACTAAAATGTAACTCATACGGCATACCCAAAAATTAAACATATCTAAAAATTAAAAATAGGTAATAAAAAATACAACAACTACACAAAATTACTTTTTTTTCTTCGTAGAAGGAAAATAAATGGGATCAAAAGCAAATACTAATATTTTTGAAAAATTAAAATTGCAAATCAAAGCATCAAAATTTCACTAGTAAATTTTTCGAGTTTTTAACTTGCCTAAATGGAAATTAAATTACATAACAATGATATAAATTTTTTTCATTACAATTTTTTTTAAATAAAAAGAAGAGTAGGAATTACCTTTCGGCCACCATCAATTATGACAGCATTTTCACAAAGGCTGAGATAAAGCTGTTCTTGGAAGAGAAACAGCGAGATAAGGAAATAGTATCCTGGTATTCGGAAGGCATGAAGCTTTCCCAAACGGCGTCGGAGTCGGAAGCCGATTTAAAGATGGTTGAAACAAGCGACAATCTACAGGCATCTCGAGGGGAGGTACAGGAAAGGACGGCGGCGATGCAATCTTCTGGGAGAGCGTTAAGGTCGAAAGTGCATCAACCGATCCCTCCATTGTCTCCTTCTCCTTCTTCGCTCCCTTCCATTTCAGAAACCTCAGATTTCACGAATCGGTCAGAATTAGTTGGGTTAAGTGGGACAAGATGGTAGTTGGGGATGTTATGCTGTTAATAAATAGGAAGTGAATGGGAAAGCTTAGCGGTTAAGTCAATGGCGTGACAATGGTATCCCCAAAGGTAACTGTGCCTCTGGAATGTGTGGCTCTAGATTCAGCATTCTCAGTTGGCTACAGCCAAAATATACCATTTTCATTTACTCTATATATATATATATATATATATATACATACCAATTTTATAACACTTGTCCTTTTTTAATAAATATTTTTAAATTTTTAATATTTTTAAAAAATATATATTAATATATATCACTTTATCACTTCATTAATTTTGTCCGAAAAAAAATCAATGACAGTTTATATATGTTTACTTTTAAACATTTATTTATATTTTTATTTATCAAAATTATCATCTTTATACATAATATTTTACAAAAGATTTTTTAAATATTACAAATAAAGATAAAAACGGACACATATCTCACCTTTTTATTATTTTTATATTTTGTTAAAAATATTTGGTAAAATTTTAATGTGGCTCACAAAATTTAGAAACTTAACTGCCGTTATGTAACGATAATAATTCTTATGTATAGTACACAAAAAATTAGAAAAGAAAAGTTTTTTTTTCTTTCGTTTTGAAAAAAAACAAGTGAAAAGAACAGTTAAATCAAACTTTGCACCCTACATGCTCTTAATTTCTTTCAAATGCACTTGTATCAATTCATGTAACATGTTTATAAAAAATGCTTGTAAGCTTTTATATTATTTTATCAAAACATTTAATGGTAATTTGGAATTTTAGTTTTTCTTTTTAAATTAGTTCTTGTTTATTGTAATTTCTAATTTAAATAATAAGATTTATTTTATAAATAAAAAATTTTTAATTATAATGAACTTAAGATTACTGTATAATATCAGCTTTTTTCTCTCTACAACTTTTCAAATCTTACCTTTCATCCATAAGATAAATTTTAAAGTTTGTTCAAGATATTGTTGATGTCAATTTATATATATATATATATATATATATATATATAGATAGTTATATATATTGAGATATATATGGGTAGATAGATTTGTGTGTGGTGCACATTTTATAGTTTTGGAGCAATAGGAGCAATCCACGTCACTCTCAATCAAAGATAGTCAAAAAAAGTTTCGCAGAAAAAATAGAAAGATTGGGAGAGAGAGGAAAGGGACAGATCCTACTCTTTTACGCTGTTTTAGACTATGGCAATGTTGGATAGGGCCTAAACTTTGCACATTACGTGCTCTTAATTTCTTTCAAATGCACATGCATCAAGTCAATGCATAGCATGTAACACGTTTATAAAAAATGCTTGTAAGCTTTTATATTATCTTATCAAAACATTTAATGGTAATTTGGAATTTTAGTTTTTCTTTTTAAATTAGTTCTTGTTTATTGTCATTTCTAATTTAAATAATAAAATTTATTTTATAAATAAAAATATTTTTAATTATAATGAAATTAGAATCACTATATAATATCAGCTTTATTCTCTCTACAACTTTTCTTTTTTTTGGTGTAAACCACAAGTTTTCTCATCCGTTTTAACGGTCTGAGACTAATTCTGTTCGAGATTTAGTCACAGTTAAGACTCTTCACCCCTCCACAAACTCTCTACAACTTTTCAAATCTTAACTTTCATTCATAAGATAAATTTTAAAAGTTTGTTAATGTCAATATATATTTACACATATTTATATACATTTACACATTTATTTATATACACTGAAAGTAATATAGGTTGATAGATATGTGTGTGGCGCATAGAGGTGGCAAAAATTGGCCCGAGCCCGAAAACCCGCCTGAATCCGCCCGAGATCGAACCGGGACCAGCCCGAATTGACCAAAAATGTCACGACCCGAAGACCGCGACTTTCACTTGATTCTTATACTTTTCTTAGGACACAAATTTATGGACTAAATTTTTCGTTTTCATTTTAAGGTTTGTATTCGGTGTCAATGTAGTCACTATACTATTTAGGTGACCTATAGTCATTTCATTTAAATATTTAACAAACACGGAAACGGTTCTTAGTTACATCCCGACTTGTTAAACAGAATATGTACTGTGCATAAATTTAAGTCTTACATGTAAACAAGTATTTTATAAGAAATATATACCTCAGAAGACTAGTACCAAGTCCATATACCATCTTCGATGCCCACTGAGCAGCTCACATGGCAGATGTTAACTTCAATAATCTGAAAGAGATGAAATTTAGTGGGGTGAGCAAAACCACGGCTCAGTAAGATACTAATATAAATACATGAGTAGGATTACACTGTCTTAAACTGCAATGCTTAAAACTTGTAAGGATGCAATTACAGTTAATCCTTTCTCATCGATACATCTCATTATCACTTCTCATTTTCACTTTTCATTTCATAATCATACTTGTATGCTATCATCTCATATCGATTCTCATATTTACTTTTCATTTCATAATCATATTTCTGTATTCTATCATCTCTTATCGATTCTCATATTATCTCTTATCAATTCTCATATCATCTCTTATCCATTCTCATATTGTGGATCATGATCACGGTGGTACGAAGTTATAATTCTCTTCAGGTAATTCTATATTCATGTTTCATATCATATCATGACATCATATAGATAAAATATCGTTACCACCGAGTCATGGTACTCCTCATATATTCTTCATGTTTAATTGAGATATCCTATCGAGTCACTTTACATTTAACAATCATATTCCCGTCTTATATCAATTCATATCACTTATCGTATGAGAATTTATGATCACGATAGAGTAAGATCAGAATTCTTTTCATATCAATCTTATGTTCATATATCATATCATATCATGTCATAATATAGATGAAATGTCAATAACGTCGAGTCATGACATTCTTCATGAAATTCTCATATACTAAGCATATTATCATATCATGGTTTAATATGCAATTCATGTAATTTTTCTATATAAACCGCTATCATTTCAAATCATATCATATATACTTTAGGACATGCTCAACATATGAATTTTCAATTCATTTCAAATTTGCCTTTAAGGCATGACAGAAACATGTTCAATGTCAGTTCATGTAATCGTTTTCGGAGCATGTCTAAAACATATGCGGTTTTAAAACATTTTTCATATACTATAACTCATATCAGGTTTAGAGTTCATATCAAATCAATCTATACTCTAAACTGCCTGTCATTTCAAATTCGATACAAAATCGTATATAAATCATGTAAGTGTCAAAATCATTTATCATATACTTTTAAAACATATTCTGTAAATCATATCAGGTCTAGAGTTCATATCAAATCAAACTATACTCTAGACCGCATATCATGCCATGTTCGACACAAAATCACATATAAATCATATAAGTGTCGAAATCATATCTCATGGACTTTTAAAACATGTTTAAAACATGTACTGTTTCAAAACATATTTCATTTCAAATTTGTTTCATGTACAGTATAAATCATGTCAAGTCTAGAGTTCATATCAATAAAATCATACTCTAGACTTCATATCATATCAATAAGACTATGCTAGATCCCTATCATCTCTATCAATAAAGGCTTAAATCACTGTAGCTAGCAGTGAAATCATATCATCGTCTCCGGGAAACCAACTAGGGTGTTATCTATGGCCATAGACCTCATCTCTCTCAGCCCCACTGATCAGGCGTGATTGAGACCTGTCCACAACTATTGTCGGACAAGCATATCTGCCTAATGAGCAAAGCTCCAATTAGGCGGTTTCCACTATGCTTTATTGAATTTAATTCTCTTAGGGTGCCTACAGTCTCATAAAACATTTAAATCTATAGCTTTATTTTCAATATCATGTAAAGCATATGGTAAAATTCTGTATGATATTTCATATATCAAAATATATATATAAATATCTACCATATACTTTCATTTCAAAACAAATCAATACTTTTCAGTATTCATATAAACATTATTAAAATGTTTCAAGTTGCAAGAAAGCATGCTTAAATGCGATGCTATAAAACATTTCAGTATGCAACTTCGGTATTATTTCCATCAAATACGCTGAAGCGATTCATTTAACTTTATCACCATCAGTTATTCGATTTCAAGACTTTCTTTCTGTCAAATCACTAAATCACTATTCAAATCATTCAAGATTCATTTCATTCAGTATTCAGATTGCTCAATACTCTAATTATTTAATAACCAGATCACTTGGTATTCAAACCATTCGGTATTCAATATCCTTTTTCGATAATTATCGACTATAATAATCAATTGTACTTTTGTTACCGATACTAGAACCACATCATCAGTGTGAATCCTCTTAGTATCTATGAGCATCTAAATATCATGTTTCCATATAGCCATCAGGATACTGAAATTATGAAATACTAATATCCTCATTCGATATCTATTCCAGAGTCGACATCGAGGATCGTAGAACCACAAGATCAATAATCGCTTATCAATTCCATTTATGGTTTGACCTATTGGTACATATTCAGAATTTTCGACTTGTGGTTCAATTTCATTCACTATTATAAAATCATATCACAATCCTCAATTCACTTTTCATATGGCCTGTAGAATGTAATATCATGCTAAAATTATCTATAAAACGTCCTCAATTAGATTTTTGATTGGCAATTTACCACTTAAAAGAATTTGCCAATTTCCACTATCAAAAGCGTTTCAATCATTTGAGTTGTCTTGCGACTATCAATATTATTGCAAAAATATCAGTTCACATCTATTTAACATCGATATCACAATCATACCACTAAGACGGTCCATTTATTTGAATCTATCAATTCTATAATCATCACCCGATTGATAATTCCGCCATTCTATCATTTGACCATCTAAATCACAACTTCGATTTTTCTCTTTTAAGTTGTATCATATAATTATCATCACTTTTATCTGTGATCCGTCTAATAATTAATTTCACCTCAATCTCAACTTGATACCATTTGTGATATTAAAATCACTTGATTTATCAATTCTATAAGGTTTAGACCATATCATTCATCACATTATTGTGTTCAACGATCTATCTTCTCATTGATTTCAATATCAAACCTTTCCGGTAATACCATAAAGTTCTTTCAATGTTTATTTTCAATAGTTATTTCCAAGATTCCATTTATGTGAGAAACTTAATCTGTTTCCTCAAATAATTTCCTAAAATTTCGGCAGCATAACGGCTTAATTCTTACTAAGCCTCCTGCAAGGAAACCACAATTTATAACTACAGCTGTTGATTCTCACAATTCCTACATCTCTACTAAGACCCCTACCATCAGTTGTGGGTCCTCTTAGCATTTTTAATATCAATTAAATCAATGCATCATATATAAAAATATCACAATTCTATTAAAATCATTTCATCAATGCATCATATAAAATCATAATTCCCACATACAATATGATGCTACTAATGCTTTATAAAAGTATCTTACTTGTTCACCAAACTTAGCGCACTTTTCGATTTTCGAGTCTTGGCGAACTCCACCATTCGTCTCATTTCCGTTTTGCTACAAATATAAAAAATTAACATATATTTTCATTTAGAAAATACTTCAACAATTTCTAATAAATTCCATAAAAATATATCGAAATTTTCTCATTTCATTTTTTTTCTTACCTATTTCTTTCTTTTCTTCTTCCTTCTTTTCTTTCTCCTTTTCTTTTCTTTTTCTTCTTTCCTTTCTTTTTCTTTCCTTTTTCTTTTCTGTTCTTTTTTTTCCCTGGCCGAACCGGTTCAGATCGGTTCGGTCGGTTCACCCCTTGCCGGCCGGTTCACCCTCCGACGGCCACCATCTTCGGCAGTTCGACCACCCCAAAGCTTCCCGCGACGGCCATGAAGCCGGATCTGGTCTCCGTTTTGCGATTGGCGGCGCGGACGGTGATGGATCTCGAGTGGGTCTCGGCCTCCTTCTTCCGCCCCTTTTCTCTCCCATTTCTCTCTTTTCTCTCACCGCCGGTCGTTCATCCTGCTTGAACTGACTTCACCGGCACTGATGGTAGCGGCGGCGGTGCCTAGATCGGGCGGCTTTCCTCTTTTCTTCCCCTGTTTCGCTTCATGCTCCACCCGCTTTCCTCTTTCTTTTTCTTCTCTCCTCTTTCGGTTCTCACCGTCGCCTGCCCCTCTTCTTTCTCTTCCCCGTACGGCGACGGTTTCCCCTTTCCCCTTTCTCGCCGGCATTGCCGGCCTTCACGCCTCCCTCCCTCTCTTCTATTTCCACAGAAGGAGGTAGGAATCGGGTTGGCACCCCGATTCCCTCCCTTTTCTTTTTATTTATTTATTTATTATATATATAATAATAATAACAACTATAATATATATAATTATTATACACCATAATTATATATATACACTATTCATAATATATATTTAAATACTTATTTTGTATCAAAATATATGCTTATATATATATACTTTTTACACTTTTAACACAAAATAATATTTATATTTATCCAAGGTATATTTATATAATATCATTATATAAATATATCAAAATATTTTTATTTCTTATTAAGTTTTGGATTTCTAAATATCCAAAATTATTTTCTCCATTTTCTTATTTAATTTGGATTTCCATTTATCCAAATTAAATTTCCTTCTTCATGTCTTATTTCCAATTTGATTTTTTTTTCATTTCTTATTTAATTTGGATTTCACTTTGTCCAAATTAAATTTTCCGGATACCTTATATTTATTTAGAAAATTCTCGGTCTTCACAAAAAAAGTCAAAGGCCTGTAACCGAAAAAGCTCGAAACCGAAAAAGCCCGAAACTGAAAAAGCCTGAAACCGAAAAAACTCGAACCCAACACAACCCGAACCCGACATAACCCGAGCCCGATACGATCCGAAACCGAGACCGACCCGAACCGAAAACCGAAAAAACCGAATTTATAACCCGAGAAAACCCGAATTATAATTATATAATTAGTATTTAAAAATAAATAAATAATTTATACACTTTTTAATTAAAAAGTTTAAAATTTTGAAAAAAATTATTATTTATTATACAATTTTATCAATTATATATTACCAGCATAATAAATATTGAATCTTTTTAATTAAATTAAATTAATTTAAAACACCATAATATATGATATAATATATAATATCAAATAATCTTTAATATTATCCTTATTGCATTTATAATAATAAATATATTATTAAATTGACATTTGATTTTATTATAAAAATCATGTTAACATTTTATTATTTTTATTTATAATAAAATTTTAATTTTAATACAATAATAAATCAAATATATAAAAATTATATAATTTCAATATTTGTTTGAAACTTTGAATTTGATATCTTGTGCAACACATTAAAAATATTTTTAATAAAATTAAATTTAAACTATATTTTCTTAACGTTTCAAGTATAGAAAGATATTAAATTTAGATTAAAAAAAACCTAATCTTAAAATTAAAATTCAAATTTTTAAGATTAGAAAAAGTTAAGTTATTAAATTAAACAATACAAGTACAATTTTTTTATACTTGGGTATCATTAAAAGAGAAAATTATAGTGGTAATTTTATTTTTAGCATTAAAACAAAAGACATTAAAAAATCAAGCTAGTGATAATTAATTATTTATTATATTATAATAATCTTATACATGAATAAACTAGTTTGGTATCTTGTAATAATGATTTGTATATTATATTATAATAATCTTTTAAGAATAAATTATGTAATCTCCTAGTATGTAAGTATTATTTTGATAGAATTAAGTATTTATTAAAAATAATTTCTTTATTATCTATTAAATGTAAAATTAAAGTGTGGATAAAAATAATAATTCTAATAGTAAATTAAAGTGTAATTTAATAATATATTAGAGTTGTATTACTATGTAAGTGGTAATTTTAATAAAATTTATTTTTTATACTTTGTTAATATTATTATTAATTATGTTTAAATAACTAGCATTATATTAATTAATTTAGTAATATCTATTATTTAACATTTTAATTAGATATTCAATCAATTGGTGTATATCTAATATTATTATGTTAATCTAATATTATTATGTTAATGTGAACATGAAAAAAATTAGTACTCAATTTGGAATAGTTTTTTTGATGGCAAATAAAATACATAATATAGTTAATAAATAACATCTTATCATAATGATTTGTATGTTATTATAACTTTAAAAACAATATTTTATCATGTGATATATAATCAACTATACAAGTTCTTAATTATATAAAATAGATTATTAATATATTTATCTTGTCTAATGATTTGTATGTTACATTATAATAATCTCTTACCATGTAATATATAATAAATTAAATAATCTCTCATAGTATATTATAGTTTTAATTTCAGACATTTTTCATTCCAATTTCTTATCATGCTTTTAGAATATACTTTTGTTTTTAATTTCAAACATTTAATCTCTTAGGATGTTTTCATGTAATTTAGTTTAACTTGATCAATTAATAATCATAATATTGTATGATTAAATAGATATTGACATTCTCAACTACTTTTTTAGTCAAAAAAAGTGTTTTTTTTAATTTATTATAATGAGTTACAAATAAAATAATAAACATAATATACTATATATATATATATGCATTAAGATTTACATTATAATAAAATGTCATATATGTTAAATTTATTGAACTAAGAGTATCTAAATTCCAATGACCCAATATTGACCCAAAAAAAA
The DNA here is from genome assembly GCA_032173925.1 of Heritiera fomes. NCBI lineage: Eukaryota > Viridiplantae > Streptophyta > Magnoliopsida > Malvales > Malvaceae > Heritiera > Heritiera fomes. The sequence continues at coordinate 480,980 of JAPDPM010000026.1, forward strand.
ACACAATGACTCAATAAGTTATTGTTAAGAGTATAAAGCTATTTATATAAATGTTTAATAGTTTAGTGTGATTTATTTATAATTTGTTAGTTATTTATTTGTATAGCTAATACTTTTGGATTTTCACTTTCTTTTATTTTTACTATATATTTGGCTCATTTAAAAAATAAATTTTTATATAATTATTAATATATAATTATATATTTTATAACAAATGTAAATATCACAGGAAATTAAAAAAATAAATAATAATTATCAAGTAATAAAAACATTAAAATGTAAAAATTTATATTTATATAAATTTAGTCAAAACAACAATATTTTATTTATGAGAGTTTCGTGTGAAAGGAGATCTGTTTGATTTTCATTTTTCAATTCCCTCCAAACAAGCTTTTGCCACATTACTAAAAAATTTCAAATTCTTTGGGAATATGCCTTTTCCCTCACTTGAGAATCACATGAAAAAACTTCAAAAGCAAACTTTGAAATATATTTATCTCAATATACTGTCATGCAATGTAGATATGATAATTAAAAAAGAAATTGTGTTTAGTATATCAATATAAATTTTAATACAATAATTTTTATATTTTATATGATACAAATATATTTGATGCAATACGAATACAATATATATACTAGAGGTGGCAAATGGGCGGGTCGGATCGGGTTTGGGTTGGATCATTTTGGATCGGATTATTTCGAGTTAAGAAAAAATCGGATCATTTTGGATTTGGATCATTTCGAGTTCGGATAAGGTCGGGTTTGGGTCAAGGAAAAATTGGTCTATTTCGGGTTTGGATCATTTCGGGTTCGGATAAGGTCGAGTTTGGGTCAAGGAAAAATCGGTCTATTTCAGATTTGGATCATTTCGGGTTCGGATAAGGTCGGGTTTGGGTCGTTGACTTTTTTAGTCAATTCGGGTTCGGATAAGGTCGGGTTTGGGTCGTTGACTTTTTTAGTCAATTCGGGTTGGTCGGATTTGGATTCGGGTCGATTTGACAGATTTATTGGATTAAGCTTTGGTCATCTTGATGTAATTTATCTGCTATAAAAATCAACTGAAACCATATTTCTAAGAACTACAAAACTCATGAATATAAAATTGTCTTCTTACATGACCTATAGTACAATTGGGATTGAAATAATCAAAATATTTAATAATCTGTATAATAGTTTTCTTTATAATATATTTACCAATATTCATAAATTAATTACGTTAATTAATAACTTTTGAATCAAAGTGATTTAATAATCCATACTAAATATTATAAAACAATACTATATATCTCTCTTTAATTTAGTTTAATTTTTTATAGAATAATTAGAGACATTAGTGTAGATGATATAGCTTCTGTACTCTATTATAGATTAACCATTAAATAATTATACATTATGTTCAAATGAATGCAATATAAAAGCGAATATTTAAATTAAACTATATTAAAAATATATATAACACTCATATTATTGAAAAAAATTATATTTTTACTATATTAAAATACTTTGATATTTAATTTTAACATTTAAATATTTATTAATAATATTAAATTTAAGTTTGAATATTTTCAGGTTTGGGTAAATTTAGATTCGAATCAATTTGGATTCGGATCAATTTGGGTTCGGATCAATTTGGGTTCGGATCAATTCGGGTTCGGATCAATTCGGGTCGGATCAATTTGGGTTCGGGTTAATCTAAATTCGGATAAATTTGGGTTTGGATAAATTCGGGTTCGGATTCGGTCGGGTTTGGATCAATGTAAATTCGGATAAATTTGGTTTCGGATCAATTCGGATTCGGATCGGGTTGGATTTGGATTGTTGACTTTTTTAGTCAAATCGGATCGGTCGGGTTTGGATTCAGGTTAATCGGGCGGATTTTTCGGGTCGGGTCAACTTTTGCCACCTCTAATATATACGAATTATTAAGTCTAATATAATGTAATGTCTATTATAATCGTTTTAATTATAATCAAAATTCAAAGATGATTTTTTTATTACAAGGAAAATATTAAATAAATGAGGATGGGGGTGTTGGATTCAAACCCAAGACTTACAATATGTCACAACTCATCTTTAACCACTAGGCCAAGAGGTTGATGGCAATTCAAAGATGATTTTTAGTAGTCGGAGTTTGTGGACAAAAAAATTAATTAGTACAGAAATCCAGATGCTTCCAAGGCAAAAGTTTACAATAACAGAAATGCTTTCATTTCTTGCAAATGCAATGCAAGATTTAAAACTTTTTCAATGTCTTTTACATCTTCGAGTATTTTACTTGTTATTCTTTTTACGATAATTAATTAATTATAATTAAAAATTATGTATTGGTCCATCATTTACAAGTGCGAACTTTATGTATTATTTTGATAGATCTCACGTGACTTTAAATTTTGATTAATTAATTATAATGTAATAATTATAGATGATATGTTCTCTTTTATTATTGTAGATAACTACATTCTTCATTGGTCCACTTCCAATGTTTTCAAAATCATCCAAACCAAATTTCTTAATATATATTATAAAATTCTCATTTATTAAATTTTAACTTTAATTTAGTATTTCTATTATATTTTTATTTAACTATATAAAATTAAATTAATTATTACATTCAAAATTATAAAATATTTATAATTTATAAAATTTTAAAATAATTTGACTAAGCCCGCTAAGCCCGATTAAAACCGGACCGAACCCGAAATCGGACTGAACCGAGAAAACTCGCAATCGAAAAAATCCGAAACTGAGAAAACCCGCAACTGAAAAAACTCGAGACCGAGAAAACCCGCAATCGAGAAAACCCGAGACCAAAAAAACTCGATACCAAAAAAACCCGTAACCGAAAAAACCTGTAACCGAAAAAATCCAAATCAAAACCCGTCCGAATCCGCCTATTTGCTACCTCTAGTGGCGCACGTCATATAGTTTCAGAGCAATATTAGCAATCCACGTCACTCTCAATTAAAAATATAGTCAAAAAAAGATTTTTTAGGATTGCCTTTGATATTATTAATTAAAGAAGTAAAAGAGAAGAGAAAAAGGATCGAGTTTAGCGAATAAGGGATAGAGAGAGAAATTGTTTTGGAGAAACAATAGAAAGATGGGGAGAGAGAGGAAAGAGACAGATCTGACTATTTTACGTTATTTTTGAGGACGGCAATGTTGGATGTGGCCTAAACTTGTCGGCTTTGGGTTTTTTCAAATATCTTTTTTTTTCACATAATTTTTTGGCTGAAAGGATGAGAAGGAAATGGAAGGAAGGAAATTTTTTTTCTTTTATGTCTCGGTCAATTTTCCATTTTTTAGAGATTGGTTTTTTCTTTGATTTATATTATGCTTTCAGTAAAATTTTTTAACTTCACATGTAAGATTAAAATAATAATACATATCTTTTAAAAATATTAAAAAAATAATAAAAAATAAAATAGAATATTTGTTATTATTTTAACTTTATTTGTGAAGTTAAAAAACTCCACTAATGATATATTGGATTATTATCCAAATAGGCTATATTTTTTACACATATGCTATGCAATAATTATCAAATATATCTTAAATCGTATCCTATAGTTAACTCAATTTATTGTTATAAAATTTGCACCTTCATTAGCGGTAAATTTATAGTAAACTTTATTCCTTTTGTGTAAATGTGGATTTCGTAATTAAACTGCCAATTAAATATTCTTGAAAACATGTATTAATTATTACAAATTTTAGACTAAGGCTTTGCTTGGTAGGGTAGAAAGAAAAATAGAAAGAAAGAAAATTAAAAGGAGGGAAAATTGGAAAGATGGAAAACTTTAATTTTTTTCCTTAAGTGTGCTTAGTATAAAAGATGAAAAAATGATGGAAAGTATATTTCTTTCCTCTTATTGCTTGGTAAAGTAAAAAAGTGAAAGGAAATAAAATTAAAAATAAAATAATTTTACCATCCTACCGTTATACAAATATTTATTAACTATAATTGTTTTTGGATAATATTTTTTTTTGGCATTTATTGAGTTTTCATTTTTAATAAGATTTTTTTAAAAAAAAAATCTAGTCAAAATAATTCATGAGTAATTAATTATTATAATTAATTATTTATATAATTAATTAATTAATTAATTATTAATTAATTATGTAAATGACTAATAATTGTTAAATACTCAACTCAATCATGAATAATGTCAAAAAAAAATGTCTAATACTAATAGAATTATTTTTATACAAAAAACTTGATATGCCATATGTCAATCCCCAAGAAAATAAAAGAAAACATAGATGTTGATATATATATATATATGTATATATATATGTATATATATATATATATGTATATATATATTAATGCATCAAGTACTATAAACAAGTCCATATTCAAAGTATTTTCATCCAAGAGTATTTCCTATTTTTTTCATTAGTAACGAAAATCAACCTATGTTCCAAGCAATAAAAGTACTATGAAAAAAACTCCTAATGCTAAGAGTTCTTTTATTTACTCATCATCTTCAAAATTAACTCTTTACGTCGTTGAGTCGGAACTCCAAAGAAAGCCCTCATCCTTTGTTGGCTTTGATTTGGAAATAAAAAGGCATCGAGTTGGAGATCTTCAGGCACATCAATCCTCAACAACTCATCAAATACTTCAGTTTCGGAATAACAGTGTGGCCTTCCTTTTTCAGCAATAGCCAGTCCCTTTTCAACAATTTGTTGGATCAGAAGAATCGTATGTTGACAAGGAAGCTAAGTACCTTGGACTTGGATTTCGCAATTTGTACACTTGCCCTGCAAAAATTAGTGTGAGAAGGGCTTACCTTACAAATTAGAATCATAAACAATTGATTGAACAAAGAGGGTGGCATAAAACCACATATTTTCATTATTTCCTCTTGTTCAAAACCAAGAATCATTCTTGCAAATGTGGCCATATAGAAAAGGCAAATACAAACCTGTTCTAACTCGTACCAGATCAAGATGCACTTCACATATAGGAGTAGTTTTAAATAGACCGCCGCCAGAAGACATGGAGGGATGAATCTTAGCAGACCGTTTCACCAGCCGACCTATCAATCTAGCCAACTAGCCTTTACCATCTTTTCTTGGTCTTGTCACCATCACCTAGTCCCATAAATCAACAACTGGGAATTCTAGCACAGGCTCTTCCCTGGATTGCGTGACTTGACCATATTGTGTTCCCCAGTTTTCTTCATCCAATGTATCACTCGAATGAAATTTTTCCAGAGCATTGATATAAACTTGTGAAACTGGTTCCATGAGGATCCCTCAAGCAGTCAATTTTGTATGCAAAACTTAACTAGATGTTATATATTTCAAATAAATTGGATATTAATCAAGTGATTAACATTAGCAACATTGTAGCAAGACCTTCATATGGGACAACTTCACTTGAATCAGCTAAACCATGGTTTTCCTCTGGGATCCATTCACCCTCTTCCATCTCGTATATTTCATCCCTTCCTGCCCCTCAAAAAAACACCATAAGATCATATCTTCTGAATATATGAAATTTTTACGGTCATCTTCTGAACATAGCAAACTTTTACAAAAATTCAACAAAGAAATTTGTTATAGACCATGGGAAGGAAACTTAAAGTTCTCACCATCATTTGTCTCAAAAGACATTGTTGCATTAACAGCTGAATTGACAGGTAAGTTATAACCAGAGAGATAAAGATCAATTAGTGTGTCCTCTACCCTGAATTCAAAAGAAACCATTGTAAGACAATACATACTCAATAACTAATAGCATCAAAATATAGGATACAAAATGTCATAAGTAGCGCACCATTCTGACGATGGTGGTGGATTTTCAGACAGTTGAGTACAGGTGTCCTCTATTCGACCTAGTAATCAGAATTCTAGTAACTTGATTTAAAACATTGGAGTGAAAGAGAATCCAATAAATAGAATGTTATTTGCAAAAGTAAAAGGTATTATGGAGATGGAATTTATAACTATGAACATTTGAATCAGATTCATATATTGCCCTGCTCAAAGAAAAACTTGAATAGACCCTTTAAGAAGAAGTTTGCTAAACTCTCCTATGTCATCCTACAGCATAGTATTGAGTAAACACACTTACCTACAACAATAGATTCATCAGCAACATTCACTACAATGTCGCAAGCATTTACTACACTGCCCTGAGATGAAGAGTGACACTCCTCTCCGTCATAATACACATTGGCACATGGCTCATTTTGAATAGGATTATCAGCCACAACACCTTCCTGCGAAAGCATTTATCAATCATTAATCAAAAACAAAACAATGGAAAAGAGAAACAAGAATACGGTGAACAAAAGTAGTAAAAAGAAGGTGAGAGCTACCTACCTTGTCCTTGTGGAAGTCCAAAAGCACATAATTTCCATTCTCAAATTTGTAATAAAGACCATCCCTACTATTTTAGTACCATCTAGCATGAGGGTCATGGTAAAATCCACTACTGCAACAAATCAAACACTGACGTACGGTAAGGGAAAGAATAGCAGATTCTTGAGAAAAAATTGTAGAGAATTACAATTTGGATAAAATTATCAACAGTTGAAGGAAAAAAACAACCTACAATTAACTCAATTACGGTAAGCAGATTCTAGGAAGAATTAATCCTACTAGTAGCAATTTAATATAAAATTGGGAAGGAGGAAACCTAGCATGGAAGTAGAGATGCGTTTGAGGATCCCATACAAAGGAGCAATCGCTGTTCTGCAACTCAGTGGAATCAAGTTCCTCGCCTCCCGCCATCCTCTTGCCACTTTCTTTTTCCTTCAGAAGATGATTTTCTCTCAAATGGCGGATGGTGACCCGAACGGCTCTCAATGGCGGTCGAATCGACCAATGCAAATGGTGACCCGAACGGCTCTCAAAAGACGGTCGGAGAGAGCACATCGACAACGGAGAAGGAGAGATTGGGTGAGAACAATATATCTGAAAAAAATAAGGAAACCAAAGTTGATAATTTATTTTTTAGTAAGAGTAATTTTGTCTTTTCAATTAATTGATGCACATGATCCAATTTTCTTTTCTTTTTTCTGTCCGATTTGAACAGATTGATATTGTTTGAAGAACAAAAACAGTTTTCTCTCTCATTTTCTCTCCTTCTTCTTTTCTATTTTACCAAGCGGTCTCAAAATTTATTTTTCTTCCACTTTTCCTTCCCTAACTTTCTTTCCTTTCAGTTTTCAGTTGTACCACGCACAACCTAAATGTTCAGTTTAGGTCTTAATATTTAAGTTATATCTTCCACAATTTCTTGAACTTATTTTATTACAATGTTAACTATAACGCCACATCCAACATATTTCTTCCCAAATAACAGCACAATTTCTTAAGAATATGGATAACTAGTCCACCTAACGTTTAAGTCATTTTATCCTGCTTTTGACGGTGACAAATTATGACCTAACATTTAAGTTATTTCTTAATTAAAGATATAATCTTTAATTTGAATCAAATTAATAAGATACGTTTTCTAATAATTCAATTAAGGAGTTTTTAAGCAATTTGAGTCACACGCACTGTTAATAAAATTAACAACGTTATACAAAAAATAAAAAAAAATTAACATTTATCTTTTGCCTAATTTTTTTTCAAAATCTTTCAACAATTTCTATCTCTTCTCTCTCTAAATCTCTTCTTTTTTTCAATATTTTTCTTTTTTTTTTGAATTTTGTATTTTTTGAGCATTACAATAATGCTTTGAAAATCTATGACACTATGAATGCAACATATTCCTAGAAACCAATATGGGTATTCTTAAAAATATTTTCTTAATTAAAAACCCATCCCAAGAAACTCTTAGTTCATCAAAAGAATATCTCAAATCATTAAACGATATTTTTATTGCATCAAGGGAAAACATTATATTCTTGTTACGAGACCTTTTTTCGAACTCATTGTGATATTCATTTATTTACCATTCGTATGTATTAATAGATGTTTCATAATCATCTAAATGATCTCTACTTCGTAGGAGTAAAGAGAAACGGATAGTGGGCCCCATAGGATTTTTAGTGTCCTGGAGCAAGTGAAACTTAGCAAAAACATTATTTAGAGATAAATATAGTAGCAATAAGAATCTACACCTTAAACTCATATATTTATGCATTTTTTTAAAAAGCGTATAAATAATTTAGGAAATGACAATTAAGTAAACAGGTCAATAGAACTTTGATGAATATGTAGCAACCTATTTTAAGATACTTGCATATAGTTTACGATATCTGTATCTTTATATATATTTCTTATTAGGCGTAAAGCTCACCCTCCTCTTTTCCCACTTTTAGATTATTTGCAATAGTTCTAGTTCTGAAGATTTTGTGGGATTCCTTTGAGGCTATTAAAGTGTACGTTGAAGGTATATCTACTACTGTTATTTTGTATATTCAGACTTTATTATATAGTACTATAGTGTGTAGAAAATGGATATAAACCGAATAAAAACGGATGTAGATTATAGTAAGAAAGACGTAAGAAATTTGTGTAGGAACATTGTAGATTTTGATGAATATAAAAATACTGATATACTTGAGTTTGTTTTTTTTTTGGTGTAGATCACAGGTATTCTCATCCGTTTTAACGGTCTGAGATTAATCCTGTTTGGGGTTTAGTCACAATTAAGGCTCTTCACCCCTCCCCAAAGATTTGTTTAGTGAGAGTCGAACCCAAGAGTTCTTTTCACAAACTCAGCCTGCGTTGCCAACTGAGTCACAACCCTTGGGTTACTTGAGTTTGTTTATATACATCAAATTTATAGTGAATGGTTCTAAATACAGTAAGTGGAAATAAGAATATATATTCGATGTGTTAAATGATTGAACTGGGATCAAATCTGGATGATAGATATTGATTTAGCTAATTATGATTTAGCTTAATATTGATTTGGTAGCACTAAGCATAGTCCAATCGAATGAAGAAAATGTGAAAAATTTGTTGTGAAATTTAAGAAATTGGAGTGTGACAGTAATATCCAATATACTACCAGTAGAGTTTTTTGACTCCATGAGTGGGATTAGGATGATTACACATGTCCTTTAAAAATATTAAGAAAATAAAAATAAATAAATAAAATAATATATGTGTAACCATCCTAACCTCGTTTGTAGAGTCAAAAAACTCTACTGACGGTGTATTGAATATTAATCCATAATCTTAAGTCTTATATAATATAAAAAAGCAAAAACTCTTAGCTAATAGTTTAACTTTTTATACTTAGAACAATAAATTAATTTTAATTTTTTATAAAATAATCCTATTCAATTAATTATTTAATTTTTAAAATGATTAATATCTAATACACCGTCTATGATTTTTTTAACTCAACAAGCGGGATTAGGATGATTATACATGTCCTTTAAAAATATTAAGAAAATAAAAAATAAATAAAATAGGACATGTGTAATCATTCTAACCTACTTGTGGAGTCAAAAAATTTCACTGACGATTTATTGGATAATTATTCTTTTTAAAATATTTTAAATTAAAAAATTAGTTTTTAATTGTATTATCCTCATTTAAGTAAAATAAAATTTATCTTAGAATTAAATTTTTTATCACTTATTATTTTTTTAAATTAAAAATAATCATATATTTTAATTAAAACTAAATTTAAACTCATGCCATGCACAATGACAATTTCAATTTACAATGATTTAAAAAAATAAAATAGAATTTAAAAAAATTATTTTGAAATACATGTTGAATAATGTATTAAAAAACATTATGCATATACAAAATACAAAATTAAAAAATAATTTGAAATTAAATACTAATTAAAAAATTATGAAAAAATTAAATATCACAAATCTTAATATATTTAAATAGCTACAATTTTAATGAAAATAATTCTTACTTTATTCATCATTAATAACTTATTGGTTAATGTTGCATATTTTAAATTGATTTATTTTTAAATTTTAAAAGTGAATGATTCCAAATTAATCTTATAAAATTAATTAGTGTTGAAAACTTTATCTTTTAGGGTTTCTAAATTTTTTTTATAATAATATCAAACATTAAAAGTAAGTAAAGTAAAATTGTAAATAAAAATAAAAATAAATTATTATTTAAATTTTTAAAATTTAATTTAATTAAAAATAGTTAAATACAATATTTAAGATAATACATGCTTCAAATTAATAGATAATCCATATGGATTTTTTTTACCAAAATATTTATTGAACAATTAAATAAATAAATGATTGAATAAATAAATCTGAAAAATGAATGAATGGAAATTGAAAAAAGACATGGAAGTTTAATTTAGCACTAAAATATATAGCTTAAATATCCTATTTTAATTTTTGATAAAAGATTTAAAACTTTAAGGTAGTTCTAATCAAAATATATGGATTTTTTAATTTAAAAATAATATAATAAGTGATAAAAGAAAATTCAAATTCTAAGATAAATTTTATTTGATTTAAATGAAGATAATACGAATAAAATATTATTTTTTTAAAATTTCATATATTTTAAAATTAAATAATTAATGCAATAAGATTATTTATAAAAAAATTAAAATTAATTTATTATTCCGAAAGCTTTGACTTTTTATATATTTGTATAAGATATAAGATTATTATCAAAAACTAAATCTTATTGAAATTAAAAGTGTAACTTTTGATCAATGATCAGGTGATTATTCATAAATATTTTATACTTTAACAATAAAAAAGTTATCTTACCACACATATCACGTGTTCATTTAAAATACATGTCTTTTTTCTTTAAAAAAGTTCATCAAGTAAAAAATTTATACCAAAATTAATTATTTTTGTAAATATGTTTTCAATGCATGTAACAACAGTACATATATATTGATAAAAGATAAGTAAAGAAATTGATAAATGATATGAAATTTTTTTTTGTTTTTAATATACATAAATATAGATATTATCTTTTAGAAATTGAAATAGATAATTGATTTAAAAAGGTAATTAATTTATTTTGTAATCTTAATGTTTATATATTACTATTTTTTAAAAAATTGAATAAAATTATTATTTTTATTTTAAGATATTACACGTATTAATTTTTTAAATTATTCACATAAAATGCTTTACTTTAAGTCAACTACTTTAACTTTTATATATATAAAAGATTATATTAACGTTTTAAACTTTTTATAAAAAAAAAATTAGCAATGCTATTATATTATTAACAAATACAAGTATAAAAAAAAAGGTCAACATAATATATTGATGTGAAGTGTGAACGCCACTCCACTATGCCTGATAATTTGTGTTCATAATTTATTTTCGTATCATGTAAAATAGTATTTATGTCATATAAAACACAAAAATTTTGTATTAAAATTTGTGTCGACACAAAAAACTCAAAATGTTATTTTTAACTTTTACCATATTCATATATTAATTTTACTTAATTTTAACTCCGTATCATCTCATATTATTTATTTATATTATATTTATGTCATATATTCATATCGTGTCTGAAATTATCATATCTACACTCCACTCCCGTCCAACTCACAACTCACAAAACACGAGTTTGGCGTTGCTTCAGAAATGGTTGTGCGAATGGACAAAAGAAAAATGGTTGCAGTTAAAGCTGAACGATTAAAGTTATGCAGCGCTGACTCATCAACGTGGTCTTTTCACTCAATCTACACGTACTCGCACAACTCTTGCACTTTGAATCTCTACAAATCGATCAGTCGCTCATGTTTCTCCTTGTCCAAAAAAAATAAAGAGTTTCTCACGGTTCCTTCCTTTACTTTATGTATAATTGTTGGTTTATTTGTAAAATTCATCACAGCATATAATTTTTATATATTATTAATATATTAAAAATTAACATTATTAATGAATAAATTCAAAAATATTAAGCTTTTAAAATTAAATACAAATAAGCCTTTTTAAAATTGCTCATTAGGGCTTGACATTTTATCAATTTACTTATTAATAAGATGTCAACTTTTGATATATTGAGAGTTTGTAGAAGATATCGATATCAATTCATCATATATAAATCTTAGATAATATACAAGTTAGTATTAAAATGTTTATTGATTGATATCTCAAATTTAATAATTAACTTAATTTAAAAATTAATGAAATGATCTTATCAAATAATAATAAATTATTAAAAATGTATTAAATTTTTTCTTAAAAATATAATTTAAAAAAATAATTTAAAACTATTTTTTAAATTAACAATTTATCTATTTTTATTTTGAATTGTACTTTCAATTTTTTTTAGTTTTTACTAAATATTTTTAATCATACATTATTTTTTGCATTTATTGAAATAATGAAATTATTTATTACTTGTTGTGTCAAGGACTAGTAATTTATTACTAGAAAACAAGAATAAATTTAGAGATGCTAATGGGTCATATCGAATCGAATTCGAGCCAAATTATATCAATTCTTGCCCATTATTGAAGGGGATTAATCGGTCTGGTACCTCACTAGATTGGTTTCAATCCCAATTCTACCATTAAAAAGGTGGAACCAAACCTATTTTAGGAATTGAAATGTGGGTTTCAAATTGGGTCAATTTTTTTAATTACTATTTATCAAATTATAATTATCTAATAACCAAAAATAAGAAAGAAGATTAAAGATATTTTACGTGGAAAACTCCTTTGAAAGCTAAAAGGGTACAAACCATGTGACCACAATCCATAAAAGAATTTACTATATATTAAATTGTTTACATATACAATTTACAAAAAAGTTAAGAAGTTTATTGTTCATAATAAATAAGAATTTGTTTTGTAATTTCTCCCTCTTTCTTGGAACTATGCTCAAAAAAATAGTCTCATTTTTCGCATAAGCTCATTTTGTGCAAATAAACCCATAGAAAAGTAGTTTCATTTCTAGATTGGCTCTTGCAATAGATGAAATACTACAAAACCACTGTAAAAGTGATGACTAACCATTTTCATTTATGAATCACATAGTGTAACCCCTTTCCAAGTTTATTTATTGTTATTTTTCTTTATGAATTTTATTCTTTATAAATATTTTGTTTGTCATTTGTTTTTATAAATTTGAATAACATTTTTCGCTTACCTCAATTGGTTCCTACACAAAAAAAAAGGTTCACTTTTCAAAAAAAGTCCTCCTTTTTTAATTTCTATGGTTTATTTTTTGTTAATTTTTAGTTTTAGAGGTTTTGTTGATCTTATAATTTTGTTTAGTTTGTCACTTTTTTTTTTTGTAGATTTGAAGGAGATTTTTAATTGCAAGTCGTTTGATTGGAGGTCCGCTGATTCCTTTGTTGTTGTGTGTTAGCTTTTAAACAAAAAAAAAATAATATTTAAACTATTGTAGAAGGATTTTAGGAAATACTATTGGCATTAAATATTTTATCTAAAGTTTTGTGAGGTTAGAGTTCTTTTTTATTGTTTTCTTTGATTTAGGTTATATATGCGAATAGGCTTTTTAACTGAACAAATTTTACTATACTGTGTTTTTAATTAATGCAATTCTTTGAATTTATCAAGTTTCTATATAAGAAGTTAGACCTCATCTTCATTAAGATTCGAATGACTTCAAAAGCTTATGCATACTCAAAAAGGGTAAGTTGTAAAATTAATGGACCAAGTTTTTATCAATGGAATGCATGCATTATACCAGGCAAATTATTCATCATATGAAATTGTCTATGTGCATCCAATTCACTTTCAAAATGGTGCATTGTTGTTTAATGATCTTTTGTCTGGTCAGTTTATAAAAATTAGGAATTATAAGTTATATAAGCTAGGAAGTTAAAAGATCATGACATTCATTATTTGTGAGAGTTCTTGCACCGAAGAAATCTTGTATGTCTTCAAGAAAGCATTGAATTTTATCATAATCAAATTATGATAAACTTTAGCACATTCTTAAAGTCATTCAAAATTTCTACTGCACAAGAACTCCCACAAATAATGAATGTAATTGAAAATTTATTAACATCCTAGTTTATATCACTTTATCTATTAGATACGTAGAAGGAACATATCAACACCTTCAAGTTTCGTTGCACCCAACGGTCAAAATTTTGTATTTACCAACAAGAAGAAAATCAAATACTCTTCACCAACAACCATGCACTCAAGAGAGACTATAAAAGGAATAAGTAAAGAGGTCAATTAACAAGAGCTAAAATTCCACATCTTTTATTATGCTCATATCAAACTTCCAAATAAGAAAAGTAGAAAAGAGACAAAGTTCATTGTAAAATCTTTAGTCTCGGTTTCAATTCCTTCAAAGAGCTAAACTTGTATTCATTCAAGCTTTGTAGAGGTCCTAAGAGTACTCTTTGTACACCCATACATTTACTATAAAGGGGAGTGAATTCACGAGTGCTGTCACGACCCGAAGGCCGCGACTTTCCTTTATACTTATACTTTTCTTAGTCCTACAAATTTATGGACTAAATTTTTCTTTTTCATTTTAAGGTTTGTATTCGGTGTCAGTGTAGTTACTATACTATCTAGGTGACCTATAGTCATTTCATTTAAATATTAAACTAACACGGAAACGGTTCTTAGTTAGATCCCGACTTGTTAAACAGAATATGTACTGTGCATCAATTTAAGTCTTACATGTAAACAAGTATTTTATAAGAAACATATACCTCAGAAGACTAGTACCAAGTCCATATACCGTCTCCAATGCCCACTGAGCAGCTCACATGGCAGATGTTAACTTCAATAATCTGAAAGAGATGAAATTTAGTGGGGTGAGCAAAACCACGGCTCAGTAAGATACTAATATAAATACATGAGTAGGATTACACTGTCTTAAACTGCAATGCTTAAAACTTGTAAGGATGCAATTACAGTTAATCCTTTCTCATCGATACATCTCATTATCACTTCTCATTCTCACTTTTCATTTCATAATCATACTTTGGTATGCTATCATCTCATATCAATTCTCATATTTACTTTTCATTTCATAATCATATTTCTGTATTCTATTATCTCTTATCGATTCTCATATCACTCTTATCGATTCTCATATCATCTCTTATCCATTCTCATATTGTGGATCATGATCACAGTGATATGAAGTCATAATTCTCTTCGTGTATTTCTATATTCATGTTTCATATCATATCATGACATCATATCGATAAAATATCGCTACCACCGAGTCATGACACTCCTCATATATTCTCCATGTTTAATGCAGATATCCTATTGAATTCCCTTTACATTTAACAATCATATTCCCGTATTACATCAATTCATATCACTTATCGTCTGGGAATTTATGATCACAATAGAGTGAGATCAAAATTCTCTTCATATCAATCTTATGTTTATATATCATATCATATCATATCATCGTATAGATGAAACCTCATTAACGTCGAGTTATGACATTCCTCATGGAATTCTCATATACTAAGCATATCATCATATCAGGGTTTAATATGCAATTCATGTAATTTTTCTGTATAAACCGCTATCATTTCAAATCATATCATATATACTTTAGGACATGCTCAACATATGAATTTTCAATTCATTTCAAATCTGCCTTTAAGGCATGATAGAAACATGTTCAATTTTAGTTCATGTATTCGTTTTCGGAGCATGTCTAAAACATATGCGGTTTTAAAACATTTTTCATATACTATAAATCATATCAGGTTTAGAGTTCATATCAAATCAATCTATACTCTAAATCGCAGGTCATTTCAAATTCGACACAAAATCGTATATAAATCATGTAAGTGTTGAAATCATTTATCATGTACTTTTAAAAGATATGCTGTAAATCATATCAGGTCTAGAGTTCATATCAAATCAAACTATAGTCTAGACCGCATATCATGCCATGTTCGACACAAAATCACATATAGATCATATATGTGACGACTCGGGTGCACCCACAGGCCACCGCCCGAGCTCACTCAACCGTATTGTCCGCTCTGGGGTGCACCACACGGGCCACCGCCCCTCAGGGATTTATCGGGAATAAATTCCCAATTCGCGTCCCCCAGGAGGTTCGAACTTAGGACCCTTAAGTACCTAGTTCTTACACTCCTGGTACCATTGAGACAACTTGTCTCAATGGTACCAGGAGTGTAAGAACTAGGTACTTAAGGGTCCTAAGTTCGAACCTCCTGGGGGACGCGAATTGGGAATTTATTCCCGATAAATCCGTGAGGGGCGGTGGCCCGTGTGGTGCACCCCAGAGCGGACAATACGGTTGAGTGAGCTCGGGCGGTGGCCTGTGGGTGCAACCAAGTCGTCACAATATAAGTGTCGAAATCTTATCTCATGGACCTTTAAAACATGTTTAAAACATGTACTGTTTCAAAACATATTTCATTTCAAATCTGTTTCATGTACAGTATAAATCATGTCAAGTCTAGAGTTCATGTCAATAAAATCATACTCTAGACTTCGTATCATATCGGTTAGAGACTAGGCTAGATCCCTATCATCTCTCTATCAATAAAGACTTAAATCACTGTAGCTAGCAGTGAAAATCATGTCATCATCCCCTGGAAACCAACTGGGGCGCTATCTATGGCCATAGACCTCATCTCTCTCAGCCCCACTGATCAGGCGTGACTGAGACCTTTCCACGACTATTGTCGGACAAGCATCTCTCTGCCTAATGAGCAAAGCTCCAATTAGGCGGTTTCCACTATGCTTTATTGAATTTCATTCTTTTAGGGTGCCTACAGTCTCATAAAACATTTAAATCTTTAGCTTTCTTTTCAATATCATGTAAAGCATATGGTAAAATTCTGTATGAGACTTCATATATCAAAATATATATCTACCATATACTTTCATTTCAAAACAAATCAATACTTTTCAGTATTTATATAAACATTATTAAAATGTTTCAGTTGCAAGAAAGCATGCTTAAATGCGATGCTATAAAGCATTTTAGTATGCAACTTCAGTAATATTTTCATCAATACAGTGAAACGATTCCTTTTACTTTATCACCATCAATTATTCGATTTCAAGACTTTCTTTTTGTCAAATCAGTAAATCACTATGCAATTCATTCATTATTCATTTAATTCGGTATTCAATTTGCTCAGTACTCAATTCATTTGGAAATCGAATCACTTCGCATTCAGACCATTCGGTATTCAATATTCTTTCTCGATCGTCATTGACTATTATAATCATTTATACACTTCATCATCAATATTAGGATCGCATCATTAGTATGAATCCTCTAAGCTTCTATGAGCTTTTAAACATCATGTTTCTAAATAGTCATCAAGGTACCGAAATTATGCAAATAATAATATCATCACTCAATATCTATTCTAGAATCGACATCGAGGATAACAGAATCACCACATCGATAGTCACTTATCAAATCCATCTATGATTTGATCTATTGATACATGTTTATCATTTTCGATTTGAGGTTCAATTTCATTTACGATCACAAAATCATATCTAAATCCTCAAATCAACTTTTATGAGGCCTTTATGATTTAATCCGAACTTATGAAATTGTCGCTCTTATTATTCGAGATCTATTCTAAGGTCATAAGCACAACCATCTTTTCACATATTTATCACTCATTTCTTTGAACCCATAATTGATCGGATTGTGTCGTAATTAAATCTCAATTTCAATCAATTTTCTGCATGCACAATTCGTACATTCATTATGATTAGGTATCATAACTATTCATTGTGTACTATCATATCGATACTAAGACCCATATTACTAGGATATGTCCGATTGTTATCTCATGTATATCCGACAGTACAATGTAGGACGGTGAAATCGTCTCCATTTCGATCTTTCGAATTTGTCCATATTATCACGTTTTTGGAATTATTTCAAAATCAAGAAACCGAACTCGGTAAATTCTGGAAATCATTACTCCGTTAAAAATTTCACAATCCAATCATTTAACCACAAATTTTCAACTCTGATCTTCTCTTCAAAGCAATATTATATAATTATCGTTACATCCATCAATAATCCAACTATCGAGATTCCACCTCAATTTCTACTCGATAGTCAACTTGTAATGTTTAATAACTCAAATTATCGACTCTATAAGATTCACAACAAAATTCCTCATATTATCGTGCTCATCCATTAACCTTCTTAGCCATTAAAAAATATTTTTCCTATGACACAGTAAGATCCTTTCAAGGTCATCTTCGATAATTCTTTCAAGATTCCATTTAGATGAGAACTTAATATTTTTTTCCTTAAACATTTTAGTGGAAATTTCGGCAGCATAACGGCTTAATTTCCTCTAAACCTCCTGCAAGGAAACACAATTTATACTTGCAGCCGTTGATTCTCACTAATTTTTACCTCTTACTAAGACCCCCACCATCAGTTGTGGGTCCTCTTAGCATTTTTAGCAAATTAATTTAAATCGATGCATCGTAAAAAAATTTCACAATTCCATTAAAATTCATTCCATCAATGCATCATGTAAAAATCATAAAATCCCACATACAATATGATGCTACTAATGCTTTATAAAAGTATCTTACCTATTCGCCAAGCTTGGCGTACTTTCCGATTTTCGAGCCTTGCCGAACTCCACCATTTGTCTCATTTCCGTTTTGCTACAATTTCAAAAATTGACATATATTTTCATTTAGAAAATAAATCCGAAATTTCCAATAAATTCCATAAATTCAAAGGGAACAAAAATGAAGTCTTTTGGTTCCTTACCAATTTTCTTTTCTTTTCTTTCCTTCATTTTCTTCCCTTTCTTTTTTTTTTCCTGGCCTGAACCGTTTCAGACCAGTTCAGGTCGGTTCTGGTCGATTCTGCCGGTTCGACCGGTTCAGGTCTCCCACAGGTAGCCAAGGTGGTGCTGAAGCCGAATCTGGTCTCCTTTCCTCCCCACCGGCGGTGACGGCACCGGATCTGGAGGTGGCAGTGGCGGCTTCTTCCCTCTCTGTTTCTTCCTTTCTCCGCTGGCCTTTGCCTCATCGGTGGCCGTCCTTTGCTTCCCCTTAGCTCCGTCGAGCTCGGGGTTAGGGTGGCGGTGCCCGGATCGACCGGCACCGCCGTGGCTCTTTTCTTTTCCCCACTTCGGTTCCACCTCGCCATTTCTCTTTCCTTCTCTGTTTTTTTCTTTTTCGCCGTCGGCGTCGGCTTCTCTTCCTCCATCACGGCTCGCCGGCGGCATCCCTCTTTCCTCTCTCGGCCGGCAGGGGGGGCCGACCATTTGTTTTTTTTTCTTGTCTTTCTCCTCTGTTTGTAACAAAGGAGAAAGAAGTGGGAATCAGGTTATCCCGATTCCCGCTTCTTTACTTTTTTTTTAATTTTTTTATATATATAAATTAAATTTATATATATATATCATATACTATTAATTTTAATATATATACATATATTCATATTTTATCTTGAAATATATGTATATATATACACTTTTATCTAAATAATATATATATATCGTATATATATACTTATTTAAAAATCTGTAAAAATATATTATATAATCTATTTATATAATTATATTTTATTCACATTTTTATTTCTTTAAGATTAAAAATATATTTATATAATATAATTTTATAATTATATAAATATATACCTTTTTATTTCTTTAAATTTTGGATTTCCTAATATCCAAATTAATTTCTCCAATTTCATTCTTATTTAATTTGGATTTTAATTTGTCCAAATTAAATTAAATTTTTTTTTCGGATACCTTATATTTATTTCGAAAATTCTTAGTCTTCACAAGTGCTAAATATGTAAAGAAGGATTGGCTATTGTTTGAAAGTTTTCTCTAGGAGAAATAAAAGGAAAAGTTTGTTGAGGTTGCTTTCTTGAGCCTGCAAAAGGAAAAAGGTTAGGTGTTTTCCTTGGGCTTGCGAAAAGGAAGATATTGTAAAGTTTATCCTTGAGTCTTGGAAAAAAAAAGAAGATTACTATTAAGCTTTGCAAAAAGAGTGGTTATAAGGTTCAAAATTCATAGTAAATTTGGCAAGTCTTTAAAGGAGCTCGAGGAAAAGAATGTATACAATGGTGTGACCCTTTATTAAATCACTTGTGTACATTTTTTTTATTCCCTACACTCTTATTTACTTATTGCATATTTTTTCACTTGTTTAAATTTTAAAACAATAAGATAAATACCGTAGAAAAATTTAGAATTGAGAAGCAAATATGACTTCTGAAATCTTATGAAGGAAAATGATATATTTGCGAGACGACCATGACATATGTAAATTACTCTATTACCAAATTGAATGAAACAAAATGAATATTCAAGAATATGAAAAAAAAACTTCCATGTGTTTACATAGGAAGTGAGGATTTGTATTGAAGAAAACTTTTCATATGTCATTGATAGAATTTAAATGTTAGAGATTAGAAATATTTTTATTTCAACTATAATTTTTATGTGTGAAATAATAAATTATGTTCAGGGTTTCAAATAGCGGTTGCGTATAGGAATTGTGGCTGCTATTTCATGGTAGCGGCTCGTTGGCCATCGCTATTTCAAAAAATGTGGCTATGATTTTAAATCACTATCATGGCGGCCAATAACAATTGCTACAAAATGTTATAGCGGAGAATATCAGCAATAACACTCTGCTATTGTCGCTATTCACCTTTTTGATTGAAACTGAAATACAAAACCAGGAAAAAAATATTTTAACTTCTGCTAACAATTTGAAAGCAGACAAAAAAACAAAAAATCTCTCAACCATCAACAATTCAACATCAAGGAGTAGAAACACAGCAATTAATTTGAGTTTTGAAGGCAAACAACCATATAAAACATCTACCTTTCTGTCGAAACTTGAATCTATCTGTTAAATCCATCCATGTTTAGGTCAATGTAGATCATGATCTGTTTAATCAAAGATAGGGGAAGTGTAATGTACGATTTTGGCGAAAATACCAACTAACTTTTTCCTTTTCCTATGATGGATTAGGCTGTTTGTTGGGTCATTCTCTTCCCTTACTTATATCACATACATCATCACATTAATCCCATATCAACCAATTGATTTCATTTTCATCAAGATACAATATAAATATCAACATTAACATTAACATTAACTTATTATTTATACATTCATATACATACATATTTCGATACACAAATAAGTCCAATACTCTCCTTCTAATCACAACACAATCCTTACTAGTTTACATCCCCAGTATTGTCTAAAACATGTTATGGTACTATACAATAGTCTAAGATATATATAATAAAAATACAATATACCTTCAAGGAACTAGAAGTACGTCCTGAAGGATTACTGTAGCTCCCAAAAATATGCACTCCTCTAAAAGTGAGCGGAAGTCACTGCAAGTAATCTGAAAGGAAAAATAGGAGAGTGAGTTTACACTCAGTAAGGAAACATATATAAAAGTGCATACTATGCCACTATATGTAGGTTTCCTACTCAGCTTTATAATATGTAAAAATCATTAACAATACTGGTAATTTGGAAGAAAGGAATTTCTATAGTTGATTAGGATTACTAGGTTCAGTATGGAAGGATGCTTTCAAGCACCTCACTAGTCTTGAGTCCTAAGGTCGGCTATAGGGAGAACAATTTGATATTTTCATGACACAATGTATTAAATCAAATCAAAATAAACCTTCAAGTATAAATCAAATTAGTCCCAAAAGAAGTAAGTACATAAAATACGATATAAACATCTAGTCAAATCTTTCTATCTCATTCATTATCATTTAAAATCGATAAAACACTTCTTCAAATTCAAATAATTTAAATTAATAATCTAATGAGCTGTAAACAAATCGGTCGAGACGGTTAACTTCCCATAGAATCATGCATGTACGAAATCCCCCGAGGGATGCGCAAGGGATCCACTCGTATGCCCATCACATATAAAGAAGACAAATGGCCATTGTTAAAAGTCCACAGTGTATACTAGTCAGGTGACAGATGTGGTGCTTAAGACTTGACTAAGGTCTCACAAACATATACAAATAATTCAAATAAGAATGCATGATCACCATAGGAACTAACAATCTCAAAATAATTCATATATCATTTAAGTATAATACAAAATAAACCTTCAAGTATAATACAAATCAGTCCCAAAAGAAGTAAGTACATCAAATACAATATAAACATATAGTCAAATCTTTCTATCTCATTCATTAACATTTAAAATCAATAAAACACTTCTTTCAAATTCAAATAATTTAAATCAGTAATCTAATGAGCTGTAAACAAATAAGTAGAGACGGTCAACTTCTTATAGAATCATGCATGTACGGAATCCCCTAAAGGATGTGTAAATAGAAATGGCGTACCCACACATGGGCCAGGGATTGTGAGAACCACATATTCTGGTATCGTTACACATGTAAGACTACTCGCCACTGTTCAATTCCTGTGTATTTCGCAGGTACAATCGAAAACAGTGTGGTAGGTCCCACAGACCCTACAATGCACGGATGATTGGAGACTTGGTACACACAGTAACGAGAGCCGAATAAACTTATGGTAAGAATCTAGAAACCAAAATCCTTTATTTAAGCTATTTTTGGGAAGTGTGTCAACAAATTATGAAATGACGATTAAGGAATAGCCTGGTTGAACTTTCATGAATAATGGTCAAACCAAATTAACTTTTGACCAACTGACTGAAGTATGATAATCTATGTATAAATAGGTTCTAGGCTACGTCAATAGATAGATCAAATCAGAAGTAAAATTACAAATTTATGCGATTGACCTGGTAGGTGTAATTTCATAATTTCACCCATACGGTCAGTCAAACCTTAATAAAACCCCATCCATTCATTAAAATATGTCCAATAAGAATATTTAATGGTGAAATAAAATATTTTGGAGTTAAATTGAATAGTTAAAAATATTATGGAAGTTGAAGCGTAAAATTGTCCAAAATCATTATAAGTGATGGCATTTTGATCATTTTTCCATTAAAAATAAAATTCCAAATAATTCTACAAGCTAAGGGGGCCGGCCACTCCATCATCTTCAACCTTCCTTGTCGTAACGATTTTTGTCCAGAAACCAATCGCTAGACATTAAAAATTATGGAGTCGCCATCAATCTTTTTTGCTTAGGTGTGATTGGCCGCCAATTTGACTCTAAGGATAAAGCTTAGTCTACATTCCGAGAATTAGGTTCGGGAGTACAGTTATGTGTGGGGAAGGGATTAGCACCCCCACAATGCCTGTCCAATGGACAGTATCAATTAATCACATGTTATCCTAAAAGGTCTTAACTAAAATGGTCTTCTATTCTTTATTATTTTATTTATTATTTTTAAAATATTGAGAATTTTCTTAAATATATTCCGACACTTTCGGTATAATTTAAGAAATTCTCTCACCTCAAGAGTATTCAAGAAAATCACTTATTCTGTCACGACCCGAAGACCGCGACTTTCACTTGATTCTTATACTTTTCTTAGTCTACAAATTTATGGACTAAATTTTTCTTTTTCATTTTAAGGTTTGTATTCGGTGTCAGTGTAGTTACTATACTATCTCGGTGACCTATAGTTATTCCATTTAAATATTTAACAACCACAGAAACGATTCTTAGTTACATCCCGACTTGTTAAACAGAATATGTACTGTGCTTCAATTTAAGTCTTACATGTAAACAAGTAATTTATAAGAAACATATACCTCAGAAGACTAGTACCAAGTCCATATACAGTCTCCGATGCCCACTGAGCAGCTCACATGGCAGATGTTAACTTCAATAATCTGAAAGAGATGAAATTTAGTGGGGTGAGCAAAACCACGGCTCAGTAAGATACTAATATAAATACAAGAGTAGGATTACACTGTCTTAATCTGCAATGCTCAAAACTTGCAAATTTGCAATCACAGTTAATCCTTTCTCATCGATAACATATCATTATCTCATTTCTTGTCATCTGTCTATCACTTATACTTTTAAAATTATCATCATAATCACTTTTCAGTCTTCTTGTCCTTACACTATAGTGCATCGCACAACAATCTGTCGTATCCAAATTGAATGTCATATACTATTAGTCTATATTTTCCTCTATCTCGGAGTACATCATGTCCAATTGAAGCACCATATCAATTCACTGTATATTTCATAATCGTACTCCTGTAATTTATCATCTCATATCACTTTTCCTTATAGAGAAATCATGATCACCACAGTGTAAGTTCACAATTCTCTTCATATCTATCATATGTCCATGTATCATATCATGTCATCGTCTAGATGAAATATCATTTATGTCGAGTCATGACATTTATCATGAAACTCGTGTACGAAGCATATTATCATGTCAAGGTTTAATATGCAATTATGTAACTTTACTGTATAAACCGCTATCTTTTCAAATCATATCATATATACTTTAGGACATGCTCAACATATGAATTTTTAATTCATTTCAAATTTGCTTTTAAGACATGATAGAAACATGTTCATTTTCAGTTCATGTATCCGTTTTCGGAGCATGTCTAAAACATGTGCGGTTTTAAAACATTTTTCATATACTATAAATCATATCAGGTTTAGAGTTCATATCAAATCAGTCTATACTCTAAACCGCATGTCATTTCAAATTCGACACAAAATCTTATATAAATCATGTAAGTGTCGAAATCATTTATCATATACTTTTAAACATATTCTGTAAATCATATCAGGTCTAGAGTTCATATCAAATCAAACTATACTCTAGACCGCATATCATGCCATGTTCGACACAAAATTACGTATAAATCATATAAGTGTCGAAATCATATGTCATGGACTTTTAAAACATGTTTAAAACATGTACTGTTTCAAAACATATTTCATTTCAAATCTGTTTCATGTACAGTATAAATCATGTCAAGTCTAGAGTTCATATCAATAAAAATCATACTCTAGACTTCATATCATATCAATTAGAGACTAGGCTAGATCCCTATCATCTCTATCAATAAAGACTTAAATCACTGTAGCTAGCAGTGAATCATATCATCGTCCCCTAGAAACCAACTAGGGCGCTATCTATGGCCATAGACCTCATCTCTCTCAGCCCCACTGATCAGGCGTGACTGAGACCTGTCCACGACTATTGTCGGACAAGCATATCTATCTACCTAATGAGCAAAGCTCCAATTAGGCGGTTTCCACTATGCTTTATTGAATTTAATTCTCTTAGGGTGCCTACAGTCTCATAAAACATTTAAATCTATAGCTTTATTTTCAATATCATGTAAAGCATATGGTAAAATTCTGAATGATATTTCATATATCAAAATATATATATCTACCATATACTTTCATTTCAAAACAAATCAATACTTTTCAGTATTCATATAAACATTATTAAAATGTTTCAAGTTGCAAGAAAGCATGCTTAAATGCGATGCTGTAAAACATTTCAGTATGCAACTTCGATAATGTTTCCATCAAATACGCTAAAGCGATTCATTTAACTTTATCACCATCAATTATTCGATTTCAAGACTTTCTTTCTGTCAACCAATAAATCACTATACAATTCATTCACTATTCATCTAATTCAGTATTCAATTTGCTCAGTACTCAATTCATTTGGAAATCGAATCACTTGGTATTCAGACCATTCGGTATTCAATACCCTTTCTTGATCGTCATTGACTATTATAATCATTTATACACTTCATTATCAATATTAGGATCGCATCATTAGTGTGAATCCTCTAAGTTTTGATAAGCATTTAAACATCAATTTCTAAAATAGTCATCAAGTTACCGAATTTATGCAAATAATAATATCATCCTTCAATATCTGTTCCAGAATCGACATCGAGGATAACAGAATCACAAAATCGATAGTCACTTATCAAATCCATTTATGATTTGATCTATTGATACATGTTTATCATTTTCGATTTGAGGTTCAATTTCATTTACTATCACAAAATCGTATCTAAATCCTCAAATCCATTTTCATGTGGCCTTTATGATTTTATCCGAACTCATGCAATTGTCGATCTTATTATTCAAGATCTATTCTAAGGTTATAAGCACAATCATCTTTTCACATATTTATCACTCATTTCTTTGAATCCATAATTGATCGGATTGTGTCGTAATTAAATCTCCATTTCAATCTCTCGAATTTGTCCATATTATCACTTTCGAAATTATTTCAAAATCATGAAACCGGACTCGGTAAATTCTGGAAATCATTACTCCGTTAATAACTTCACAATCCAATCATTCGACCATCGAAATTTCAACTGTGATCTTCTCTTCCAAGCTACATCATATAATTATCATTACTTTTATCCGTGATCCGTCTAATTAATAATTCCACCTCAATCTTAACTTGATACCATTCGTGATATTAAAATTACTTGATTTATCGATTCTATAAGGTTTTAAACCATGTAATTCACCACATTATCGTTTCCAACGATCTATCTTCTCATCGATTTCAATATCAAACTCTTTCGATAATACTATAAAATCCTTTCAATATTTATTTTCAATAATTATCTCCAAGATTCCATTTATGTGAGAAACTTCATCTTTTTCCTCAATTATTTTCTTAAAATTAACGGCTTAATTTTCCCTAACCTCCTGCAAGGGAAACACAATTTATACTTGCAGCCGTTGATTCTCACCAATTTTACCTCTTACTAAGACCCCCACCATCAGTTGTGGGTCCTCTTAGCATTTTTAGCAAATCAATTTAATTGAATGCATCATATATAAAAATCGAAATTCCCACATACAATATAAAGCTACTAATGCTTTATAAAAGTATCTTACCTGTTCGCCAAAGCTTAGCGCACTTTCCGATTTCCGAGCCTTGCCGAACTCCACCATTCGTCTCATTTTCGTTTTGCTACAATTTCACAAATTGACGTATATTTTCATTTAGAAAATAATCCAAGAATTTCTACTAAATTCCAAACATATAGCGAAAAAGGCTTTTAATTTTCCTTACCCATCTCTTCCTCTTCTTCTTCTTCCTTTTTCTTTTTCTTTTCTTTTCTTTTTCTTTTCTCTTTTTTTTTCTTTTCTTCTTTTTCTTTTCTTTTCTTTTCTTTTTTTTTTTTCTGAACCGGGTCGGGTCGGGTTGACCGGGTTGGATCGGGTCAGGCGGGTCGGATCGGGTCGGACCGAGTCAGGCGGGTCGGATCGGGTCAGACCGGTTCAATCTTCTGCTGGCCGGTTCGGTCACCGGCGGCCACCCATTCCGGCGGTTCAGCCGCTCCACAGCTTGCCGAGGTTGCAGGGATACCGGATCTGGTCTCGGTTTCGCCAGCGACGGCGCCGGCGGTGGCGAATCTGGGCCGTGGGTTTCGACCTCTTTCTTCTCTGTTTCTTCCTTCCTCCGCCGTTTCCTTCGCCGTCGGTGGCTCCTCTCACATTCCCCTCACTCTTGCCGACGTCGAGGTTGCGGTGGCGGTGCCTGGATCCACCGGCACCGCCATTTTCCCCCTTTTCTTTTTTTTCTCTTCGGTTTCACCGCTTCTCTCGATTCCGCTTCGCCTCTGTTTTCTTTTTTTTTTTCACCGTCGACGTCGACGTCGGATGCCTCTCCTCGACTCGCCGGCGGCGTCGCTGCCACTTCCTCCTCCCCGCGCCGGCCGGCTCTCCATTCTGTCTTTATTTGCTTCTCTTCTGTTTTAGTAAACATAAGGGAAGTGTGGGAATCGGGTTCCCCGATTCCCACTTCTGTTTTCTTTTTTTTTTTTTAATAATTATATTTATATATTATATATATAAATAATAACTATAATATATATAATTATTATACACCATAATTATATATATATACACTATTCATAATATGTATTTAAATACATATTTTGTATCAAAATATATATTTATATATATACTTTTTACACTTTCAACACAAAATAATATTTATATTTATCCAAGGTATATTTATATAATATCATTATATAAATATATTAAAATATTTTTATTTCTTATTAAGTTTTTGGATTTCTAAATATCCAAAATTATTTCTCCATTTTCTTATTTAATTTGGATTTCCATTTATCCAAATTAAATTTCCTCCTTCATTTCTCATTTCCAATTTAATTTTTCCTTTTCATTTTTTTTATTTAATTTGGATTTCAATTTGTCCAAATTAAATTTTTCGGATACCTTATATTTATTTAGAAAATTCTCAGTCTTCACATATTCTCTTGAAGAGGCTCCGTCGTCGGTCATAATTTTAATATTTTTAGGTAGAAGACTTTTACTTTATCTTAAACCTTGACTTTAAATATTTTATTCCCTTTTTTATATTCTATTTTCATATTTTATTTTAATATTTTAAAATCTCTCCAACACTTTTGGTGAGATGAAAGTTCCTCACTTAAGAACCTTTTTTTTTAGCAAATCATTATATGAAAATTCTTTTTAAGTTAATTGCTAAAATTTATAGTTAATTTTATTTTCATCTTCTAAATTTTTATTTGCATTTCCCAATACCTTTGGGAAAGTTATAGAAACAATCCCTCGTCTAGGGACTTTTAGGAAATTCAATATTTATATTTTTATTCATTTATTAATATATTTTTTTAGAAAAATAGCATTTATCAAAGTTTTTAAGGTAAATTAATCGTATTAACCTCCAATATTTTTTTTGTTTAAAATTTTTTTTTAAAAATATTTTAAAATCTTTCCACACTTTGGAAAGATTTAAACATGATTTCTTAGGAATTTTTTTGAAAATCATTTCTTGCTCGTTTTAAGAATTAGAATTAATTCCAGTTATATTTAATGTAAAACTTCATATTATTGTTTTGAAAATATTATTTTTACACATTTTTTATTTTCTTTATTAAAAAGTAAACCTTACCAATACTCTTGGTAAGCATTTAGAGAAAGTTCCACACTTAAGAACCTTTTTATTTTTTTATTTTTTGAAGAACATTATTATATTTTTTTTATTTAAATAAATTTTATTAAAGTTTATAAAAATTACTTTATTTTATTATTTTTCATTTGCAAGTTTTATTTTAAGTTATCTTCTCATAAATCTTATTTTGAAACAAATCATCCAACACTTTTGGAAAGCTTTAAATTTAAAAATTCCTCACTTAGGAATTTTTTTTTTGGGAAAATAGCTATATGTGTTTTTTTAATGCTATTAATTGGCGGATTTTATTTGTTAGTTGAAATTCTATATTTGTTTTTTATTAATATTTTATGCTATATAAATCCTTTTATAAATTTTTATTTAAATGTCCTAACACTTTTGGGAAATTCATAGAGTAAGTCTCTCACTTGGGGACTTCCTTAAAAACTTAGTATGCTCTTTAAATTTGACTACCAAAAATATTTTATTTTGAAATAACCAATTTTAAGATATATTTTTTTTGTAAAAATTTCATTAAACCTTTCCAACACCTTCGGTAAGGTTTTAGAGTAAGACCCTCACTTAGGGACTTTTAATTTAATTTACTGTTGAAATTTTACTCAATTTAATTTTTGGGTCCAGTATGATTATTTATTTTATGTGAAATTATTATTATTACTTAAAATTTATTTTATATGTTTTGAAGTTGGCATTCAAGTTACAAACCCAAACATATAATATATATACAATATATAAAAGCAAAGATATAAAAAAAATCACGTAAACAAAAAGCAATGCAAATAAATATGAAACAAAATATAAAAAGCAAATAATTAAAAAGTAAAGAAAGCAAACGTGTGGACAGCTCAAACCCAAATCCATCACATTTTTTTTACATGGAAGAAATATTCATAATCAGGCAAATAAGTCCAAAACAAAGAATAAAAGGCAAGTAAAAAATATGAATGAAAGCAACGTGTGCCCAGCCCAAAACATGTCCATTACGTTTTTTAACATGGCCCAGATCAAAGAATAGATAAAACAAACGAAACAGTAGGTAAAAGGATGATGGCCTCACAGAATCGGGTGTAGCTTCTCCTTCTTTTCTTCTTTCATTCTATTTTCTTTTTCTAAATGGGTCTCTTCTCTTCGCAAGTAAATCACCGGCCAGTCACCTACAGTGACGTCACCTGCTCCTCTCCTGGTCATGACTTCTGCGTAATCTCCTTTTGTCACGATTGCTTTCACCGGTTCTGCTCCTATTCTCTTCCTTTTCCTATGCTTCTTTTAACAGTGTTTTTGCTATTTTTTGATTGAATCTCAGATTGTATTTTGGGTTCTTGATTTTTGAGCTGAGATTGATTTTTTTTTTAATCTGGGTTGTTCGGGTGTTCAGTTTTGGTTGAAGGCAGAGATGATTTTTTTTGGGTTTTTTCTCAAGCTCGTTTTTTTCTCTTTTTTCTCTGTGTTATTCCCGATATTTCTCTCTGTTTCTGTGTTTTTTTCTGTGCCTTTCTCCAATCTCCTTTAGACTATTTATAGGCATATCTGGTCAAGAAAATCGGATGAAACTAGGGGTTGTAATCCATTGTTCCACTGGTTTTTAGAGCCAATAGTGTTTGATTTTCTTGATGTTCTTAAATGTTTGTAGAAAATCTGCTTGAAAAATGGTGGCTATCGTGGAGGCAGAAGGCTATAGAGGATCTCTCAATGTGTTCTTAGTCAATAAAAACAGATCAAATCTTTGAAATTTGATTTGTATGAGACTTTCAATCTGAAATGGAGATTTGTCAATGGAGTTGGTGGGTGGCAGGGGCTCCGGCGACTTGAAGGCTTTTTTTATTAATTTTAAAATTTTATTTATTTTTTATTAATTGATTTTTTAACCTTTTTTATTTTTATTTTTTTAAATACTGATTTTCTTTTCCTATTTTTTTTTACAAATTCAAACGTATGATTAAATCGAATTTATTACTAAGATTGAAACAAGACTCAATCTAAATAAATTTATTATTCCGGACAAAATTAGGTATCTACAGCTGCCCCTCTTTGCACATTGTTGAGAATCAAGAATAGGGCAAAGACAACAGACAACAATTTTGTCTGGCTCATGACTTATTTCTTTTTTTTCTTTTTGCTTCTTTTTTTTTAAGAAAAGATTTGAACTTAATAACCTTCTTATTACCAAAGGCCCTTTATTTTAATCGGGCTCCTCTCAAAAGGCGCATGACTTTGGAAAATAAACTAGGCTCCTCTTTTTAAAAGGCATACGATTTTGAAAAATAAACAGAGCTCCTTTTTTTACGAGGCACATGACTTTGAAAACTAAACTGGATATCTTAAGATTATGCCTTGAGGTCTTAAAGTTTGTGCCCGGAGGACTTCAAATTGTGCTCGAAGGTCTTGAAATTGATGCCTGGAGGACTTCGAAATTTAAATTTGTGCCCGAAGGACTTCGAAATTTTGCCTGGAGGTCTTATACTTTGTGCCTGGAGGACTTAGGAATTTTGTCTGGAGGACTTGAATTTTGTGCCCGGAAGTCTTGGAATTGTGCCCAGAGACTTGAAATTTTTGCCCGGAGGTCTTATACTTGGTGCCCGGATGACTTATCATTTATGCCCGGAGGCCTTAAATTTGTGCTCGGAGGACTTGAAAAATTTGCCCAAAGGTCTTATACTTGGTGCCCGGAGGACTTATCATTTATGCCCGGAGGTCTTAAATTTGTGCTCGGAGGACTTGAAAATTTTGCCCGGAGGACTTGAAAATTTTGCCCTGAGGACTTAGGAATTTTGTTCCCAGAGGTCTTGGAATTGTGCCCAGAGGACTTAGAATATTGCCCAAGGGGCTTGTATTTTTGGAATTAAATTTGGAATTTCGCCCGGAGGATTTAGAATTTGTGCCCAGAGGACTTAGAATATTTGCCCAATGGGCTTGGAATTTGGTCAAAGGACCTGAAATTGTGCCCGGAGGACTTAGAATATTGCCTAAAGGTCTTAAAATTGATGCCCTAGGGGCTTAAAATTTGTGCCTGGAGGTCTTAGAATTATGATCGGAGGACTTAGAATATTGCCCAAGGGGCTTGAGATTTTGCTTGAAATTTGTGCCCGGAGGTATTGGGAATTTGGTCAAAGGACATGAAATTATGCCCAGAGGACTTAGAATATCTTATCTTTTGAAAATCTTGTTTCAATTTTAATTAGACTCATAAACATGGTACTAATTAAACTGGAATTAAATATTTCTTTATCATGAGTAAACTTGACTTTCTTATTTTGAAAAAGGTTGCATAACCTTTAAAATCTTAATTGGTTGTTGTCGAGCCTTCAACTTGAAAAACTTACTTCCAATGCTGATGCTATATGATATTGTGTATGTATGCATGTATGCATGACACTCAATCCTATACATTCTCTAACTTTGAAACTCTTTCTCATCTTGTCAAAGAAGCACATCATTTGTCTCTTTTTTTTTTTATCTTCTTTGCCCTAACATGATCATGAAAGCTCTTTTCTATTTTCTATTTCTGCAGAGTTTTTGCACTTTCATCATAACCTTTTGATGAAAAGCACTAAAAATTTTTCTCATAACTATTTTCCAGGAGGGAAATGAATCCAAATTTCACATGTGATACTTGATCCTTTCGGAAAATTAGTAATTACTTTTCAAGATGAGTGACATAAATCCTATTCGGATCTTTTCAACTGGACAATTGAAAGTTTAGCGCACTAGGATGTTTTGTTTGGAGAATACTTTGCCATTTATCCAAAAACCAATAGTTCCTTTCTTGGCTCAAAATAATTTTCTTAAAATACTATCCCCTCTCTTTCTTTTTTTTTTCAAACAAAAGTTTTTTTGAAAAAAAAAATTTACAATTTGGTTTGACAATCTCTTAAATTCTCGAATAATAGCATATTATAAATGCCAAGATTAGATATGAATGACTGGGGTCTTTTTTGTTTAGGAAGAGTATGTACAAGAAGAAAGGTTCAAACTTTTTCAAAAAAATGTTGGGCAATCAAGAGACATTAGAATCTTTAAGCATTTTGAGGGTTTCCCAGGGATTATTGGTTCTCTTTCCATATTTTTAATTCATGTCACTGCTTGACTTGGTTGCAATAAAAGTTCATCGTTTGCTCTAGACTGCCTTTTTCTGGTTTTCACCCTAGAGCTCTACTATTTCTTTTGTTTTCTTTTCTTTTCTCTTCTTTTTTTTTCGATTGTTCCACCATACATTTGAGAATTCAGATTTCATTCAAACCAGATAATGATGAGAATTTTCCAAAGAAGAGCTCTTTGATACAAGCACCCATATTTGATCAAAATGGACTTTTAAGTATGTAATGTAGGCCATGGTTCAGGGTTTTGAAAGGATGGATAAACGGGCCCAAAACATGTGTTTAAAGGTTAGTCAAAACAAGGATCATTTCTTCTCATATGAACATTTATCCTTTTCATTCTTTGAAACACTTTTCTTTTTGTACTTTTCCTTGTATTCCTTCTTCTTTCTTTTTTTGTGTTTTTTTTTGTTTCTTTTGTTTCTTTTTTTTTATTCTCATCCCAGATTTCATATCTAATTTGCCCCACAGTAAACCTTATTTGACCAAAATAGAAGAGTTGAATCATTCATGTTCTTTGGAGGAATCCTTTCTACACATTTCCCTCAATGTGAAGGGTGATCCTTGGTTAAGGTTTATTTAGAAAGAAATTATCAGACTCAAAGGGGTAGCAAATGGATCATTTTCATATTTGTGAAGGGAAGATGAAAGATGGCCATTCGTCATTTCAAATTAAGATGCTTCATCAAAAAGCAGTTCTTAGGGTAAGTTTTTCTTTTGACTTTTGAAATCATCTGAATATCACAATTGCATGGTGTCACAATCAATTTCATCTCTTTTTTTTGCTTTTTTTTTTTTTGAAATGCAACATTTCAATATGACAGAACTTAACTTCACAAACAAAATATTCATCTAAGGAAAAGGTGATGCGCAACCTAATAGTGTTGTGCAGATGGACATTAATGGAAAATTCTCAACTTAGGTCCTTTTTTTTTTCAAAAACATGGGTGAAAGGCATCTCGGGAGTACAGGATTGAAGAGTTTAGGATTTGTACATGAATATGGGTGGAAATGTATTTCAAAATAATCTTGGCAAATATCAGACCACCACTATCCAGAATCTTTGAGATTGTCCTTTCTTTCCAAAATATCTCAAAAGTTTTTGCAAGTCGATCATTTCTTTGAAAATCATTAACAATGAAGCCCGTCATGGTCAATCGAACTTTCAAAATCTTATGCCCCAATTTATGCTTTTTGGCTCTCGAGTGACTTAGGTTTTATTGAGTTGTGATCCTGGAATGATTTAAGACATTCACCTTTGATAGTAATCACCAATTTTCTTAGAATCATTTTTATCATTAATGTGAAGAATAGAAACATTCTTGTCATATGCCACTGGAAAATAAATTATGCAAAAAGTTGTGCTCATACAACTGTCACCCAGACTAAAGGAAATGACAAAGCATTTTTGACAAAATACAAATTTCGAAATCTTAAAATCTTCATCTTTCTCCTTGATCTACTAAAATACCATAACTCTACAAAGTGGACTTCCACTATTCCATAAGTTCTAAAGTCAAGATTTCCCCATTGATAAGCTCCTCAATCCTTTCCTTCAACTGCCTGCATTTTTTGTTGAATGCCCAATTGCCCCCATGTGATAGTCACATTTGCTATTTGGATCATAGCTCTTAGCCAATGGATTTGGTGCTGTTTTGAAAGAAAAAGGGGTCAGATATTGGTTTTTTTACCAAAAACGGAAAGAGATCAGAAATTGAGATAGGAATTTTTCCTTGATTGCTTCTTGGTCTCTTTTTATTGTTCACTGGTTGTTAGACAGGTTGAGCTATAAGATTAGTCATAAAGGTAGGTGAGTGAGCAATTACTGGGGAGTAAGAGTTTGCTTGGAATCTTGGTTGTGAGATTGGTGAATAAAGATAAGGATCACAGGAAACATTGTTCAAGGTTGGATGGTATGATGGGTGAGGCCAATAAGGATGAAGTGGAGTGGAGTTTCTGGGAAATTGCCCCTCAAATGTCACAGCTTGCACTTCTTCTTCCATTCTTTCGTGCTTGTTATCAGCAATGTCACCTATCTTGATCTTGCCTTGCTTGATTGCATTCTCAATCATCTCTCCGGAGGCCACCATGTCGGTAAAACTATTTGTAGCATTCCCAATCATCTTATCATAATGTGGTGCTTGAAGAGTGTTAAGAAACAAAGTAGCAGTTTCTTTTTCTGTGAGGGCTGGTTGGACTTGAATAGCAACATCGTTCCACCTTTGAGCATATTCCTTAAAACTTTCAGTAGCTTTCTTTTTCATGCCTTACAAAGATAATCAATCTAGGGCTAGATCCATAAGATGCCTATATTGGATGATGAACACCCTTGCCAATTCTTCCCATGAATGAATATGGTCCCTCTCTAGTTGAGTATACCATCTTGCAGCAGAACCTTTGAGGCTATCTTGGAAAACATGAATCAGCAGATTGTCATCACGTGTGTAAGCAGCCATCTTCTTACAGTACATGATAACATGAGTTCTAGGGCATGTAGTCCCATCATACTTTTCAAATTTTGGTGCCTTGAAATTAGGTGGAACTACTATGTCTAGTACTAAGCAAAGACTATTTGCATCTAACGATCCTCAAAAATCTATTCCCTTAATGACTCAAAGCCTTTTGTTCTATGAGATCTATCTTTTTTTAGGAGCCCAGGTCTCCTTCCACTCGCTGCTTCTTTGTAGTATGCACCACATGCCCCTGGACTTGACCATAACCAATTGCAGTTGGCATATTAGGGCTTACATAGCCTTCGACGGGTAGTGTTTGTGGCCCTTGAGATGTTTGAGCCTAAAAAATGGGGTTGTTTTGTGATTAGTGCCCCTTTTGGGTGGCCATTTCTCCCATTATTCCCATTTTTCTTTTTCCATTGTCTAGCCTATTCAACAAATCTGTCATTTGCGCCAATTGTTCTT
Organism: Heritiera fomes; assembly: GCA_032173925.1. Classification (NCBI taxonomy): domain Eukaryota; kingdom Viridiplantae; phylum Streptophyta; class Magnoliopsida; order Malvales; family Malvaceae; genus Heritiera; species Heritiera fomes. The sequence continues at coordinate 516,776 of JAPDPM010000026.1, forward strand.
TCATCTTATTCTGGGTCTTTTCCGTCCTTTCTATTCAAACTACTTCCGCTTCTTCCATTATCCAAATCTCGAATGAGTTATCTAAAACCCTTTGGTATCCAAGCTATCTCTGTTATAACCCCAAGTTAGAAGCCATGCTTGCAATGTCATGATAAATGAAATCATTTTTGTATTTTTTATTTTTTTATTATTTATTTGTTGTTTATTTATGAAAGACAATGCATATATGAAATGTGACATGCAAGTAAGATCAATTAAACTCCATTTATACGAAAAATATTTACAAGATTCAAAAAGTACTTTGTACCATCCTAATGCCTTAAAGAAAACTACCCAGCAAAATTTACATTTCTCATGCTCTAACCCTCATCGATCTTCTCAGATTTCCTGACCAATGACCTTTTCTATATTGAACAACTTTGCATCCATGAGTGATTGCACCTTATACTTGAAAGCATTACAATTTTCAATAGAATGCCCAATATTTCCTGCATGATAGTCACATCTTGCACTCAGATCATGCCATTCTGGGTATGGAGGGACTAAAGGGTTCAAAAATTTAGGAGTAACAAGACGCATTTGAAGTAAGTGAGGGTAAAGCTCTTCATATGTGATAAGAATAGGGATGATCTCAGTGTGTTTTTTATTCTTGGATTGTTTTTGGACAACTTGATTTTTAACCGAGGCACTTGATGGCATTACAGATGTATGAGCTCTAGGGGTTGGTTGAGAAAATGATTGAATGCGAGCAAGACGAGGGTATTGATTAAAATAAGGACTGAAATATGGAGGTTGTGTAAAATTGGGAAACCTTATTCCAAATGTTTGAGTAGGTTGCCGAAAGAGATTAGGGTGAAAATGAGAATTAGGTTGTAGCCGTATTGGTGTAGGTTCTAAAGGAATATAAGGTTCTATTTTAGGCGTAAGGCCATTAAGATAATCCATCAACCTTTCTATCTTTTTCCATGCCTCTTTAACAGCTAGATCTTCACTTGGACTGTTAACAATGTCAACATCATCCTGACAAGCAGTCTCATGAATATTCAATTGGTCTTCATATGTCAATGATTCAATATGCCACTGAGTTGAAAGTGACAAAGATCCCTGAGGATAAACCACTTTAGCCTTCCCCAGACTTTCTACCATTTTCATTATTTTTGCAAGCTGCTCCTTCATCTCTAGCATCTCAAGTCCAAATTCTTCTTGATTATTCTCCAAAGCAATTATTCGTGCTTTTAATTGATCTCCCATGTCCTCGACTCCTTTTAGTCCAAAAATAAGATATTTACTCTCCATGTTATGTAATGTGAATGTAATGATGTAATATTCAAATGAAGATGACAAATGATTTTTTTTTATTCTAGATGAAGAAAGAGAAATAAAATTGAATTCAGTAAAGGATGTCTTTATTTGAAAAATCATTCACTTTTTTTTAATTTCAATTTTTATATATGTTTTATTTTTTACTATTATTCTCACAAAAAGGTGTTATATCAAAATGTTCCTTCATGTGTCCCTAACTTTAGGTTTTCTACCAAATAGGTTGGGTAAGGCTCTATTTTATGATTAGTCCCTTAAGTTCACTATATGCTAGGTTTAGGATTTAAAGGGTCTAAAGGCTCCCAAATTGCTCCTGACTGACGTCCACACAAGACTAGTAAGGCACTCCAATCCTCACCCATAACAGGCTACAAACGGAAAGGATTTAATTTGAGTGAGAGTATTTCACTAGCCATTGCGGAGGTTAACACCTCACGAGAGCGTAGGTACTTTACCCCCTCCTAGAAAGGACGAACCTCGGGTATAGAACTCATGTTATGCACATGTACGTGAAGTGTGTGAGAAGGAACATGTTAGCCTTTAATCACAACACAACCTCTATCTTAGATGCCCCAACAAGTTATTAAGATAATATATCAAGTATAAAAATAACACAATTAATAAATTCAAAAGAAAACAACATTATTTCTAACTTAAAGAATTTAAACACCAATTAAGACCATTAAACCAAGGCTTAAAACATCACATGATTAATTATTGGTTCGACTCTCAAATTCCCCAGCGGAGTCGCCAAGCTATCGTAACGATTTTTGTCCAGAAACCAATCGCTAGACATTAAAAATTATGGAGTCGCCACCAATCTTTTTTACCTAGGTGTGATTGGCCACCAATTTGATTCTAAGGATAAAGCTTAGTCTACATTCCGAGAATTAGGTTCGAGAGTACAGTTACGTGTGGGGAAGGGATTAGCACCCCCACAACGCCTATCCGATGGACAGTACCAATTAATCACATGTTATCCTAAAAGGTCTTAACTAAAATGGTATTCTATTCTTTATTATTTTATTTATTATTTTTAAAATATTGAGAATTTTCTTAAATATATTCCGACACTTTCGGTATAATTTAAGAAATTCTCTCACCTCAAGAGTATTCAAGAAAATCACTTATTCTCTTGAAGAGGCTCCGCCGTCGGTCATAATTTTAATATTTTTAGGTAGAAGACTTTTACTTCATCTTAAACCTTGACTTTAAATATTTTATTCCCTTTTTTATATTCTATTTTCATATTTTATTTTAGTATTTTAAAATCTCTCCAACACTTTTGGTGAGATGAAAGTTCCTCACTTAGGAACCTTTTTTTTTTTAGCAAATCATTATATGAAAATTCTTTTTAAGTTAATTGCTAAAATTTATAGTTAATTTTATTTTCATCTTCTAAATTTTTATTTGCATTTTCCAATACCTTTGGGAAAGTTATAGAAACAATCCCTCGCCTAGGGACTTTTAGGAAATTCAAAATTTATATTTTTATTCATTTATTAATATATTTTTTTAGAAAAAATAGCATTTATCAAAGTTTTTAAGGTAAATTAATTGTATTAACCTCCGATTTTTTTTGTTTAAAATTTTTTATTAAAATATTTTAAAATCTTTCCACACTTTGGAAAGATTTAAACATGATTTCTCACTTAAGAATTTTTTTGAAAATCATTTCTTGCTCGTTATATTTAATGTAAAACTTCGTATTATTGTTTCGAAAATATTATTTTTACACATTTTTTATTTTCTTTATTAAAAAGTAAACCTTACCAATACTATTGGTAAGCATTTAGAGAAAGTTCCACACTTAGGAACCTTTTTATTTTTTTATTTTTTGAAGAACATTATTATATTTCTTTTATTTAAATAAATTTTATTAAAGTTTATAAAAATTACTTTATTTTATTATTTTTCATTTGCAAGTTTTATTTTAAGTTATCTTCTCATAAATCTTATTTTGAAACAAACCATCCAACACTTTTAGAAAGCTTTAAATTTAAAAATTCCTCACTTAGGATTTTTTTTTTTGGGAAAATAGCTATATGTGTTTTTTTTAAATGTTATTAATTGGCGGATTTTATTTGTTAGTTGAAATTCTATATTTATTTTTTATTAATATTTTATGTTATATAAATCCTCTTATAAATTTTTATTTAAATATCCTAACACTTTTGGGAAATTTATAGAGTAAGTCTCTCACTTGGGGACTTCCTTAAAAACTTATTATGCTCTTTTAATTTGACTACCAAAAATATTTTATTTTGAAATAACCAATTTTAAGATATATTTTTTTTTGTAAAAATTTCATTAAACCTTTCCAACACCTTTGGTAAGGTTTTAGAGTAAGCCCCTCACTTAGGGACTTTTAATTTAATTTACTGTTGAAAATTTTACTCAATTTATTTTTTGGGTCTAGTATGATTATTTATTTTATGTGAAATTATAATTATTACTTAAAATTTATTTTATATGTTTTGAAGTTGGCATTCAAGTTACAAACCCAAACATATAATATATATATACAATATATAAAAGCAAAGATATAAAAAAAATCACGTAAACAAAAAGCAATGCAAATAAATATGAAACAAAATATAAAAAAGCAAATAATTAAAAAGTAAAGCAAGCAAACGTGTGGACAACCCAAACCCAAATCCATCACATTTTTTTACATGGAAGAAATATTCATAATTAGGCAAATAAGTCCAAAACAAAGAATAAAAGGCAAGTAAAAAATATGAATGAAAGCAACGTGTGCCCAGCCCAAAACATGTCCATTACATTTTTTAACATGGCCCAGATCAAAGAACAGATAAAAAAAACGAAACAGTAGGTAAAAGGATCTTGGCCTCACAAAATCGAGTGTAGCTTCTCCTTCTTTTCTTCTTTCGTTCTATTTTCTTTTTCTAAATGGGTCTCTTCTCTTCGCAAGTAAGTTACTGGCCAATCACCTACAGCGACGTCACCTGCTCCTCTCCTGGTCACGACTTCTGCGTAATCTCCTCTTGTCACGGTTGTTTTCGCCGGTTCTGCTCCTATTCTCTTCCTTTTTCTATGCTTCTTTTAACAATGTTTTTGCTATTTTTTTGATATAATCTCAGATTGTATTTTGGGTTCTTGATTTTTGAGCTGAGATTGATTTTTTTTAATCTGGGTTGTTCGGGTGTTGAGTTTTGGTTGAAGGCAGAGAGGATTTTTTTTTTGGGTTTTTTTTCAAGCTCGCTTTTTTTTCTCTTTTTTCTGTGTTATTCCCGATATTTCTCTCTGTCTCTGTGTTTTTTTCTGTGCCTTTCTCCAATCTCCTTCAGACTATTTATAGGCATATTTAGTCAAGAAAATCGGATGAAACTAGGGGTTGTAATCCATTGTTCCGCTGGTTTTTAGAGCCAATAGTGTTTGATTTTCTTGATGTTCTTAAATGCTTGTAGAAAATCTGCTTGAAAAATGGTGGCTAATGTGGAGGCAGAAGGGTATAGAGGATCTCTCGATGTGTTCTTAGTAAATAAAAATAGATCAAATCTCTGAAATTTGATTTGTATGAGACTTTCAATCTGAAATGGAGATTTGTCAATGGAGTTGGTGGGTGGCAAGGGCTCCGGCGACTTCAAGGCTTTTTTTTTAATTTTTAATTTTTATTTATTTTTTATTAATTGATTTTTTAACCTTTTTTTATTTTTATTTTTTTAAATACTGATTTTCTTTTCGTATTTTTTTTACAAATTCAAACGTATGATTAAATCGAATTTATTACTAAGATTGAAACAAGACTCAATCTAAATAAATTTATTGTTCCGGGCAAAATTAGGTGTCTACATTCTGCTTTTCCACCATTAACACACCTTGGAGAAATTAAGAAAAGCTTCCAAAACACCATTTAAATCTCCTTAAAACAACAAACTTTCTTCTACAATCTTGTTCCAAATTTAATCCTCTACAAACCCATACCAATATTTTGTAGTAAAGTGGACAAAATCAAGAGGAAAGAACTCCCACAAATTTCGGCCACTATAAGGTAAATTTATGTTTTTATTTTCTTTAAGTTTTAATGATAGGAAATGATGTAATTAAGATGTCTAAGCATGAATTTGGCCATGGAATGAATCAAAGCCATCCCAAACTCTCCCTTAAGGTTTTGGCCATGATGAAGAAAACATGAATGATGGTGCTTTGATGTACAAAAATGGTGTTAAATGGATGAAAAACAATGAAGAAGTATGAAATTAAGCTTAATTTGTTGAAAAACTTAATGAATCCTTACATGGTGATTTCACCCAAGAGAAGGGGACCATGATATGATCCTCAATTTGATGTGTTCTAGGTTCCATAAGATTGTATAAATTAAAAGAAAACTGTTGGTGCAATCAGAATTAAAATCGGAGTTGATTTAGGCATAATTGCATTTTAGCACCGATGTAAATTAGATTGGTTTAATGATTACTGTAGACAATGTAGTAGATTTAGTGAGGAAGAATTTATTATAATTAAAGGATGGTGAAATGATGATGTTGGTATAATTATTTTGCAGCCCGGGAGTGAAATTTATTACGTGGTGCTATCTGTTGCTACGGTAGAATTCGACAGATAAGGGATGAGTATGGAAGACTTAGGGATATTGTGAATGCATATTGTGGTTGAAAATGATTTTATAAAATTGTTTCGAAGTCAAATGCTTTGGAATTGTTGAGATTATAGACGCTGGCTGGTTTATATACTATGGTTTCAATGCAGAAGTGTTAGGTTAAAAACAGTCGTTATACTGCCAAAAATTCTAAAAATTTATGATATTATCTTTTAATATCATTGAACATTAGAAATGAGGAGTTTATTCTATTAAATTTATTTTATTCATTGAAATTGCATATTTTCATTAAATACTGAAAAACAATATGTTGGCTCTTATAGGCAATACCGAAAGGGGGGGTGAATCGGTTTTTCACTAACCTTAGGTTCTTTTTTCGGTTCCTCTAAATTCTCTAGCCTATATTGATATTTTCTTTGTTCTCTAGGCTACTCAATTATGCAATATAAATTCAACACAATAAACACAAATATAATTGCAAATAAGTAAAGAGAGTAAGGATAGAGAAATGTACGCAAGTGATTTATAGAGGTTCGGCAACCTTGCCTACGTCCTCTACCTTGAGACGCTCCCAAGGATTTTTCCCAAATTCACTATCTTTGAACTTGCATTACACTCCCTCTCTTTCTAGGCTAAAGAGAAACCTCTCTCTTTTTCTAGGCTCAAGAGAAACCTCCCTCTTTTTCTTAGGCTAAAGAGAAACCTCCCTTTTTTTGTTAGGCTAAAGAGAAACCTCCCCTTTTACAAGGAATGAATTGATTTACAATGGGTGTAATCAAAGAAGGCCTCTAAGTAAGCAAATGATTACAAAGATTAAGCACAAGGAAAAAGCCTATACAATATTTGTGCTATTCTATACAAGGAATATGAGAGTGATAGAAGATATTGAATTCTAGCTCTTGAACTCTTTGATTTGCTTGAAGAGATGAAGAAATTGAAGAATGATATGTCTTGGGTGCTCTCTCTACTTTCTTCAGCTTCCAAGCCTCTATTTATAGTCCATTGGATGTGTTCTAGACGTTGGTTGGAGCCAAAACTTGAATATGACCGTTGTGTCTTACAAAACTAGCCGTTATAGCACTTTTTCGTCGCGACGGATCGATCCCATGCCCAAAGGGATCGATCCCTTTAGTCCAGAAGCTTAATTCTTGGCTTGAGGGACCTTGGAAGTCATTCTGCGATAAAGGGATTGATCCTGCTACAGTGGGGATCGATCCTTTTCTTCCAGAGGGCATTTTTCCTGCACTTTTGGGTTAGAAATGATATGACCTTTGATCCTAATTCAACCCAAAACATTTATAAGCTTTAAGGGAGTTTTTCTTGACTTTCTCAAATGAAAATATTGTCCAAGAAATCATCAAGTGATTTTCTAAAATATTCAAAACATTTATAAAGTGTTAAGACCAATAAGAGTATGCATCATTAAATCATGGTCTTAATGTTTGATATGAACACTTGAAATGTATTGAGAAAATCATGTGTGATAAGGCAAATTTACAATATGAATTAAAACATTAAAGCTTACTTAAGTTTTTGTCATTTCAAAATATATATTGCAATTTAAAGCTAACATAATATTTAAAAATTCATGTTATTGAATTTTACTTACGTGAGAGTACTAGCATGTTCTTATAACTGTTTTATAGATAAATAGAACATTTTAGAAAAGAATATCAAACTGTGAATATTTTATGAATTTTTGTTACTGAACTGTTTATATTATCTAATATATGCATTTATGGACTGATTGAAGATTTTATCATAGAAATTGATTTCTTAAATAGTGTTTCTATTATTTACAAACTGTTTTGAGACTGTTAGGCCTCGTATCATGCAGACTATTACTGTTACTGTACTGTTGCTGATAGACCTACCAAGTCTTCAGCTTCTGCAGTTGTCACCTTGCAAGTGTACACTGTAGACCCACTGTGACTACGGCCATATGTCTTATGTTACTGCTTCTCCCTTCTTGGGATAGTGTTGTGGCATGATATTTATTGGGTGTTACCTAGTCTCCATTGTACTGTACTGTTTTACTGAATTGAAATTTTTACTGATACTGAAGTGAAATGTTTACATATCGACTGCACTGAGTGTTTACTACACCATTTACAGTATTTCTATACTGAACTGTTTATTGAAGTGATTTCAATTAAATGGTATATATATTGTTTATATCCTGAAATGTTGCATGAAATGATTTTTAAGTTATTTATATTGTTTATTTATATCATCTCCAACTGTTTATTCCTTATAGTCACAACTAGGGACTGGGACACGACGAGTACTTCAAAGTATTTCTCATACTCCAACTTGTTTCCTAGCCGACTATAGTATCCTTCCTAAAATATCCTTTAGTGTACTGCTAGGAATTAAATGTTTTATGCATATAGATTTCATAGTATTAGTTCTTGTATACGAATTTTTTACTGAGCACATTAGCTCACCCTTTTTTTTCCAGCTCACCGATTATCTATAGTGTTATACCATTCCACAGATTAGCTAAGCTTTCAGTACCTTGAGGCAGCGGTTATTTGATCATGGAGGTATATTTTATTTTCTTTATATGTTCAGACTTTAAGTACAATACTACTTTTGTATAATTTATGTATAGGGGATGTAGACCTTGTGAAAGGTACTGAAATGATACTTTTGATGTAAATATTAATATCAGCTATAAATAGAATTTTATTAAAAGTGAAAAGTGAGTGTTATAAAGGCATCGCAAATAGCCCAACCAACTGATTGTATATGTGAATTATGGATATTTACTATATATTACGGATCGTTACAAGGATCCACCCCTAAGCCGGTCACATATAAAAAAGACAAATGGCCATTGTAGAAAGTCCACAGTGTACACTAGTCAGGTGATAGCTGTGGTGTTGAAGACTTGACTAAGGTCTCACAACCATTTACAAGTAATTCAAATATTCAAATAAGAATGCATGATCACCATAGGAGATAACAATCTAAAAACAGTTCATATATCATTTAAGTCAATAACAGAAATCATTGCAAATGGGATTTCTCTTCAATCAGTTCATAATTATTCAAAGTAAGAAGTCTTACACTTCGAAACATAAAATACGGCAAATATTCTCAGTGCAAAACTAAGTGTTCAAAATATTTTTGCTACATATAAATGCGAATATATTACATGTCAGTAATTCAAAACAAGTGAAAATAAATTTTTATGTAAGTCAAAACTGCGTCATAAAGATATGCAGGCTTAAGACCAAATTTTCTCATTAAAGGAAACTTGGACTATTTGGATTGGGAAGCTATTTTAACTTATTCTAGGTTATCAACTAAAACAGCCCTCAATTGATCAATTCAGCCCTTCAAATTCTAGGTTTAGAGAACTCTTGGGATGGGGAACAAATTTCGTTAAGGAAGCTTGATGATTTGGTGAAGGAAAATGGGTGATTTACAAGGAGAAAGTGGAGGAAACTTAGAGAAAATGGAGGAGAGAATGGCACCAATGGTAGCCTCCCCCTTTGATGAAGAAGGAGACACAAAAATATCTTAATTAAATATTTTTTTTTATCATAAAAAAAATATGCTCATGAGAAAAGACTAGAATGCCCCTTTAAAATTTCAGTATTTACATGTATAACCTAACTAGTATTTTATTAATTTAAATTTTGATTTTTAATTTTTGTTTTTATTATTTTTCATTTATTTAGGTCAAATCTAGTAAAGGTTGACTATGGATGGGGTTTGACCAGTTTTGGGTAGTGAAATTACCATACTACCCCTAAACGAAGGCTTTTGGGCTTATTCGCATTGTTTTTAGCATTTTCACATAATTCAATTCACGAGCTGAATCTACATGAAACTTCTTCATGCAAGAATTCATCTATGACAGTTTGTTGGTCAAAAGTCAAATTAGGTTGACCATTATTCAAAAAAGTTCTCTTGGCCTATGGATAAAATTGTCATTTTTGAATTTGTTGCATGCAAACCCAGGCATGCTCAAACAAAGAAATTTTAAAAAGTGATCTTCTTACCAATTATGTATTTCAAGTCTAAAATTCATATTTTGCCACTTCAGTGACTATCCGAATTACAGATTGTCTTGTGGGGCCAACTTGGCAATTTCCCTGATACCTACAAAGTATATAAGAGTTAGTTATCATAATTTATTTATTATTCTAACTTAGCATATTCAATAGGGGTAGAAAAAAGGAGAAAATTCAAAATCTCACGGGAAGAGATTTTGTTTGCATGTAGATTGAGATTTGAAAGCTGAGAAGAGAAAAAGGGGAAACAAAATGGTACTACTGCTACTGCACAGGTTGAGAGCCCAAGAGTAACTGCTAATTAAGATATCAAAAATTGTAAATAATGGGTCAAATTTCACTCTTATTCATGAACGAAAAAGTTGATGTCTTTATCACACGTTGTTTCTAATTATTTAATTTTTTAAGATTATTATATATTTTAGTTTGTAATATAATTAAATATGAAGTCATGATATTTAATTTGTACTATTTTATTTACTATTAACAGTATGAGAAATTTATAAATTAAAGAAAAATGAAATAATTAATTTATAAAAAAATATTTGACAAAAATTTGAGTAAATTAATGTTAAATAAGAGATATATTAATTCTTAATACATAATTATTTATCTCAATTCTCAACATTTTTATTTTTTAATATCATAAGTAATTTTTTTAAATATGAATGCTTTATTATAGTTTTAAAAAACTATAAATAATTGTTCTTCAAGGAAATAATAGACCTTAAGTATCATAAATTTTTTTAAAAATTATAAAATAAAAGTTTTTATGATTATTATTATAATTATTTGATTTTTATATTAAGTTGTGCGAAATTGAAAAAAATTCACGACCGTGATGTCTACAATGACTGCGACGATTTTCGTTATGTCTGGAACAGCGATAAATGCAATGCGACAGAAAATGTGACCTCGACCACAATTTAAATCCCTGATTATGTTAATGCAATTTAAAAGCTGGATAATCTAAAATTATTATGTTAATGGCACTAGTGTTTAATTGTAATTATCTCCAAATTAAATCAATGGTTGGAAAGCTTCAACATACAAGAGCCTGGATTTACAAGAAGTCTGAATTGTAATCTCCAAATTTCCCTCCCTGGATCCATTGCCCTAACAGAATTCTGAGTCTCACATATTTGGCTATCCTTTTCAAAGGAAATGTCCACTCAGTTCTCCCTTTTTTTCTCCGCGAACTCTAAGGAAAAAACTTACATTTTTCATCTTTCCAAAGCCATGGGTCCTCTCCGCATGATCTCTTCTTGTTTTCGCTGCTTGCAAAAGCGCATGCTCCTATGAGGGGTCCTTCAATCTTTCGAAGGCTCCCCTCCCCCACAAACTCTAGTAATTGCCTCGTTGCATTCTCTCTCCAGGCCATTGTTCATCGTTTGATGGTGTTTCCAAGCCAGTTTTCTTGCTTTTCGATCGGCGGATTAATGATCTGGTTGCTATTCTCGCACAATGAATTGCTTCCCATGTTTCCCGTCGCAAAAGAGCAAGAATGAAGGCGGCAAACGGGAGCATGACTCTTCCTTTGACGAGATTATTCAACCAACAGTCCCTGCAGGTATGCCCATGCTTCGTTTTTTTATGTTTCCCAACCCTGGATCTTATTATTTCTCTTAAATTAATTAAGATTCTAATGAAAAGTTAACTTAATTCCTTATTAAATGAAACCATGTTAATAGGTGGAGTTGTCATTGTTGGAAATATTTTATTTATCATTTTCAATTTAAACACAATTAATTGAAAATGAAAACCACTATATCGCTTTCTGATAAAAAAAGAAATTAAACATGATTAATTTTAGGCATAAAATGTATAAAAATAACTATAATTTTTTTAAAAAAAGAAGCACGTTAATAGGAACTCGATCCAGTCCGCCTTGCATTGTTCGGTTAGGTTAGGTTAGGTATGCGTCAATCAGGTAAGAATTTCCTTTTTTTAATCTATGCTTGATTAGACAATATGAAGTAATTATTTCTATTTTACTTCATTATTCATGCTAATTAACCTTCAAAACCAAAATCTCTAAATTTTTCCTAAGAATATATATATATATATATATATATATATATATATATATATATATAAAGTTATGCAATATCATTGAAAAATACGTATATTGAATTAGATTATGGATCCATTCGGCACTTATTCTAAGAATATATAGAATAATTATAGGACAACTCAACCATTTAATTCATTATGAAATTTTCAAAATTATATCATTAAAAGGAAGGAAGGGGTTTTAATTCAAAATGATGATCCAAGTAATTAAAATTGAAAATTCTAACATAAATTATTCCTACTTAAATAAAATATTGGACTTTTTGTCACTAATATATATATATATATATATATATATATATATATATATATATATATATATATATAAAACCAAAGGACCTCTGTTACATGCATTATAACTAAGGACATTTTTCTGTCTTTTTAATCGAGAAAGAAGGGTTTGATGCACTTATGTGTGTGTGTAAACTAGGAAAGAATGACTAAATTAAATCTTATTTAGCCACTTAAGTTTCAAAAATTTTTATTTTTGTCACTTAATTAGGAAGAATAATGGTTTGATCACTCACCTTAAAACCAGTGAATTTTTTTAATCATTTAAATGCTTAAAAGTAAAAAAAAAATTAAAAAAATATGAAGTAAATAAGTTGATCTCACCACTTGACACTACCATATCAGTTCACAAACACACATAATTATACCTCTAAGGCAGCATATAAAAGAAATAAAAAAAAAGCAGCTCACGGAAGAAGAGCAAAAAGTCAGAAAATTTTAAAATAAAGTTAAAAATTTTTATTTTACCTTAAAATTAATATAAATACACATAATTAATTGTAAATTTAGTGTTATTAGACGTAAAATATATTAAAGTATCGTAAATAAATGAATAAATATATTAGGATAAAAGTTCTGATGATAATGATGATCTTAAACAGATAAGAATAAATATAAGCATCTCTTATACAAAATTATCATGTGTTTATATCTATTTATTCTAATTTTACGTTTATTATCATGTGTTTACGATATTTCTAACATATATTATGTCTAATGACACTAAATTTAGGTTTAATTATGTGTGTTTAGATTGACTTTACAATAAGGTCTAAAATAAAAGTTCCAACAAATAAGCCTCCTGCAAAACAAATAAAATAAAATAAAAGACTATCGATTCAAAACTCAACCAACTCACCTCCACAAATGTTAGGAACAATAGTAAATAATCTAATTATAATGGATTTGAGGTGTGTAGATTACACTTTCTTGAGTATAGTATTACTTCACGCAGAAGCAAGTTACTTCGGATATACAACAAAGCCTCAAAAATTCTTTGTGAAAATTAAGAAAATATAGTGAATCAGTATTGGAAGTTTTTTTTTCTTTATAAAGTCTAAAAAGTCACAAATAAATGGTTGTAATTATCTGTTAATTAACAATTATTTATTTTATAGACATAATCGTTAAAATGACAGTTGAAATAGTTTAAAATTATAAAAAAATGTTTTAATTCAAAAATCAAAAATTATTTTCTGTAAAAACGAAAAAATAAACTCAATAATTCAAAGACCAAAAGTGTTCAAATGCCCATCTTTAATCCTTTAAAATATTTAAAGGCTCAAATAAGTCCGTAAACCCATTTGTCTTTAAATTATACAGCAATTGATTTCCCGTTATATAAATATTGATTGCTTTATTCACAAGCAATGTAAGATTCTGTTATCTTTACTTTATGTTACCTACTATTCAACAACAAAAAAACCAAGTTGTAGCAAAGCCTTATCCCAGACATAAAAATGGATCTCAACAAACTTCAAAATCTTACATAACCAAATACAACAAAGAAATTACGAACAATTCAAATCATGCTATATATATATATATATATATATATATATATATATATATATATATATATATATATAGATATATATAAATTTAGTTTTGAAAATAATCATATATTTAAATTAAAAAAGTTTAACACCACTCTTCAGAATTCGAGGCAAAATAAGTTTATTTTGTATAAAAATCTAATATAAATGACATAACCAAACAAGTGTGGAAGATAAGGAAGTAACTAATGTTAAAATGGTATTAGAAATCAGGGGATTTTCAAAACAGATGAAAAAAAATGCTTTAGGATAGTTTCAAGGGAAGCAGCACTAACACAGTAAGAATGCAGCGACAGGGAATTTAGTATCTACAATTTTTATAGAAAGGGTCACAAGAAGAAATCAACAAAACAAATCAAGGTTTTGATACTATGTTAAATATCTATTCCAAAATCAATTGGTAATAAAGGGATCTAATTTAAATATAAGACTACAAAAAATTTAGTATATAATAGATGTGGGATGACACCCACTTTAACAAATGAGTTGGACTCAAAGAGATGGAAGCAATAATAATGCAATAGCTAGATTTCCTTTTTTTTTTTTTTATCTTTTTAAAGCATTTAGAGGTCTCAAATGATTAAATAAGAACAACCAATAGTTATAACACATGTGATGACAACCAATTTCATAAATGTCAGTTCAAATTGCAAAACTCTAACATAATGTATAGGTATTGCTGTCGGTAACAAACATGCCCCTAATAGAAGAAATAGATGAGGATAAAAAAGATGCTCCAAAACCCAACAAACAAATCACGAAAAATTTACAATCCTAGAGTTTCGGGTTTTAAAAATCTTATATACAGTAAGTAAAATTTTTTTACTCCACAAATTTGGTTAAGATATTCATTTCAAGAAAGATATTCAAAAGTTCAAAATCTAATTTCCTTTATTTGTCAAAAAAATTTGAAGAATTTCAAAATTTAGGAGGAATTTCATGAGAGAATTTGAGCTCAAATTCCTCCTTGAAAATCTACCTCAAGAGATGGTTTTTCAAGATTCTTCTAACATATAATCTACTATTAAATATAAAACTAAAAAAGAAATATATTATTTAATTAATATAATATATATTTTTGCTTTTTTTAAATTATTAATAACATCTACATTTTTTACAAATCTAATAATACCCATATTGTATTTTTTTTCCAAATTTTTTTCTTATATATAATATCATTATTTTTCTTTTATAATTATTATTTTTTATTTCTTCAAATTCTAATATTCAAAATTCTTTTAAAAATATTTATCTAAACAAAACAATTATAAATGCTTGTATTTTAAATTGATGTATTTTGAAATACCTTCATTTTGAAATGCTTCAAAATGTCAAAATTCTCCGTCCAAATACATTGTAAAGAAATTCTATAGGGTTTTGGGTGTTTTAGGGTGCAAGATGAAAGGAAGGTTAAAGAAAAGGATTTGAAGGTTTTTGTTTGTGTTTTGAACGGCTCAAGTAAAATTCATTTAGTGATCTAGTCCAAAGACTTTGGTCTTTGAAAAATATAAATCAAAAGGATGAAAATACAAGGTTGAAAAGAACAATAATGTAAACTTTGAAGATGAGCGATAACGACGAGAGCGGTCCATGACTGAAATTAGATTTTAGTTGGAAGTAAACTGAAGTTTGTGAAAATCAAGGAAAATGTGAATAATAAAGTTTGATTTAGACCTGATCGTGAACGAGTGTGGGTTGGGTTCGGATAAAACTTAAGGCATATAATAACGGCTTATATGTAAACCCAAGACCAGCCTAATTCGAAAATTCGGGTCTGATTTTTAGTCCAAGACCATTTTTTATTTTATATTGTAAGCTCAAGCTAGGCCAGCTTGAATATTATTTTATTTTTTTTAAGTCCCTTTGAAGTTTAATTTGATTTATAAAAATTTGCATTTCAATTTCCATATTAAATATATAAAATCATGTTTATTAATTAATAGTTGTTTACGTACATATAATTACGATATACTTAGTAAATATATTTTTCAAAAAACTTTAATTTTATTTATGTTCGGGTCAAGCTAAGTTAAGCTTAGGTTGCAAAGAGTCAAAGCTCGAGGCCAGTCCGTTTTTTGCTCGGGCATAAAAATTTTGTCGAAACCCGTTAAATACATCTCATATTTTTGTCAAAACCTGACCAAATATCATGTGGACCTTTGAGTTTGGGTAGGTAGCTCGACTCTTGAGCAAGTTTAGTTTGATTTAAGGATTTGTATTTTTTTTTAAAAAAAAGAGATTAGGTTCAAAGTGTAATTTTTTCTTCTCTTTATTCTTTTTTATAGACTGAAAAAAGAGAAAAATGCGAAAAAGAAATTTAATCTTAAGTTTAGCTTTTAGGTATACATGAGCATAGTCACATGGATTATAACATGACCAATGAGACATTCACTTATTTACTTCTAAAAGATTGAATGATTCAAAAATCAAATGTTGTTAATTAACTTGAATGATTAAATCATTGTTTTTATAACTAAATTTAAATTATTAAAATAAAAGATTTTGAAAACTTAGTGATTTTACGTGTGATTTAACAAATTAAAACTTAAAGTAAAAAAAACGAAAAAACATCTATCCAAAGTAGTTTGTTTGATTGCTTTTATTCTTCTTTTTTTTGGATCAAGAAACTATTAAACAAAAACCTGACACAGGAAATATCCAGGCGTCTTGTAACCAAGCTGAACATGGCAACATTGCGGCTCAAACATTCAATTTCCGTGAGCTAGCCGCCGCAACCAAGAATTTCCGTCAAGAATGTTTATTGGGTGAAGGTGGGTTCGGAAGAGTTTACAAGGGGACTCTTCAGGCTACAGGCCAGGTGCTTTTTGCTTCCAACACTTTACTCATGGCCCTTTTTTGTTTCTTTGCTTCATTATCTCATGGAGAAAAAGAATGACATTCTTGAGATTTAGTTTGGTTCATTTTTTACTCAAACAAATAAACAAACAAATAAATAGATTCAGATGTAACTCACCTTGATTATGATTAAAATCACTGAATCTTTTATCTGTAAAAAGTAAAATTCGTTACTAACACGCTTTGTTTATTCCTAATTACCCTTTATTGGAGTTTGGAAATAGGTGGTTGCTGTGAAACAACTTGACATGACTGCAATGCAAGGAAACAGCGAGTATCTTGTTGAAGTTGGACAACTGAGTCGCTTAAAGCATCCTAATCTGGTTAATCTCGTTGGATACTGCGCTGATGGAGATCAGAGGCTTTTGGTTTATGAATTCATGCCAAGTGGTTCTGTAGAAGATCATCTACTCGGTATATACAATTGAAGTTCTTTATTTTTTTCTTTTTTCATTTAATTTAATTGCAAATTATTTGGTAATTTTTAAATCTTTGTTCCTAAAAATTCATAACATGATCAACTTGAAGTGAAAGACAAAATTTTAATATTTGTGTAGTGTGATTGCAGAAATGAAGGCTGGAGGAAAGCCATTGGATTGGATAACCCGAATGAAAATAGCATACGGGACAGCTCAAGGTCTAGAGTATTTGCATGAAAAGGCCAATCCTCCTGTAATATATCGTGATCTCAAGTCCTCAAACGTATTGTTGGATGAACAATTCAATCCAAAGCTGTCTGATATTGGACTGGAAAAGCTTGGTCCTTCATCAGACAAGATGCCCATGCAGTCAAGGATGATGGGTACTTATGGTTATAGTGCTCCAGAGTATTCAAGATCAGGTCAACTCACAATCATGGCAGATGTCTACAGTTTTGGAGTTGTTTTACTGGAGCTTATCACTGGAAGAAGAGCCATTGACACTACCAAACCCGTCAACGAGCAGAACTTAGTTGATTGGGTAAGTAGGATTGGTTTCTTCAACAAAGGAATTGATTGCTTTCTAATATGCTCGAGTATTCTGTCGAGTTGAGCTCGAACTTCAAAAGTTAAGTCTAATTGTACTCGAGTCGAGCTTTGAACCTCGAGTTTTCAAGTCGAGATGAACTTGAGTTTGATAGTGGATCATCTCAACTCGATCGAATACACCTTATTTTGTACCATTAATTCAGGAAAAGAATTTAGTAATTAACCACTTGGAATCCCTCTATGTTTGGAACAGGCACAACCATTATTCAGGGAACCAAAACAGTATCCTGAAATGGCAGATCCTTTGCTTAAGAAGCGATTCCCCGAAAGGGGCTTGAATCAAGCTGTTGCAATGGCGGCCATGTGTCTGCAAGATGAAGCTGCAGCCCGTCCTTTGATGAGTGATTTAGTGACAGCCTTAAGTTTTCTTTCCATTTCCACAGAAGAGAATAGTATTCCTGCCACTCTTCCTCCTTCCATCTCATCCAAGTTGCATTGCATCTCAACTAAGCTGCAATTCATGTACAGTGGTGATGCTGGGAAGCTGAAGATACAGGACAGCTCAGTTCATGATGCTGATACACATAGTGAATCAGATCATGATCACAGCGACAAGGAAAGCGTTTCTTCGAGCAGCAGTAGCAGTGTGAATGCACAGGAAGAAGATACTTTGACTCACGATCATAGTAGAAGATCCACTGATGGAAGTGCTTCTTTCAGCCAAAAAAGTAGTGCGACATCACTGGTTTCATTAGGCCATGCTTCTTCCGTGGGAGAAAGTGATTCTTTGAGCCAAAAGAGCATAAAAAAATCACAAGTATCCTCAAGCCAGAACTACAGCAAGGAATCCAAGGACGCAAGTTTTTCCTTAAGTCATGAAGATACCAGGAAATCAGCGGTCTCATCGAGCCAGAAAAGCAGCAGGAAATCACCAGAAAATGATACTTCTTCAAGCAGCAGTGATTCACCTGATGACAGTGTTTCTTCAAGGCTCGATGAAAGTAGTCATGCAAGTCAAAAGGGCAGCAAGAAATCAACCGATGGAATTGCTGTTTCTGCGAGTCATGAGAGCAGCTTGCAACCACAGGATGTAGATGAATCTGTAGGCCATGGCAGCAGTAGGAAATTAGCTGATGGAAAAGCTTCAGCGAGTCGCAAGACAAGTAGCAAGAAATACAAGGACGGAAGTGTTTCTTCACGTAGGACTAGCAGCAGAAAACCACCGGACGGGAGTGTTTCGTTAAACCGGAAGAGCAGCCGGAAACCGCAGCCGGGAAATCACAACAGCAGCAGGGCCGCACATGATGAAAGCTATTCTTCAGGATCCAGCAGAAAGGGCCGGCGAAGATCTAAGAACGTGATTAATGATTCACATAGTCGCACCAGCAGTGCCGGAGGATCACAGGACGAAAAGCGAAGTACACCATGAGAGCATTTGTTCATATCCAGGAACCTTCACAACTGCCATTTTTGAGCTAAATATGTACTTTTGTTGGTAGGGAGTGAGATGGATACGAGCCATTTACGCTACCACTAACTTAGGTGACTTTGTCTCCTCTTTTATGTTTTTTTGTCTGTGTAGTTATGTCTTCCATCTCTTTGTATAAAAATATCAATTTTAGAAGTTCTACAAATAATAATTGACTTAAATCATTTTAGAAAATCATCTAATTAACAATTCTATTTTGTTCATGACATAATGGTAGTAAATTTTTTTGGTAGGCTTACCATAGTAAAATTAAGATCTTTAATTTTAAATTAGACACGATGTGATGATATCACACGAAAATTATACAATATATATATATATATATATATAAATATATAGATTCAAAATATATATGTTTTGTATTTAGTTGCATTCATATAAATTTTGATATGACACTATTCATGTCTTATACCTAATAGACACGTTAAACATGTATGAGACACAAAAAACACATTTAACACTACAAGAAAATTGACTTTTACCGGCGCTTATAAGTGCCGGTAAAAGACATATAAACCGCCGGTAAAAACCTTACCGGCGGTTTGTTGAGCGCCGGCTAACCGCCGGCTAGGTAAATGCCATTAAAAGTTTGCCGGCATTCATGTATTTTGGCGCCAGTACAAGTTTTGCAAATTACTGCATAACTTTTTCCGGTGCTTTTAAACGCTGGTAAAAGTAATATGCTTTTATCGGCACTGTAAAGTGCCAGTAAAAGTCCCATTTAAATTTTAAAATTTTTATATTTATTAAATTTAAATTTAAATTTAAAAGCTTTTACCGGCACTTTAAAGTGCCGGTAAAAGTGTTGTTTTAAATTTAAAATTTTATATTTATTGAATTTCATTTTAAATTTAAAATTTTTATTAGTATAACTTAATTATTAAATTAATAAGTTTTTTATTCTAGCTTCTTTTTTTTTAATCAAATAAAGCTTTAAAATTACTTTAAATTTAAAAAATAAGATGCATGGTGATGTTTGCTTTTGAATTCTTAAATACAATATACTATAATTTAACAAAAAATTAAAATTTAACAGCTAAAGCACCAAATTGAACAAAACTTTATTTCTATAAAACAAAAGTAGATAATGTTACAGGAATTAGCAAACAAAATAAAAGATATATTTGCAGAAGACAGCCAGCAACAACATTACCAATATTAAAGTTAAATTCACCATTTTAGCTAAAAAGGCAACAGTATTAGACCTCCCTACAAGCTACAGGCAACATCTGCATGCCTTGAATCAGTGCTGCTACATTGCACAGGTACTACTCTAGCAGAGAACAAGAAATGATCTGTCCCACCTCCTTGAAAAATAGTAGTTCAAAAGCGAAAAATCTTCTTCACTAAACCCTGTACATATATAAATTAACAATGATTAGGTTTGATCCACAAATATATAGCTATTTAAATACAAAGTAACTAAAATGTCAAGTTGAATCTAGATATAGAAGCTAAAGGCAACACATGCACATACACATATAGAGAGGGGCTCAAAGAAGAATAGTTATCAGAAGAATTAATCGTATAATTTTAAGAACCATTAAACTAATATATTTTGTTTCCTAAATAATTCTAGCATTTGCAAAGGATTATTCATTTTGTAAGACAGACATGCAATTACAAGTAATAAGTCCTGTACATAAACATACATGCATGACATTTTCACAAGCAATAAGTCATGTACATAAACCATATTCCTGACCAAAAAATTGCATGAAAATTTAAAATTGAACCACATATCTAAATGCAAAGATAACATCATAATCCAAAGAAATGCCAATAACTCTAAATAAAAGGACAACCAAGTAAATAAATCAACACCAAGATTCTTAACAAGAATGATGCGGCTGTCTTATCACCTTGCTCAAATGAGTGAAGCTAATGTAAAACCTATGGCAACTCTATATCCATGGCTCATCTAGTGTCACAAAAGACAATCTCGGAAATAGTTCAAAACTCATCAAAATCATGAGCTTCACATGTTGCCGGGTATTGATGCACTGGCTTGCACAACCATATGCAGGAGTGGGCTGTGCGAGTGCATGGTTCAAGTTTTTATAGTGTATGAATCTATGCATGTTTGTGAACAAATACAAATGTAATGTTCTAAGACTATAATTTCTTGATAAAATTTCAAAACCCCAAGTCATACCGCAACCACAAAGCATAAATACCAGTAAAAAGGATGGTACCTCTGCATGTATTGCTTTTAACTTTTAACAATTCGTATAACTGTTACCATGTGCAAGTATAAGCTTAAGCATCGTTCACAAATCTGCACAAAAAGGATTCACGTGAATATAAACCCCATCTTGATGATTCAAATGGGGTTACATTTAAAAATTTGAAACTAAAGAAGAACAAGATAAATTTGACCAAAAAATATTAAGTCAAATTAGAATTAAAATACTACATCGTTGACCCTACTCAAAACTCAAGAACTTATCACTCTAAAATATAAGGCTGCAGACAAGTTAACTGTAAAACCATATAATTTACCTCTATAACAAAAGAGAGAAAAAAACTATTGAAGCCTAAGGTCTCACAGAGAAGTTTAGACTCCATACCTTCCAAAAAAAAGGTTCAAGCACAGAGCAGTAATCAAATAAAATAAAATGTATAAAACGTTATAATATGACAACAAGACCTAGAAGACAACAAAACTTATGATGTGTAGATAATTGAAGTTCAAACCATTTGCAAAGGATGACCACAAGGATCACCAAGACCAAAGTGACGATGATGTAGAAAACTATGGAAAACTCAATGACAGCAAACGGCAATAACTACAAAAATCAACTCAATTTAAATTTAAAGATTCAAGATATCACGACTTTAATAAAACAAACAAAAAAAGTTATGTGCAGAATGTATCTGAATTGATATGTGCTCTAAATGTTGAACATACGAACCCATGATGAAATATAAAAAATAAAATGCATCTACCTTAAAAGAGAGAGAGAATCGTAAGCAATCCAAAGTAAAGATGAAGGTAATAGCAAAATCTGTACCTGAAAGTGGACAATCGTCAATTTAACAAGCCTTGTGTTAAACTGAAAGTCATAGAAGGCCTTTCCCTTCTCTACTTGCAAGCACTCCTACCAACACAACATGGATATTTAATTATTTGGCACAAAACTTTAGCAAACAACTCCATGCACTTGACACACAGCTTATGACAAATAAACAGTTTGTTCTATTATGTTTGCTGGGTGTAGATTTTTAGCAAAATATGTTGAAACTGACCTTTTCCAACTCTTCGCGAGAACCAGAGTGGTTCTTGTATAAAATTGAAGACATCTGAAAGTGGAGCTACACTAAAATAAATGAAATAGATTGCCTGAACAAGCAACAAGATGTAGTCTACAATGCTAATTAGTTACATACAAAATACAAGTAAATATTAGATCAAATAGATGATAGAATGAATTTATTGCATATGGGAAAATTGTATATATGCCTAAAGAAAGGCATAACTTACCTTGTAAACAGATACTAGCAGGAAACCACGTCAGGATGTAATTTGTCTAAACTCTAAAACTCTGTGCTTCTTAAAGTTTATTTTCATTGATCTAGTCAAAGCCCCTAATTTCACCATTTCTAAATAAACAGATTTGGCAAAAAAGCAATTACCTCTCGAGCACACTTACAAGGAATAGCAAAAGATCTGCTAAAACACAGGATCCAAATCACAGAAACTCAACACAACAATGAAAACAGTTCAAGCTCTCTACAACCTCACAAGAAAAAACACCAACAGAGAAATATGAACGACAAGCAGTCATCAACCGCCAGAAAATCCACAACATCGACGATCACATACCAGTATCCATCAACCTCAAATCTTTGCTGCTGCCTGCTGGTGAAAGGAATTCCAATTGGCCAGTCGAACTTGAACCAATATGAGACAGCCAAAACAGAACAACTCACTCTGAATAAACATAGAGCATAGAAACAAGAAAAGCCATACCAAAGCACTTGAGGCCAGTCCACCAGATTTCGACAAGCAAGAAACATCCATAGCAGCTTAGCGTTGCAGTCATAAGGCCCTACACAGTCTCAATTAGTCTATTATCGTTGAACAAGAGTGAGCAGAGATGGCGGTGTCACTTGTTTTGAACAAGAGTGAGATCGATTGATTCTCTTCACTCCATGAGTCTCCTCATAGATAAAGCCACTGATTCTTCTCACTCCACCTCTACGAGCCCATCTTCAAATCGACAGCTTAGTAATGCTCTGAATGTGAGAGTTGAGATGAGATGATCGGTGAAAAAAAGAGAAGAATGTGAGAGTTGAGAGGAAAAGCTAGGGTTTGGTTTCCAAAATAGGGGAAAATTTGATATGAGATGAAGAAAAATGAATTCTTAAAGCAAAATGATTTGAAAAGAAGGAAATATTCGGATTGCCTAATGAGAAGAGTAAAGGGGTTTGTAGACACCTAATTTTGTCCGAACAATTTCTCTAAATTAAAAAATAAAAAATAAAAAATGATAAAAATAAACAAGTCAACTTTGGTCAAATCTTAAGTTGGAACCCCATGCATCCCATGCAAACTCTAAAATTAAAATTTTCAAATTTGAAAATCTCATGTGAAGTACATGCAAAATTCACACCTTCAAGAGTTGACTAAAGTTGGTATTGTTGCCAAAAATAAAAGAAATTTGTTGCTTAAAAAGAAAAAGAATAATCAGTCATTAAATCAATGAATAAATCAACAAAAGGAAGGAAATTGGTTGAAATTAAATCTGAAAATTTATTGCCAAAAATAAAAAATAAAAAGGAAATAAATTAAAAAAAAGGGAGAAAGTCAGACAAAATAAATGAAAAATTCCATAATCATGGGATCAATTATAAATTTTTTATTTCTTTCCATGAAATTTTGACAAGTATTAAAGGAGAAGAAAAGAAAACCCTAAAAAAAAGGGGGAGGAGGAACAACACAGAGAAAAAAACCTAGAGGAGGAAAAACCCTAAAGAATACTGACTGCTCTTATTTTTTTTCGACTGAGAAGAAAAAAACCCTGGAAAGCCTTGGAGAGGGGGACAGCCACTATTCATCATCATTTGAACCCCTCTGCCATCGTTGGGCCACACACCATCATCACCATCTTCGCCATTCACGGCAACATCCACCTGCACCAGGGTTTCTTGCTGCCATTATTCCTTGCTCCACGTTTCCGTTCTGCATCCTGCTGTAAACCATTTTTGTTGTTTTTATTTTGCACGTGGCTACCAAATATAAGGAAAACATACTCTGTCTTGGGTAAAGCAAAGAAAAGAGATAAAAAGGACGAGGAAAATAAGCCATGAAGGACACTGTTTTAGCATTTTAAGAAGCGACGGCGTCATCTCCAGCCAAGACTTGCTGCTGCTATTCCGTCTCTTGACGTTTGGTGCGCTTCTACTGATCAAGCAACCTGCAAACAGAGACGTGAGGAAGAACCGCATCATCACGTTACCTTCAATTGCCACTGTTGCTGTTAGGAGATACTGTACTGCTGTCGTTTGCTGCCTAACGCCCCACGCTGCCGCTGTTCAAGCCCAGCATGTTTATTTTGCTCACCATCGCCCAGCACATCTGTTTCTGTTTTGGTAGCCACGTGAAGGAGAAAAAGAATTAAAAGAAGGGAGCATAAAGCTGGGGTAAAAAAAAAACATCAATTGCTAACATAGTAACTGGTATTTTCTTTAAGCTTATTTTCCTATTCTTTTGCTTGTGCATTCACGTGTATAATCATGACATCAATTGAGTTTATGCTATGTATATTCATATGTTGTGCATTCACGTGTCTAACCAATCGACATTAATTGAGTTTATGGTGTATGTATATTAATGTGTTGTCATGTTTTGTAAGTTTTATTCATTCATTTACTTGTTTTGAGTATGAGTTTAATTTATCTTTTAGGGTATTATGACTTATTTTTCTAGTTAGTTTATTCAATTTGGTGAGTTTGTTTAATTTAACTTATTCATCTTAGTTTATTTATTAATTTGCATGTTGTCGATTTCAAGTTTAGATTTATTAATCAATAGAATTTATTAATTTTAATTATATGAATAAAGATATGTAGAATGTCTTATAATATTTATAATAATAGTAAATAATAAGAATTAGATATTCATAAGAAATATTAATTAATCACTAAAGATAAATATGGATGGTACCAATGATGGAATTTAAGAAAGTCGATTGAGACTCTTTGAAGATCTTGAGGTGAAGAGGTTCTTTTTAAGTCTTACCAGCTTGATGGAAGATTTAAAAAGATATTTTCAATATTTTAAAATTCAAATTCACTATTAAAAATTGAAATAAGAATTAGTTAAGATTAATTACAATTAAAAGAATAAATAATCAAATTAAGAATTATAAAAATTAACATATTTAGAAATTAAAATAGAATGAAAATAATAAAAAATACAAATTATCCGACGACGGAATTCTAAAGGGACTGCGCTTGAGTAGTACTTTTAGATGTCTTGAGGTGATGAGAGTTCTTTTAAATCTTGCCAGCTTGATGGAAGATTTATAGGACATTTCCAAGATTTAATAAATTAAATTATAAAAATAAAAATTAAATTAGATTAGATTAGATTAAAAAATAGTAAATTAAAATTAAGTTTATTATAATAAAGAATAAAGATCAAATAAATAAATTGGAATTAAAATTAGAAAATAATTAAAATAAATAGAAATTAAATTAAATTAAATATTTTAATAAATGTGAATTATTCCGAAGATGGAATTTAAAAGGAATTGCGCTTGAGTAATTTCTTTAAAAATTCCTAAGGTGAGAAAGTTTCTTTAAGGTCTTACTAGCTTGATGGAAGGTCTTTAAGAAAATATTCAATATCAAATAATTCATGTTTATTTAAAGATATAAAAATATATGAAATAATAATTTATATAAGAAAATAATAACAATAGAATAAGATAAGATAAAATAATAAATAAAAATTGGATAGGAGTCAAAATAGGGTTTACATAATATACTTAAATAATCCGACGACGGAGCCTCTTCAAGAAAGGCGATTGGTCCTACTTGAATACTCCTGAGGTGAGAAAAACTTTTAGGTTATCCAACCAGCTTGATGGAGGAGACTTAAAAGATTTTTCAATATTTAATTGTATCGAGATTAAAGTAAAAAGGCAAGATTAGGATAACCTTAGATTATTTGGTACCATTTTAGGATGGGCGTTGTGAGGGTGCTAATCCTTCCTCACATGTAACCGTACTCCCGAACTTAGAACTCTTAACGTAGACTAAGCCTTATCCTTAGTTTGAATAGGTGACCAATCACACCTAGGTTAGAATGGTTGGTGACGACTCCATAGTTTTGTGTCTAGCTATTAGGTTTTCTCCAAAACTTAATACGTTATGACAAGGTTTGGTCGTTTCCATAACAAAAAGGGGGAAGGGGGTTGGGTCGTTAAAAGTAGGGTAAATAACGGCACTTGTGGTTTAAGCCGAGAAATGCATTTTACAAAAATGAATTGCCGGCAGTTAGTAAAACCGCAGATATAAAAGTGCCCTTAAAAGTTCGATTTTTTGTAGTGTAATTAAATCATAACATACGAATACATGTATGTCATAACAATTTTTGTTCGTAAAATTGATCGCTAGATGATTTTGAAAATAGAAAAGGAATCGTCATCAATCTTTTTTGACTAGTGTCGTAACGTGTTAAGTCCTAAAACCAAATTCGCTAAACTTAATCATTGAGTCGCCACCAACCATTCAAACCTAAGGTGTGACTGGTCACCTATTCTTGTCTAAAGATAAGGCTTGGTTTACGTTCAAAGAATCTAGGGTTCGGGAGTATGGTTACGTGCAGGGAATGATTAGCACCCCTCACGACGCCCATCTTAAAATGGTACCAACTATTCTAGATCATTCTAAATTTATCTTAATTTAAGTTAATTTCGATATGCTTAAATATTGAAAATTTACTTAAAATCCTTCCATCCATCTGGTTCAGATGATAAGTAAATCTCCTCACCTAAGGAGTATTCAAGTAGTACCGATTGACTTGCTCAAAGAGGCCCTATCGTCAGATCATTTAAATACATTATGAAAATCCTAATATTGACTCTATACCCAATAGGTAATTCTAAATTTACTTTAATTTGAATTAATTTTGATATACTTAAAATATTGAAAATTTACTTAAAATCCTTCCATCGATCTGGTTTAGAATAAGTAAATCTCCTCACCTCAGGAGTATTCAAGTAGTACCAATTGATTTGCTTAAAGAGGCTCCGTCGTCGGAATATATTATGAAAATCCTAATTTTGGCTCTATACCGAATTCTTTACTAATTTTCTATTTTATTTTTAACTGTATTTATTTCAATATCCTATTTCTATTTTATTTTAATTGTCTTTATTATTATATTTTATTTCTATTTTAGAAAATGAACACATATTATTGTATTGAAAATTTACTCTAAACCTTCAATCAATCTGGTTCAGTCTAGAGCAGGCTCCTCACCTATAAATTTCCAAGGAGTACCATTTGACTTTCTTGGAATTTTATCTTCGGATAATTTGCATTCATCTTATTAATATAATTTTATCATTTCCTTATTCAATCTTTATTCTGTTTTATTCTTATTTGCATTTTTTCCTTTAACTTATTTTATTTTTATATTGTTTTATTTATTTAACATCTATCATACTAAACATACAAAATATAAAATATATCATACAAATTAAACTAAACAAATCATATCAACATACTAATTGTTTATTCAATATGTATTAATCAAATATTATTATGCCAATTATTAAAACCTATTTTTATCCATATCATACATTATCCTATACAATTAAAACGATTACATTAAGTTAAATATTAGTGTCAAATGGTTTTATTAAATTATTAAAATGTCATGCAAATGTTTACCAATTTAATATGTTATACAAATTATTAATTTATTCATTAGCTTTATCATCACTTAAATAGACAAACCTGCACTTGTCTTTCTTTCCTTCTCTTTTCTTTGTTGTAGTCCACATTGCTTTCTCTCCTGTTCTTTAGTCTCACGTGGCTTATGAAGGTGACGTTAATAGCAAGCAGCAATGGTGATGAGGCCGAACAGAAACGCAGCAGCAAAGGGGTGACGAAATGCGGCAGCGGTGGAGCAGAGAACTAGTGCAAAACAGCAGTAGCGGCGCGATATGCGAGGCAGGTGATGATTCGATGATACGGCAATGGTCGTCTATGATGATGATGATAGTAATGATGAGAGTCTATGGTGAAGACGAAGGATGACGCAAGAGAGGCTCGACGTTAATGCGGCAAGGTGTCAAGAAGCATTATAGGCTGTTTAATAATGGAGAAGGTGATGACAAAGAGGTACAGGTTGCAGACGGCGTGAAGACGACGATGGCAACAGTATGGGGGCAAGCTTGGTGATGATACTCGGTTTAGTGATGGAAACAAGTTAAAAGTTTCTGTCAGGGTTGAGTGCTTATTGTGTATTTGATTGTGTGTCTCTTAAATCACGAGCCTTAATCCCTTTTTATAACCACAAATTTGTTAGAGTCCTAATACAATTATACTTATTCTAATAATTATCTCCTATTTTTAATATTTTATTTATTTAATTCTTGTATTAATCCTAATCTAACTCTATCAAATTTAATATTAATCCAAATAATTAGCCTAAAAAATCTAATTATCCTATCCTAAAATTAATTTTTTTGTCTTTTTTTAATTATTCCTAAATCCTATTTTAATTGTAATTTCCTAATTAATGTTAATTCTAAATTTAAAAATTATAATTTAATTCTAGCCTAATTCTAAATTAATAAATTAAAATATAATGTCCCTCAATCCAATTAATTAGTTTTACAAATTAAGAACCCGGATAAAATAAGATGTCTACAACTAGGTGTAATTGACTATCTAAAAACATTTATCTTTTTAATAAAATCTTAAAGTTAATTAAATTTTATTAAAATAATAATTTTTAGTTTGCGAAAAACAAAGTGTGGGCTTGGGAGTTCAGTTATGTGTGGGGAAGGATTAACATCTCACAACGCTCATTTAAAATCGATACCATGTATTATCCCTTAATCTTAATAAAATGATTTTAATTAAACATTTAAAAAGAATTCCCTTCATTTTGAGGTCATTTTTGTTTATTTATTTATTTATTTTTTATTTGGATTATAAATATTTGAAATATTAAATTTTATTTTATTTTCAGTGAGAATCATTTGTATTGAGAACTATTCCGAAATGCTCCAATACTTCTAGTAGTATTTCAGATAATTTTTTCATCTAAAATTTTTTTAAAAATCGCTACTTATGATTTTTATGGAATCTCATCTTTGGAAGATTCACATTTATTTCGAAATTTCATGAATGCTTATGATGCAAGTATATAATACATGATGCATATGAGAAATTTATTTTTATCATTATTATTATTATTATTATTATTATTATTATTATTATTATTTAAAACTTTATTTATTTAAATAATCCATTTTATTAAAAATTTACACTAAATATTCCAATACTTCTGGTAATATTTAGTAAAATTTTCTCACTTAAAAATCAGTTAGGATTCACTACTTGTGAATTCTATAACATCTCATCATCGAAAATTCTTTTAAAATTTATATTTAATTAATTTGTTTATTTTTATTTGTTTTACTTGTCTTTATTATTATTATTATTATTATTATTATTATTATTATTATTATCATTATTATTATTGCTTGGATAAAATTAGGTGTTTACAGTTGTCCTTCTTTGCACACTACTGAGAATAAAAAACAGAGCAAAGACCTCGACAACAATTTCGTATGAACATTTTTTTATACTTTTTTGTTTTTGCTTTTTTTTTTAATTTTTTTCCTTTTTATTTTTTTCTCAATTTTTTATTTTATTGTATTGACTTTTAAAACAATTCCAATTTCCAATCCATTTTAGATAATGAGTTCGATTTGAAACAAATACCTTGATTATATATCGAGGCTTGATCCATTCAAAAATGAATTTGACTTCAAAACCATTATGTCAGAAGAACTTGAAAATTATATACAGAGGACTTGACATTTGTTATGACTTTATACCAATGCTTGATCCATTTTTTTAAAATGAATTTGACTTGAAACCATTATGCCCAGAGGTCTTAGAAATTATGCTTAGAGATCTTAGACTTGAAGATGCTGCTCGGAGGTCTTAAAAGTTTAGCTCGGAGAACTTGAAAGTTGTGCTCGAAGGACTTCACATTTATCTTGACTCTATACTAAGGTTTAATCCTTAAAAAAAAATGAATTCAACTTTGAAACCATTATGCTCAAAGGTCTTAGAAATTATGTCCAAAGGTCTTAGAGATTTTGCCCAAAAGTCTTAGAGATGGTGCCCAACGGACTCAAAAGTTTTGCCTGGAGGACTTGAAAATTGTGCCTAAAGGACTTTACATTTACCTTGACTCTATATCAAGGCTCGACTCATTTAGAAAAAAAGGAATTTGACTTTGAAACCCTTATGCTCGAAGGTCTTAGAAATTATGTCCAAGGTCTTAGAGATTTTGCCTAAATGTCTTGAAGATGGTACTGGGAGGAATCAAAAGTTTTACTCGAAGACTTGAAAATTGTGCCAAGAGGACTTGACATTTACCTTGATTCTATACCAAGGCTCAATCCATAAAAAAATGAATTCGAATTTGAAACCATTATACCTAGAGGTCTTGAGGATGATGCCCAGAGGACTTGATATTTATCTTGACTTTATACCAAGGCTTGATCCAACAAAATGAATTTGACTTCAGAACAAAATTTATCATGCTTAAATACTTATTGGATTCATAAGCATGGTAACAATCAAATTAGATTTGAAAACTTTCATGTGTCAACCAGATTCCCCTTTGTTTTGATGATGGTTCATAATCTTGAAAGTCTTGATTTAGAGTGATTTTGATCCTTTAGCTTGAAAAACTTGTCTTAACCTCAAAATTTTGGGAGAAACTTTTTCATGATGATGTTGTATGATAATGTATAACACTCATGATCCCATGCATTCTACTTTTGAAACCCCATTTTCTTGTTAAAGAGACACATAGCATTCCCTACTTTTCTTATCTTCTTTGCCCCAAAATATCATAAAAGCTCTTCTTCACTTTAGAGTTTCTATACTGTTATTATAGCCCTTTGACAAATAGCTAAAAAGTTTCTTCATAATTATTTTCCATGGTTGAGAAAACAGATGAAACCTTCACGTGTGACATTTGATCCTTTCAAAAACTAGTGATTACTTCTCAACCTGAACTGAATCTTTCAAATTGGATGCACAACTATTTTAGTTTGAAAGATGTTTTCCCTTTGATAAGAAAAAAATCTTTCTTTTTCGGTTCAAAAACAATTTTCTTTAAGATAACAACACCTTAAACAAAAATTTTAAAAGAATTATCTCAATTCACAATTCATTTTAACAATCTCTTAGATTCTAGAATAATGGCAATCTAGCAAATGTCAAGATCAATTATGATAGGTCTAAAGTTTTTTAAGAGAAAGGAGGCATAAGGGAAAATGGCTCAAATTATCAATTACAACGGGTCTAAGGTTTTTTGAGAAAAATAAGGCACAAGGGAAACTATCAATTATAATGGGTCCAAGGCAATCTAGAGAAAGAAGGCACAATGAAAAATGGCTCAAACTATCAATTACAATGGGTCCAAGGCATTTTGAGAGAAAAGAGGCACAATGGCTTAAACTTTCAAGACAAATTTCATGTTTTCTGATGACTCTAAAAATCTTAGGGTGTCTCGAGGTTTCCAAAGATGATTAATTCATTCAATATGCTCTCCTCCAATACTTTTGATTCTTGACCTTGTTGTGGCCTAAGTTGCATTGCTAGTTCTGATTTGTTTTATCATTCTACCATGCATTTGAGAAGTTAAATTTCATCCAAAACCAAGTTATGGTAATGATTTCCTAAAGAAAAGCTTTTCGATACAAGCACCTACATTTGATCAAAATGGACTTTTAAGCATGTAATGTAGACAAAGGTTCAAGGTTATGAAAGAAAGGATAGACAAGCCCAAAATATGTATTTCAAGGTTAATCAAACCAATGATCATTTTTTTTTCTTTGGACATCTATCCTTTCCGTTCTCCAAAACATCTACACTTGTTCATGTTCTCCCTTTTTCATCATTCTTTTCACTTTTTCGTTCTTTTTCTTCTACCTCACTCTCTTTTCTTCTTCTTCTTCTTCTTCTTCTTCTTCTTTTTTAGAATTTGAAGTTAACTTGCCTCAAACTCATTCCTCAATGTGACAAGCCTTGTTTGACTTAGAAATAAAGTTGGATCATTTGTCCTCGTTGAAAGAATCTTTTTGTTTTGCATGTGCCTCATAATGTGAAAGGTGATCCTTGGATAAAGTTCATTTAGAAAGAAATTATCAAACTTAAAAGGGGAAGTAATGGATGCTTTTCAAATTTTAAACGGAAGCATGAAAGACAGCCATTTGTTATATCAAATTAAGATACTTCTATCGAAAAGCATCCTTAGGGTTAAGATTTTTTGCTTTTGAAGTCATCCGAATTTTACACTTGCATGGTATCACAATCAATCCCTTTTTTTATCATTCGCTCTCTCTCTCTCTCTCTCTACTTTTGCAATGCGACATCTGAATATGAAAAATTCATTTTCATGCAACACTTATTAAAGGAAAAAGGTGTCCCACAAGTCAAGGTATTGTAATAATGAATCAAAAACATTGGTTCCTCAAATTGTCTCAAAGCATGGACAAAGGATAATCTCGAGAGTAAGAGAGTGATGAGTCTGAGATTTGTCCAAGAATCTGAGTGATATTGTATTTCAAAATTCAGTATAATCTTGCCAAATAGCAAATTACTATTATAGTCTTGGAAGATAAGTAATTTTTTTGAAAAACCAGGGAGATCCATTATGAACTTTGGTTTTGTCTTGCATTATGGCAAACTTAAACAAGAATAGGTTGTCATCTAGAACCATAATTGTTGCTGCCTTAGATAACTTCCACACCACTTACATGGTCCCCAAAAACGCTTCTGGATTAAATAACATTTTGATTAAAACTTTGGCAACCATCCAGCTTATGGTCTCAAATGACTGAACAATACCTTCTAATCCATCAACAAGTACATTTTCCACTTGATCTTACATAAGTTTGAAATTACGCTAAACTTCTTGTAAGAAATAAACTAATGTGTTTAGTGAAAAGAAAAGAGAAAGGGGAAGGAAAAGGGCAAAGAGTAAAAGAGAAATGGTTTTAAGTAACCATTGAAAATTAAGACACAAGGATGATAACATATTATAGGAAGACTGAAACTTAACTTGATGAACAAACTTTCCTTTTACAATGAAGTTTTCATAAAGAAAGTTTTCAAGGAGAAGACTAATATAAATATAAAATAATTTGTAATTGGTTATGCTTGTAATTCGTCTCATATTATACAACTAGTTTGTGACCCATGCTGTCACATCCCGTAATTTATAGTAATTTCCACATTTACGCACACACAATGACAGTTGGGCTGTCTACGATGCTTTTATCACTCATTTCCTCTAAACAGTACCAAATTTTAGAAATAATTTATTTGTTTACGAAATAGAAAATATTTACATCAGTAGTAATTCTTTAAAATTTACATCCCCTGGAAATGCATTACACAATAGTAATACTCTACATAAACACTTGAACATATAAAAGTAAATCAAAATACCTCTAAGATCTACTCAAGCTACCTCGAGAATCTATAGAGCAACCGAAATTCATGGAACGGTATCATTATAAGTAGTCTGTGGAGTGGAAAAATAAAGGGTGAGCTAACGTGCTCAGTAAGAGAATTGTATATGAACACTGATACTCTGAAATCCATATGCTAAAACATTTGAATCCTAATATTATTCTAAGGTACAAATCAGAAAAGATACTATAGTCGGCTAGGAAACCGGATGGAGTATGGAAGGTATTTTAGAATACCTGTCGTGTCCCGGCTCCTAGGGGCGACTATAGAGAGTAGTTAGTTGAATTTGATATCAAAACCACATACAATGCTATTAAAATTATATAGCAAAGTAATTGAAAAAATCAATAAATATTTCTTTTCAATAATAATAATATTCACTTCACCTTTTGATAAACACCATATAATAAACCGTTCCGTAAACAGTATTTATAAAGCTCACTATCAGTAAACAAATCAGTACCAGCAACCAGTTTAGCGAAAACAATATAGTAATCAGTTTAGAAGAGACAGGGTAACACCCAAGGTATATCTTGCTATAATAATATCCCAAAAAATGGAGAAATGATAACACATGAGACCTATGGCAATAGTCTATGGGATCCACAATGTGCATTGATCAGGTGACTACTGGGATGCTGATAATAGGATCAGTATCTATCAGCACAGTATAACAACAGTAACACATGACACGTGGGCATCAAAAGGGGGCCTAACAGTCTCAAAATAGTGAATACACAGTAGAAACACCACTTATGAAATCACTTCCACTAATAATATCTTCAGACAGTCCATAAATAAATATATTGAAAATATATTTTCAGTTTATGAATAAAAATTCATAAAATATTTACAATTCAGTATTCTTTCATTAAAATGTCCTATTTATTTATAGGACTATAATAAGCACATGCTAGTATTTACACGTAATTAAAATTCCATAGCAGGAATATTTAAATATTATTTTTTAGTAAATAATCGTATAATGAAATCTCAATAATTCACATGGAATCACTTGGAGATTTGTTTATTTCTATCATTGAAAAATATTAGAATTTATTTCTTAAAATTCCTATAAATTCCAGCAGAATAACGACTATTTTTAACTTAGCCTTCCTGCATTGAAAACACAATTTATAAACCAGCCAGTATCCACAATTTCACCAATTCCAAAGCAATTCATTTCCAAATCACTTTATAAAAATCATGTGAACCAATTTATGCATTCACAGTATCCTTACGGTTCACACACGCATCCCTTACCTGTTCAATTAAATCGATGCACCCGATAACACCACTTAAAATTCACAGCTCTTGGGCTACAAAATATTATACCAAACACCATTATTCACCATAATTCAATTTCTAATAATTTTCTCTTCATTAAATTCAACTACATTATCAATAGAAATTATTATCTCAATCTAAATTACACCGGTAGTAAAACATAACTTCGCCTACACAACTCCGATTTTAAATCCGACTTCACTGGTGGACTCCTCATTGTTTCTACAATATTATGGCATCCTAGATTCATCAAATTCAGCCACAAAACCCTTTCCCCTTAGCTTGGCCGAATTCTTCCTATAGCTAAACTTATGGAAATTCAACAATTTAATCACATATTCATGCTTTCTCATGCTTCTTCATCATTCTAGCTTCATTTTTATGCATTAAACCACATGGTTTCCCTTAGTTCCATGCATGGCCAAAACCCTAAGGATAATCTTGAGCATGATTTAATAAAATTCAATTAAAACAAGTGCTTAAATCATGCTTAGGAAGCTTGAATATGTCATAATCTACCATTAAAATTCAAAGAATTCAAGTGCATGATGAATAGGTACCTTGGCTAAATTCTTTGTGCCCACTTTCCTCTTGATTTTGTCACTTTTACAAAGGGCTATAGGTATGGGTAGATAGAGCTTAGTGAGGAGAACAAGTTTGTAGAAGGTGACTTGGTGAAATAAGGTGGTTTAAGTGATGATTTATAAGTTTTTCTTTCTTTTCTTTTCTTTTTGCTATGGTAGCCATGTGAAAGAGAGGAAGAAGATGGAGAAATAATGCCGGCTGACTTTGGGGAGAAAATATAGAAGCTTCTTCATATGGCAAAATGACCATTTTGCCTTTGGTTATAAGATTTTTGGACAAAAATGCTCTTAAGCTTCCATAATTTTTAAAATCATGTAATTGCACTCCAAAAATTCAGATTTCATCACCAAAAATTCTTATTGGATGTATTTTGATGAATTATGGTGGTTTGGTTCGGGTTTGACCTACCAAGAAAGTGAAATTACGAAATTACCACTATCGGGTAAATTGCGTAAATTTTTTATTCTACCATTGATTCAATCCATCTGTTGGCATAGCCGAGGACTTATTCCCATGTAGAATATCATGCTTTAATCACTAGATCAAAATTCCATTTACTTTGACCACAATTTATGAAAATGCCACTGAGTTATGGACTAATTCGTTATTTTCCAATTTGTTTTCATACTTCTCGAAAACAATCTAAATGAGGGATTTTTGTTTTGAAATTCCTACCGTAGGCTAATTGCACTCCTTGAATAATGTCAGTACAATCTCACGTCCATCCAGGCACTGTAGAGCCTGTGGGGCGCACTTTATTATACTGGGTCTAACTTGCGAAATAAACAGGAAATAACAATGGTGAGTGTCCGTACATGTATAACAGTACCTAAATACTCGATTCTCACATGCACGATGCATTGATTTTTTTTATTTAAATGTGTTTAAAAATATATAAATTTAACTTAAAAACAGAATAATTTTCATATTCAAAATAAAGCTAAAATAATTATAATCTAAAAAAATATTTAAAATATTATAATATTTTTAACATGTAATAAACAATAATTGATAAAAAAATATATAAAACTAAAAACTTCATTCAAATAAAAAAAATTCATAAGCCAAAATATTCATGAAATTAATGAATTAAAATTAATATAAAAGCTTCATCCAAGTAAAATTTGTCTTCAATTATCAGCATCTTCTATCATCACAAAATTTTTTGTAGACTTGTAAGTATGAACATTTCAACATAATGTTAAGTTTATTCAACTTGAGTTTAAGAAGAAGACCAATCCTTAAGCTCTATTTTGATGCCAACTAAGATGCTTTTTTATATATGCAAATTAAATGTATTAATAATTTACATGAAAAAGAAAACTACTACTCTTAATTGGTAGTTTAAGAAGATGAACAAATCTTGAGCGCTTTGTGTTGATGCTTACTGTAATTATTTTTGTTATGCTGCGTTGTTTGTTGAATGAAAAAAAAAATTGCAAACTACTTTGATGTCTACTAAAATGTTTTTTTTTTGGTATTACTGTTTGGTGAAATAAGAATTGAGAGTGATCAATTTTAAAATTGATAAATGATTAGTATAAAAATTGTATCAAACTTTTAGTCTATTTATAAATGGTATTAAATGTGTCTATAATTTTGGGACTACATGAATATATACATTATTCTGTTAAAAGTAACAGTGAAAATCTCAAAAATTAGTCGAAAGGGATAATAAGAAAAGGCAAAAGTCATATCATTTATGTGTTTCTAAAATGACTTTAAATGGAATCAACATATGGATCAAAAGAAGGTGTTTCATGACAATTAATTATTAAAAATATATTGAATATATTTTTAACTCCAATTAATTTTATAGTATGTATTTACTACTAATTAAATGCATATCTGAATTAATTGATAGTCAAATTTGAATTTCACATTTATTCCAAAGTTAACATATGTTGTAACGATCCGTTATATACAGTAAATATCCATAATCACATGTATAGTCAGTTGGTTGGGCTGTCTGCAATGCCCTTATAGCACTCACTTATCACAGTAATCAATTCGTAAATAAAAGTCTATCTATAGTTGATATTAATATTTACATCAAAAGTATCATTTCCAGTAAGTTTCACTAAATTACATCACCTGTACATATATTATACAAAAGTAGTACTGTGCATAAATGTCTGAACATATAAAAGAAAATAAAATATACCTCCACACTCAGATAACTGCTGCTTGAGGGTACTAGAAATGCAGCCTATCCTCGGAACGGTATATCACTGCAAATAATCTGTGAGGTAGAAAAAGGGGGGTGAGCTAAATGCCCAATAAAAAACTCGTATGCAAGAACTGATACGATGAAATCTATATGCATAAAAACATTTGATTCCTAACCGTACGCTAAAAGACATTTTTAGAAAGGATACTATAATCGGCTAGGTAACCAAATGGAGTATGGGAGGTACGTTGAAGTACCTGTCGTGTCCTGATCCCTAATTGCGACTATAAGGAGTAAACAATTGGAGATGAGATGAATAAACAATATAAGTCACTTTAAAATCATGTAATGCAATATTGTAGTATATAAACAATGTAAATGGATCACTTCGATAAACAGTTCGACATAAAAATCCAGTAAACAGTACAGTAAACACTTTAGAAATTTTAGTACAGTCTATATATAAACAATTCACTTCAGTATCAGTAAGAAATTCAGTTCAGTAAAACAGTACAGTACAATGGAGACCAGGCAACACCTAATAAATATTATGCCATAACAGTATCCCAATAAGGGAGAAACAATAATAGTAAAACATATGGCCATAGTCAATGTGACATCCCAGTCACTACACTTTTACTTGTAGCATTTTCCTTTTCATTTAACGTGATTAGACTCGTTCGTCAATGTCATTTTTCTTTCTTCTTCTTAAGATTGATATTTAATAGCTCAATATGATTATTCTTAATTTCAAATAGAACATAATAATGATATATATACATATCATTCCTTACCACAGGATCTTACACATCCTACTTAACCTAAATCCCCAAAACTCTTATAAACATTAATGTACAATAGTACTGTCTGACTTACATAATTACATAAGTATACCTTCAACTATTATCGGGAAGCGTATCTCGAAGGTACACTTGATATCTTGAAAGCAAGCTCCTCTATTTGGAGCGGGGTTCACTTCAGATAATCTGTAGGAAAAATATTCGTAAAAGGGTGAGTTTACACTCAATAAAAAAATATATGTAAAAGAGCGTACTATGCCTCTATATGCAGTTTTCCTGCTTGGCTCTATAATATCATATAAATCATTATAAAGCATGTTCGTATACTGACAGTAAAACATACATCATATACTTCTTTCAAAACATCATATGCAGGCATACATCAAATACTTTCTTTCAAAACATATATCATATTCTTTCTTCAAAACATACACATATAGCTTTTAAATAACAGAGAGATTATTCGCATTTAAACAGAATTATGCACTGAATCATGTGGCGTACTCCCGTAGGAGCCAGGAATCCTCCCCTAGCCAATATATATATATATATATTTATATATAACAAAGACAATTTGGCCAAACGTCGGTGGCTACAGTGAACACTAGTCAGGTGGCATCTGTAGCACTGAGAGCTGGACTAAAGCTCCTCAGCCATGAACATATACAGAAGTGCATAATCATTAAGTACTTCATAGTCTCAAAACATGTGTCATATAGCTATTTTCTATGACATTCATACTTTCTTGAAATAGGTTTTAAAACCTCTTTTCAAACAAGGCAGTTGACTGGTCTTACAAGGCAGTCGGCTGCTGCCTCATATTTTCATTAATCGAAATTATTTTCTTTTAAAATTTCGATATTTTTATTTTATGAAAACACATGGGCAGTCGACTGGTCCATATAACAGTCCACTGGTTTTGAAACAGAATGCTTTTCAAGAAATGGCAATCGACTGGTCATATGGCAGTCGACTTTTTTTTAAACAGAATGCTTCTGAAAACAGGGCAGTCGACTGGTCTTATAGGCAGTCAGCTGGTTTTGAAACAGAATGCTTTTTAAGTAAAAGCAGTCGACTGTCCCATATAGCAGTCGACTAGTTTGAAACAAAATGCATACTGGAAAATAGCAGTCAACTGGCTTGTATAGTAGTCGACTGGTTTGTCTCAGTTTTCGAAAATCTACGCTTTGGTTGTCTCTAGGCAGTCGGTTGCTACTTAAGGCAATCTGCTGCTCCTAGCATTTTGGTAACTAGGAGTAAAACCTGAAAATCACATTTCCTACACTTAAAATAGCTGGTATTTCATCCCAAAGCACTTACAAACATGCAGACATAGTCACCCTACGTCTGTTACATAAATTCCTTACCTCGATTTCCAAAATCCTCGAGCTTGCTTGCGTCAACCCTAGCCTTTCACTTCACTTCACTTCTTTAAAGCTGTAATATCATACAATTCAAACTTTTATAAATACATTCTACCAACTCTACACAACTCCAAACTATGGATAGAAATAAGTAAATCAACTTCTTCTCTTACCTTGGTTAGTCATCAAATTTCAACGATTTGAGATCTCTTCAATTACTTGGATTCAACTTTCTAAATTTCAGGTATGGCTTGAGCTAACAATGGGGAACGATTTTCGTTACTAAGGATCAGCGATTCGATGGCTGGAAATGGTTGCTCTACAAGGTGAATAGAGGAGAAAACTTGGAGAAATTGGAGGGAACGAGAGTGAGGGCTGGAAAGGGGCTATTGAATTGGTGATGGGAGATGAAGATAATGACTATGCACTTGCATTTAATGCACATTAATCCATTAATCATCTCAGCCATTAACTTTCCTTGACCTTTTGACATTTGACCATTTAATTATCTTCTCCTCCTTTTCATATCAGCCACTTGTCCATTATACTAAATAAAATCTGATATTAATTTCTCATACTTTAATAGTCTCACAACATCACATTTCTTCCTTGACTAATTGACTATCAATTACTCTTATTTCATCTATGTTCCAAACATCATTCATACTTTATAATTCTCATATTTATTTAATTCCTTACAGTTGGAATACTTTACAATTATAGAAAATTACATGAAATTAGGGGATTTCACATTCTCCCCACCTTAGAGAATTTGGTCCTCCAAATTCAAATTAGGTCATGTCTCAAACAGTTCCAGATACTTTTCCTTCATTAAGCTCTCTAGCTCCCATGTAGCTTCTTCCATAGTATGATATTGCCAGATAACGTTGAGTAAGGGGATCGTCTTAGATCTCAACACTTTCTCCTTTCTGTACAAAATTTGAACCAGCTTCTCCACATAACTCATGTCTTCCTAAATCTCCAAGGGCTCATACTTTATAGCATGAGATGGATTCGGATTATACTTTTGAAGCATCGATACATGAAAAACATTATGTACTCCCGATAGCTCCAGAGGTAATGCCAATCTATAGGCAACATCTCCCACTCGGTCTAAGATCTCAAATGGACCGATATAACAAGGACTAAGCTTACCTTTTCGGCCAAATCTCATGATCTCTTTGGATGGAGAAACTTTCAAAAACACAAAATCTCCAACCAAAAACTCAAGTGGCCTTCGTCGAGCATCCACATAACTCTTTTGTCGACTTTGGGCTGTCTTGAGTCTTTGACAAATCATCTTGACATCCTCAGAGGCTTGGTCGACTAAATTTGGAGCTAACAACTTACGCTCGACCACTTCTTCCCATCCAATCGGAGATGGACACCTTCAACCATACAAAGCTTCATATGGTGCCATCCCGATGCTTGCATGATAGCTATTATTGTAAGCAACCTCAGCCAATGGCAGATGGTCATCCCAGGAGCCTTTAAAGTCCATAACATAAGCTCTTAACATATCATCGAGCGTCTGAATAGTGCGCTTGGACTGACCATCAGTCTGCGGATGAAAAGCTGTGCTAAAATTCAACTTAGATCCCATGGCTTCTTGAAAATGCTCCCAAAAATAAGAGGCAAACTTGGAATCTCTATCAGAGGTAATGCTCACTGGAACTCCGTGTAGTCTTACAACTTCTCTCACATATAAATCTACCAAAGCACTAAGTGTGTCCGTAGACTTCATAGGTAGGAAGTAAGCTGACTTAGTCAATCTGTCCACAATTAACCAAATACCATCATGATTCCTCTTGGTCCTGGGTAATCCCATAACGAAATCCATCGTAATGTGTTCCCATTTCTACCTAGGTATACGTAGAGGATGTAACAAACTTGCTGGTCTTTAGTGCTTTACCCTAACATGTTCACATGTGAGCCACTTTGTTACA
The DNA here is from genome assembly GCA_032173925.1 of Heritiera fomes. Classification (NCBI taxonomy): domain Eukaryota; kingdom Viridiplantae; phylum Streptophyta; class Magnoliopsida; order Malvales; family Malvaceae; genus Heritiera; species Heritiera fomes. The sequence goes on from JAPDPM010000026.1 coordinate 558,839, forward strand.
AACTCAGCTATATCTCTCTTCATGCCAGTCCACCAATAAACCTTGCGAAGATTATGATACATTTTCATATTTCTCGAATGCAATGTGTATTTAGTGGCATGTGCTTCAGTCAAAATCAACTTCCTCAACTCTTCATCATTAGGAACACATATACGGTTATTAAACCTCAAAATTTCATCGCTACCAATATTAAACTCTGATAGCATACCTGATTGAATTCCATTCACAACCTCCATACACTGGTCATCTTCCCTTTGAGCAATCCGTATTCTATCTATTAATTCCGGCTCAATCCTCAAACTAACCGTCATTCCAAATTGCTCATAAGGCATAACATTTAAATTGAGACTCGCAAACTGCTCAATCAACTCATACTCTCGAATTATCATGTAAGCCACTATCCTTACATGTTTCCGGCTCAAAGCATCCGCCACCACATTGGCTTTTCCTAGGTGGTATAAGATCTTACACTCAAAATCCTTCAGAAGCTCGAGCCATCTTCTCTATCTCATATTCAATTCTTTTTGAGAGAATAGGTATTTCAGACTCTTATGATCCGTAAAAATCTGAAATCTCTCACCATACAAGTAATGTCTCCATATTTTTAAAGCAAATACCACTGCAGCCAACTCCAAGTCATGAGTTGGGTAGTTCTTCTCATGATCCTTTAATTATCTAGAACCATATGTCACTACCTTACCATGCTGCATTAGTACACATACCAAACCTTGTCTTGAGGCATCACTATACACTGAAAATCCTCCAGAACCGCTAGGAATGGTGAGGATAGGTGCAGTCGTCAACCTGCACTTCAACTCTTGAAAGCTACGCTCGCAGGCATCATTCCATTCAAACTTCACTTCTTTGTGCGTCAAACGTGTCAAGGGAGCAGCTAACTTCGATAAACCCTCCACAAATCTTCGATAGTAGCCAGCTAGACCCAAGAAACTCCTTATCTCCATCACCGTTTTTGGTCTTTCCCATTGTGCCACAGCTTCAATCTTCGATGGATCGACCGAAACTCCATCTTTACTGATTATATGACCCAAAAAGGAGATATGCTCTAGCCAGAAACCACACTTACTTAGCTTGGCATACAATCCTCGATCTTTGAGGGTTTGCAGAACTATCCACAAATGCTTCTCATGCTCTTCCCTGGATTTTGAATAAACCAATATGTCATCGATAAAGACAACAACAAACTAGTCCAAATATTGTTTGAACACATCATTCATCAAGTTCATAAAAGCCGCAGGTGCATTGGTTAAACCAAACAGCATCACTAGAAATTCATAGTGACCATATTGTGTCCTGAATGCAATCTTAGGAATATCTTCATTCCGGATCTTCAACTGATGATATCCCGACCTCAAGTTTATCTTGGAAAAGATTTGTGCACCCTTAAGCTGATCAAAAAGATCGTCAATCTTAGGAAGAGGATACTTGTTCTTAATTGTCACTTTATTCAACCATCGATAATCTATACACAACATCATGTTGCTATCCTTCTTCCAGACAAATAGCACAGGAGCACCCCAAGGGGATACGCTGGGTCGTATGAACCCCTTATCTGGTAAATCCTGAAGCTGCTTCTTCAATTGCTCCAATTCTACTAATGCCATCCGATAGGGATGTCTCGAAATGGGCTCGGTTCCTAGCACCAAATCGATCGTAAACTCTACTTCCCTATCCGGAGGAAGTCCAGGGAGATCATCCGGAAACACCTCGGAAAAATCCTCGACTACTGAAATTTCATGAAGTACGGGACGTTTTCTTTCTACGTCCTCCACATAAGCTATAAATCCTTCACATGACAATACATACTTCTCATTACTTTCATTTGAAATCAAATCAAGTAATAAACATACTTCTACATTAAACATCTCTAAAATTTACAACATAGCTAACGGGTGAAGAGAATATTACACTTTTAGCATAACAATCTAACATCACATGATTCTTAGCTAACCAATCCATACCTAAAATAACATCAAATCCATACATATTTAGTAGGACTAGGTCAACTATTGATTCTCTTTCTCCTACTCGTAGCTTACAATTACGATATATTATATCCGTCATTTGAGATTCTCTAAAAAGAGTACTTATTTGCAATACTTGTCCTAAAGGCTCAAGCTCAACAGGTATTCTCATAGCAATCATAGGAGACACAAAAGAGTGAGTAGAGCCTGGATCAAACAATGCAGTCACACTTATATCAAATAAGTAAATCTTATCCTTTATCACTTTGGACGAGGCATCGGCAGACTCTTCATCAATTGCAAACACTCGTCCTTGGGTCACAGCTTTCTTTCCTTTCTCTGCAGCAGTAGCCTTAGGCTATGGTTGAGCGGTCTTCTCTGATTCCTCAAGCACCTTTTGGTTCAGCTTGGGATAATATCTAATCATGTGTCCCTACTCACCACACCTAAAACGAGCGCTAATAGCCAATCGGCATGGCTGTGATCTATGAAACTTCCTGCATTGCTCACATCTTTGTATCATACTCTTTAGAGAGCTAGCGGTACTACTTGCCGTATATCGGGATCACTCATCATTTATCTTGACCTCCATAGGTCTAGGAGTCTCTATTTCATAACCATCATAACTCTGAAATTCAATATAATTCCATATAAGCATTTAATTAAATTAGTAATCATCTTCTTATAATTTTCTTACTTACCTATCGAAACTCCTTCATAACGTCTACTTCTCCTAGGTCGATACCTATCACTAGAGGCTTTCTTATCTGACTTCCGCATCATTGGTTCTTTGCCTTTACCTTTAGCTCAAAATTTGGCATGATGAAGCTCGTAGTCTTGCTCACACAACAGAGCCTTGCGAACCGCCTCTCCATATGTGGTGATATCCATAGGATACAGTTTGGATCTGATAGGGGACTTCAATCCCTCTATAAACCTGTAAATCTTATGTCCTTCATTCCTTAGGACCTCTGGATCAAATCTGCTCAAGGTAATGAACTTCGATTCATATTGATTTACTGTCATCGTCTCTTGAGTCAAACTCAAAAACTAAATCTTCAATCTATTCTAATCAGTACGTGGGATGTATTGTTCATTAAAGGCTTCTACAAATCTATCCCACGTAACCTCAGTATATCGGGACTCCAAAACGGTTCGAGTGGCCTGCCACCAATACTCGGCATCGTCTACCAACAAATAAGTAGCCAAGCCCACCTTCTCCCTTTCTGAACATGTCATATATTCGAAAGATTTAGTGACCGCCTTCATCCAATTCTCTGTGGCCGAAAGATCTCTTTCCCCCTTAAACTTAGGCAAATCCAGCTTCTTAAATTCCCTAATCAACGTCACACTACAATAAGCCTTGTGATCCCGTCTTTTAGTAGTTGGGACCGGTGGGGGTAACTCTATAGGAGTAGGAGGAACAGTAGGGGCAGCTGCAGATACACTAGTGGCCACGTTTGGGAAGTTCGACATGAACTGCGTAAACATTGCGGCCATATTCTCCATATGCTTCTCCATTTTGGCTAGCCTAATGTTCGGGCTATGCGATGGAGATGGAGGAAGAGACTGTACTAGGGGCTGTTCTACACGACCCCTTCCTCTTCCTCTACTAGTACCTCTTCTACGTGAGCTCATTCTGTCGATACAATCACAAAATTAAGCCATTTAGTATAACTACAAACAGTTAAACTATTCATATGTATTCAGACAAGTACAGTACATTGGGGATATACACTATTTCTAGCTTATTGACACCAACGAATATCAGTCAAATCAGCTCTGATACCAATCTGTGACATCCCAGTCACTACACTTTTACCTATAACATTTTCCTTTTCATTTAACTTGATTAGACTCATTTGTCAATGTCATTCTTCTTTCTTCTTCTTAAGACTGATATTTAATAGCTCAATATGAATATTCTTAATTTCAAATAAAACATAATAATGATATATATACATATCATTCCTTACACAAGATCTTACACATCTTACTTAACCTAAATCCCTAAAACTCTTATAAACATTAATGTACTACAGTACTGTCTGAGTTACATAATTACATAAGTATACCTTCAACTATTACCGGGAAGCGTATCTCGAAGGTACACTTGATATCTCGAAAGCAAGCTCCTCTATTTGGAGCGAGGTTCACTTCAGATAACCTGTATGAAAAATATTCGTAAAAGGGTGAGTTTACACTCAATAAAAAATATATGTAAAAGAGCGTACTATGCCTCTATATGCAGTTTTCCTGCTTGGCTCTATAATATCATGTAAATCATTATAAAGCATGTTCGTATACTGACATTAAAACATACATCATATACTTCTTTCAAAACATCATATGCAAGCATACATCAAATACTTTCTTTCAAAACATGTATCATATTCTTTCTTCAAAACATACATCATATAGCTTTTAAATAACAGAGAGATTATTCGCATTTTAACAGAATTATGCACTGAATCATGTGGCGTACTCCCGTAGGAGCCAGGAATCCTCCCTTAGCCAATATATATATAACAAAGACAATTTGGCCAAACGTCAGTGGCTACAGTGAACACTAGTCAGGTGACATCTGTAGCACTGAGAGCTGGACTAAAGCTCCTCAGCTATGAACATATACAGAAGTGCATAATCATTAAGTACTTCATAGTCTCAAAACATGTGTCATATAGCTATTTGCTATGACATTCATACTTTCTTGAAATAGGTTTTAAAACCTCTTTTCAAACAAGGTAGTCGACTGGTCTTATAGGGCAGTCGGCTGCTGCCTTATATTTTCATTTATCGAAATTATTTTCTTTTAAAATTTCGATATTTTTATTTTCGAAAAACACATGGGCAGTCGACTGGTCCATATAACAGTCGACTGATTTTGAAACAAAATGCTTTTCAAGAAATGGCAATTGACTGGTCATATGGCAGTCGACTTTTTTTGAAACAGAATGCTTCTGAAAACAGGGCAGTCGACTGGTCTTATAGGCAGTCAGCTGGTTTTGAAACAGAATGCTTTTTAAGTAAAAGTAGTCGACTGTCCCATATAGCAGTCGACTAGTTTGAAACAAAATGCATACTGGAAAATAGCAGTCAACTGGCTTGTATAGCAATCGACTGGTTTGTCTCAGTTTTCGAAATTCTACGCTTTGGTTGTCTCTAGGCAGTCGGTTGCTACTTAAGGCAATCTGCTGCTCCTAGCATTTTAGTAACTAGGAGTAAAACCTGAAAATCACATTTCCTGCACTTAAAACAACTGGTATTTCATCCCAAAGCACTTAAAAACATGCGGACATAGTCACCCTACGTCTGTTACATAAATTCCTTACCTCGATTTCCAAAATCCTCGAGCTTGCTTGCATCAACCCTAGCCTTTCACTTCACTTCACTTCTTCAAAGCTGTAATATCATACAATTGAAACTTTTATAAATACATTCTACCAACTCTACACAACTCCAAACTATGGATAGAAATAAGTAAATCAACTTCTTCTCTTACCTTGGTTAGTCATCAAATTTCAACGATTTGAGATCTCTTCAATTACTTGGATTCAACTTTCTAAATTTCAGGTATGGCTTGAGCTAACAATGGGGAACAATTTTCGTTACTAAGGATCAGCGATTCGATGGCTGGAAACGGTTGCTCTATAAGGTGAATAGAGGAGAAAACTTGGAGAAATTGGAGGGAACGAGAGTGAGGGCTGGAGAGGGGCTATTGAACTTGTGATGGGAGATGAAGATGATGACTATGCACTTGCATTTAATGCACATTAATCCATTAATCATCTCAGCCATTAACTTTCCTTGACCTTTTGACATTTGACCATTTAATTATCTTCTCCTCCTTTTCATATCAGCCACTTGTCCATTATACTAAATAAAATCTGATATTAATTTCTCATACTTTAATAGTCTCACAACATCACATTTCTTCCTTGACTAATTGACTATCAATTACTCTTATTTCATCTATGTTCCAAACATCATTCATACTTTATAATTCTCATATTTATTTAATTCCTTACAGTTGGAATACTTTACAATTATAGAAAATTACATGAAATTAGGGCATTTCACATTCTCCCCACCTTAGAGAATTTGGTCCTCCAAATTCAAATTAGGTCATGTCTCAAACAGTTCCGGATACTTTTCCTTCATTAAGCTCTCTAGCTCCTATGTAGCTTCTTCCATAGTATGATATTGCCAGATAACGTTGAGTAAGGGGATCGTCTTAGATCTCAACACTTTCTCCTTTCTGTACAAAAGTCGAACCAGCTTCTCAACATAACTCATGTCTTCCCAAATCTTCAAGGGCTCATACTTTATAGCATGAGATGGATCCGGATTATACTTTTGAAGCATCGATACATGAGAAACATTATGTACTCCCGATAGCTCCAGAGGTAATGCCAATCTATAGGCAACATCTCCCACTCGGTCTAAGATCTCAAATGGACCGATATAACAAGGACTAAGCTTACCTTTTCGGCCCAATCTCATGATCTATTTGGATGGAGAAACTTTCAAAAACACAAAATCTCCAACCAAAAACTCAAGTGGCCTTCGTCGAGCATCCACGTAACTCTTTTGTCCACTCTGGGCTGTCTTGAGTCTTTGACAAATCATCTTGACATCTTCAGAGGCTTGCTCGACTAAATCTGGAGCTAACAACTTACGCTCGCCCACTTCTTCCCATCCAATCGGAGATTGACACCTTCTACCATACAAAGCTTCATATGGTGTCATCCCGATGCTTGCATGATAGCTATTATTGTAAGCAACCTCAGCCAATGGCAGATGGTCATCCCAGGAGCCTTTAAAGTCCATAACACAAGCTCTTAACATATCATCGAGCGTCTGAATAGTGCGCTTGGACTGACCATCAGTCTGCGGATGAAAAGCTGCGCTAAAATTAAACTTAGATCCCATGGCTTCTTGAAAATGCTCCCAAAAATAAGAAGTAAACTTGGAATCTCTATCAGAGGTAATGCTCACTGGAACTCGGTGTAGTCTTACAACTTCTCTCACATATAAATTTACCAAAGCACTAAGTGTGTCCGTAGACTTCATCGGTAGGAAGTAAGCTGACTTAGTCAATTTGTCCACGATTACACAAATACCATCATGATTCCTCTTGGTCCTGGGTAATCCCATAACGAAATCTATCGTAATGTGTTCCCATTTCCACCAGGTATAGGTAGAGGATGTAACAAACTTGCTGGTCTTTGGTGCTTTACCTTAACCTGTTGACATGTGAGACACTTTGTTACAAACTCAGCTATATCTCTCTTCATGCCAGTCCACCAATAAACCTTGCGAAGATTATGATACATTTTCATATTTCTCGAATGCAATGTGTATCTAGTGGCATGTGCTTCAGTCAAAATCAACTTCCTCAACTCTTCATCATTAGGAACACATATACGATTATTAAACCTTAAAATTTCATCGCTACCAATATTAAACTCTGATAGCATACCTGATTGAATTTCATTCATAGCCTTCATACACTGGTCATCTTCCCTTTGAGCAATCCGTATTCTATCTATTAATTCCGGCTCAATCCTTAAACTAGCCGTCATTCCAAATTGCTCATAAGGCATAACATTTAAATTGAGACTCGCAAACTGCTCAATCAACTCATACTCTCGAATTATCATGTAAGCAACTATCCCTACATGTTTCCGGCTCAAAGCATCCGCCACCACATTGGCTTTTCCTAGGTGGTATAAAATCTTACACTCATAATCCTTCAGAAGCTCAAGCCATCTTCTCTATCTCATATTCAATTCTTTTTGAGAGAATAGGTATTTCAGACTCTTATGATCCGTAAAAATCTGAAATCTCTCACCATACAAGTAATGTCTCCATATTTTTAAAGCAAATACCACTGCAGCCAACTCCAAGTCATGAGTTGGGTAGTTCTTCTCATGATCCTTTAATTATCTAGAACCATATGTCACTACCTTACCATGCTGCATTAGTACACATACCAAACCTTGTCTTGAAGCATCACTATACACTGAAAATCCTCCAGAACCGCTAGGAATGGTGAGGATAGGTGCAGTCGTCAACCTGCACTTCAACTCTTGAAAGCTACGCTCGCAGGCATCATTCCATTCAAACTTCACTTCTTTATGCGTCAAACGTGTCAAGGGAGCAGCTAACTTCGATAAACCCTCCACAAATCTTCGATAGTAGCCAGCTAGACCCAAGAAACTCCTTATCTCCATCACCGTTTTTGGTCTTTCCCATTGTGCCACAGCTTCAATCTTCGATGGATCGACCGAAACTCCATCTTTACTGATTATATGACCCAAAAAGGAGATATGCTCTAGCCAGAAACCACACTTACTTAGCTTGGCATACAATCCTCGATCTTTGAGGGTTTGCAGAACTATCCGCAAATGCTTCTCATGATCTTCCCTGGATTTTGAATAAACCAATATGTCATCGATAAAGACAACAACAAACTAGTCCAAATATTGTTTGAACACATCATTCATCAAGTTCATAAAAGCCGCAGGTGCATTGGTTAAACCAAACAGCATCACTAGAAATTCATAGTGACCATATTGTGTTCTGAATGCAGTCTTAGGAATATCTTCATTTCGGATCTTCAACTGATGATATCCCGACCTCAAGTTTATCTTGGAAAAGATTTGTGCACCTTTAAGCTGATCAAAAAGATCATCAATCTTAGGAAGAGGATACTTGTTCTTAATTGTCACTTTATTCAACCATCGATAATCTATACACAGCATCATGCTGCCATCCTTCTTCTGGACAAATAGCACAGGAGCACCACAAGGGGATTCGCTGGGTCGTATGAACCCCTTATCTGGTAAATCCTGAAGCTGCTTCTTCAATTGCTCCAATTCTACTAATGCCATCCGATAGGGAGGTCTCGAAATGGGCTCGGTTCCTGGCACCAAATCGATCGTAAACTCTACTTCCCTATCCGGAGGAAGTCCAGGGAGATCATCCGGAAACACCTCGGGAAAATCCCCGACTACTGAAATTTCATGATGTACAGGACGTTTTCTTTCTACGTCCTCCACATAAACTATAAATCCTTCACATGACAATACATACTTCTCATTACTTTCATTTGAAATCAAATCAAGTAATAAACATACTTCTACATTAAACATCTCTAAAATTTACAACATAGCTAACGGGTGAAGAGAATATTACACTTTTAGCATAACAATCTAACATCACATGATTCTTAGCTAACCAATCCATACCTAAAATAACATCAAATCCATACATATTTAGTAGGACTAGGTCAACTATTGATTCTCTTTCTCCTACCCGTAGCTTACAATTACGATATATTTTATCCGTCATTTGAGATTCTCTAAAAAGGGTACTTATTTGCAATACTTGTCCTAAAGGCTCAAGCTCAACAGGTATTTTCATAGCAATCATAGGAGACTCAAAAAGAGTGAGTAGAGCCTGGATCAAACAATGCAGTCACACTTATATCAAATAAGTAAATTTTACCCTTTATCACTTTGGACGAGGCATCGGCAGACTCTTCATCGATGGCAAACACTCGTCCTTGGATCACAGCTTTCTTTCCTTTCTTTGCAGCAGTGGCCTTAGGTTATGGTTGAGCGGTCTTCTCTGATTCCTCAAGCACCTTCTGGTTCAGCTTGGGATAATCTCTAATGATGTGTCCCTGCTCACCACACCTAAAACGAGCGCTAATAGCTAATCGGCATGGCTGTGATATATGAAACTTCCTGCATTGCTCACATCTTTGTATCATACTCTTTAGAGAGCTAGCGGTACTACTTGCAGTATATCGGGATCACTCGTCATTTATCTTGACCTCCATAGGTCTAGGAGTCTCTATTTCATAACCATCATAACTCTGAAATTCAATATAATTTTATATAAGCATTTAATTAAATTAGTAATCATCTTCTTATAATTTTCTTACTTACCTATCGAAACTCCTTCATAACGTCTACTTCTCCTAGGTGGATACCTATCACTAGAGGCTTTCTTATCTGACTTCCGCTTCATCGGTTCTTTGCCTTTACCCTTAGCTCAAAATTCGGCATGATGAAGCTCGTAGTCTTGCTCACACAACTGAGCCTTACGAACTGCGTCTCCATATGTGGTGATATCCATAGGATACAGTTTGGATCTGATAGGGGACTTCAATCCCTCTATAAACCTGTAAATCTTATGTCCTTCATTCCTTAGGACCTCTGGATCAAATCTGCTCAAGGTAATGAACTTCAATTCATATTGATTTACTGTCATCATCTCTTGAGTCAAACTCAAAAACTCAATCTTCAATCTATTCTGATCAGTACGTGGGATGTATTGTTCATTAAAGGTTTCTACAAATCTATCCCATGTAACCTTAGTATATCGGGCCTCCAAAACGGTTCGAGTGGCCTGCCACTAATACTCGGCATCGTCTACCAACAAATAAGTAGCCAAGCCCACCTTCTCTCTTTTTGAACATGTCATATATTCGAAAGATTTAGTGACCGCCTTCATCCAATTCTCTGTGGCCGAAAGATCTCTTTCCCCCTTAAACTTAGGCAAATCCAGCTTCTTAAATTCCCTAATCAATGTCACACTACAATAAGCCTTGGGATCCCGCCTTTTAGTAGTTGAGACCGGTGGGGGTAACTCTGTAGAAGTAGGAGGAACAGTAGGGGCAGCTGCAGGTACACTAGTGGCCACGTTTGGGAAGTTTGACATGAACTGCGTAAACATTGCGGCCATATTCTCCATATGCTTCTCCATTTTGGCTAGCCTAGTATTCGGACTATGCGGTGGAGATGGAGGAAGAGACTGTATTAGGGGCTGTTCTACACGACCCCTTTCTCTTCCTCTACTAGTACCTCTTCTACGTGAGCTCATTCTGTCGATACAATCACAAAATTGAGCTATTTAGTATAACTACAAACAGTTAAACTATTCATATGTATTCAAACAAGTACAGTACATTGGGGATATACACTATTTCTAGCTTATTGACACCAACGAACATTAGTCAAATCAACTCTGATACCAATCTGTGACATCCCAGTCACTACACTTTTACCTATAACATTTTCCTTTTCATTTAACTTGATTAGACTCGTTTGTCAATGTCATTCTTCTTTCTTCTTCTTAAGACTGATATTTAATAGCTCAATATGAATATTCTTAATTTCAAATAGAACATAATAATGATATATATACATATCATTCCTTACACAAGATCTTACACATCTTACTTAACCTAAATCCCTAAAACTCTTATAAACATTAATGTACTATAGTACTGTCTGAGTTACATAATTACATAAGTATACCTCCAACTATTATCGGGAAGCGTATCTCGAAGGTATGATATCTCGAAAGCAAGCTCTTCTATTTGGAGCGAGGTTCACTTCAGATAATCTGTAGGAAAAATATTCGTAAAAGGGTGAGTTTACACTCAATAAAAAATATATGTAAAAGAGCGTATTATGCCTCTATATGCAGTTTTCCTACTTGGCTCTATAATATCATGTAAATCATTATAAAGCATGTTCGTATATTGACATTAAAACATACATCATATACTTCTTTCAAAACATCATATGCAGGCATACATCAAATACTTTCTTTCAAAACATGTATCATATTCTTTCTTCAAAACATACATCATATAGCTTTTAAATAACAGAGAGATTATTCGCATTTTAACAGAATTATGCACTGAATCATGTGGCGTACTCCCGTAGGAGCCAGGAATCCTCCCCTAGCCAATATATATATATATATATATATATATATATATAACAAAGACAATTTGACCAAACGTCGGTGGCTACAGTGAACACTAGTCAGGTGACATCTATAGCACTAAGGGCTGGACTAGAGCTCTTTAGCCATGAACACATACAGAAGTGCATAATCATTAAGTACTTCACAGTCTCAAAACATGTGTCATATAGCTATTTGCTATGACATTCATACTTTCTTGAAATAGGTTTTAAAACCTCTTTTCAAACAGGGCAATCGACTGGTCTTATAGGGCAGTCAGCTGCTGCCTCATATTTTCATTTATTGAAATTATTTTCTTTTAAAATTTCAATATTTTTATTTTCTGAAAACACATGGGACAGTCGACTAGTCCATATAGCAGTCGACTGGTTTTGAAACAGAATGCTTTTCAAGAAATGGCAGTCAACTGGTCATATGGCAGTCGACTGTTTTTGAAACAGAATGCTTCTGAAAACAGGGCAGTCGACTGGTCTTATAGGCAATCGGCTGGTTTTGAAATAGGATGCTTTTTAAGTAAAAGCAGTCGACTGTCTCATATAGCTGTCGACCGGTTTGAAACAGAATGCATACTGGAAAATAGCAGTTGACTGGTTTGTATAGCAGTCAACTGGTTTGTCTCGGTTTTCGAAAATCTAAGCTTTGGTTGTCTCTAGGGAGTCGACTGCTACTTAAGGCAGTGGTCTGCTCCTAGCATTTTGGTAACTAGGAGTAAAACCCGAAAATCACATTTCCTGCGCTTAAAATAGCTGGTACTTCACCCCAAAACACTTAAAAACATGCGGACATAGTCACTCTACGTCTGTTACATAAATTCCTTACCTCGATTTCCAAAATCCTTGAGCATGCTTGCATCAACCCTAGCCTTTCACTTCACTTCTTCAAAGCTGTAATATCATAAAATTCAAACCTTTATAAATACATTCTACCAACTCTACACAACTCCAAACTATGGATAGAAATAAGTAAATCAACTTCTTCTCTTACCTTGGTTAGTCATCAAATTTCAGTGATTTGAGATCTCTTCAATTACTTGGATTCAACCCTCTAAATTTCAGGTATGGCTTGAGCTAACGATGGGGAACGATTTTCGTTACTAAGGTTCAACGATTCGATGGCTGGAAATGGTTGCTCTATAAGGTGAATAGAGGAGAAAACTTGGAGAAATTGGAGGGAACGAGAGTGAGCGCTGGAAAGGGGCTGCCGAATTGGTGATGGGAGATGAAGATGATGACTATGCACTTGCATTTAATGCACATTAATCCATTAATCATCTCAGCCATTAACTTTCCTTGACCCTTTGACATTTGACCATTTAATTCTCTTATCCTCCTTTTCATATCAACCACTTGTCCATTATACTAAATAAAATCTGATATTAATTTCTCATACTCTAATATTCTCACAACATCACATTTCTTCCTTGACTAATTGACTATCAATTACTTTTATTTCATCTATGTTCCAAACATCATTCATATTTTATAATTCTCATATTTATTTAATTCCTTACAGCTGGAATACTTTACAATTATGAGAAAATTACATGAAATTAGGGGATTTCACAGTTAATGGGTCCACAGTGTACAATTGCCAGGTGACAACTGCGGAAGTTGAAGACTTGGCAAGTCTATCAGCAACAATACAATAACAATAATAGTAGGTTGGCATGATACGGGGCCTAACAATCTCAAAACAGTTTATAAGCAGTATAAATACTATTAAAGAAATCAATTTCAATAAAAATCCTCAATCAGTCCATAAATGTATATATTGGAAAAAATAAGCAGTCAGTAATAAAAATTCATAAAATATTCACAGTTCAGTATTCATTTTTAAAAATGTTCTATTTATCTGTAAACAATTTATAAGAACATGTTAGTGCTCTCACGTAAGTAAAATTCAATAACATGAATCTTTAAATATTGTTTTTCTGTATTTAGTGAAAATATAAATTTTTAATAAATGAGATGAAATGAGCTTCATAGTCTCTTTATTTCTATTACTTAAGAATATCCCAAGATAATTTTATAAAATTCTTAAAAATTTCGACAATATAACGGCTGTTTCTAACCTAGCCCTCCTGCATTGAAAACACAATATATAAACCAGCCAGTGTCCACAATTTCAACAATTTCAAAGCAATTGACTTCAAAACAATTTCATAAAATTAATTCCAACCTAAATATGCATTCACAGTATCCTTACGTCTTCCATACTTATCACTTACTTATCAAATTCTATCAAATAACCAATGGCACCACGCGACAATTCTCACTCCCAGGCTGCAAACACATTATACCAACACCATCATTTCACCATAATTTAATTATAATAAATTCTTCTTTATTAAAATCTATCACATTGTCTACAATAGTCACTAAATCAGTCTAATTTACACTAGTGCTAAAATGCAACTATGCCTAATTCAACTCCGATTTTAATTTTGATTGCACCAACAATCTTCTCTTAATTTATATAGTATTATGGAAACTAGAACACCTCAAATTGAGCACCATATCCATGTCCCCTTAACATGGCCAAATACTACATGGTGGCATTTTCATGTTTTCTCAACAATTTAAGCTTAGTTTCATGTTCTATCCTTGCTCTTCATCCATTTGGCACCACTTTCATGCATCAAAGCATCATGAATCATGAACTTCCTATCATGATCGAGACCCTTAAGGGAGTGTTTGAGTGAGTTTTGATTCAATCCAAGGCTAGAATCATGCTTAGCTACCTTGATTTCATCATTTTCCAACAATAAAACATAAAGGAAACGAAAGCATGAATTTGCCTTGTCTTGGCTGAATGCTATGGGATTTCCTACACCTTGATTATGTCCACTTTACCACAAGATATTGGTATGGGCTTGTAGAGCATTCAATTTGGAGCAAGTTTGTAAAAGAAAGTTTTAGGTTTTAAGGTGATTTAAGTAGTGTTTTAGGAAGCTTTTTCTTTTCTCTCTCACTTGACTATGGAGGATGGTCTCAAGGTTGAAGATAATGGTGGCTGTCCCCTTAATGAATTATGTAGAATTTTTTTTTAAATTATCTTGCATGTAAAATGACCAAAATGCCCTTGGTTATGATAATTTTAGACAATTTTGCGCTTAAACTTCCATAATATTTTTAATTAGTCAATTTAACTCCAAAATATTTTATTTCATCATTAAAAATTATTCTTGATCATATTTTAAAGAATGGATGGGGTTTCATTAGGATTTGACTGGTCGTAAGGGTAAAATTACGAAAATACTCTTATCGAGCCAATTGCGTAAATTTATAATTTTACCACTAATTTAGTCTATCTATTGACATAGCCTAGAACTTAAGCACACGTAGATTATCATACTTTAGTCAGTAGGTTAAAAGTCAATTTAGTTTGACCATTATTTGCGAAAGTTCAACCTGGCTATGTCCTTATTTGTCATTTTTTAATCTATTGGCACACTTCCCAAAAAAATGACTTAAATAAAGGATTTTGGGTTCTAAGTTCTTATCATAGGCTTATTTGACTCTCTTCACTATGTGTACCAAGTCTCCTGTCCATTCGGGTGCTATAGGGTCTATGGGACCCACCACACTATTTACTTTTATACTTACGAAATACACAGGAATTGAATAATAGTGAGAAGTCTTACATGTGTAACAGTATTAGAATATGTGGTTCTCACATAAGTACCAAAAGAGGGTGTTTCATGACAATTGAATTTCACATTTATTCGAAAGCATTAAAGTAACTATAATTTTGGCTATAAAAGAGATGCAAATTTTTTTTACAATAAATTAAGTCAACCGTGAGATATGATTTAAGATATATTTGGTAATTACTACGTGGATTATGTGTCAACAATGTAGACTATCCACTAGGAGTCAACAACAAAAACGTAAGCATGTACCTTGCAATATAATATATATATATAATGATTAATTGGTAGTCAAATTTGAATTTCATATTTATTCCATAGTTAACATACAAACCAAAAGAGGGTGTTTCATGACAATTAAACATTAAAAATATATTTAGTATATTTTAACTCCACTTAATTTTATAGTATGTATTTACTACCAATTAAATACATATATGAATTAATGGTAGTCAAATATGAATTTCACATTTATTCCAAAGCGTTAAAGTTACTATAATTTTGCCAATAATACATATGTAGATTTTATTATAATAAATTAAGTCAACTATAAGATATGATTTAAGATATATTTGATAATTACTACATGGCTTATGTATTGACAATGTAGACTATCTATATAAGAGTTCACATCAGCAATATTTGACATGTAAGCATATACCTTGTAATATAATATATATATATATGATTTTTGAAATAAAAAAATTAGATTACTTCTTTTTTTTTTTGAAGAAAAGAGAATTTTCATTCATACAAATTAAAAACAACGTTAAGATAAGTTGGTTACATCATAAGCAAGCACATTATGAATGAAATTTGGGTCATCCTCTATCTAATAACAATCTCCAGTGCAAGTCAATCCATGTTTTGCTAACATATGTGCAGCCTGGTTCCCCTCCCATGAGGTGTGCATAAATAAGCAACTATGAAAATCTTTGTCGAGTTGTTTGAGCATCCAAGATCAAGTTTCCCACCGAAGACATGTCTGGCTTTAGTGAATTGAGCTTTCGGTTCACCACCAATGCATCACCCTCAAATTCAACCTCTGTCAAGCCAAGATCTTGTGCAAACCCCAATGCTTTCACAACTGCCAGCACCTTAACTAAAGTAGGATCTATAACCCAATGCACAATAGTTGAAAAAGCCCCTAGTAGAGCACCATTTGCATCTCAAATGAGCACACCTAACCCTCTCCACCTTGTCTAACGCTCCATCATAATTGACCTTTAAATGTCCATTCCTTAGTGGTGCCCATCGTATCCTTCTAACTTGCCTCTGCATCACTACTGGCTCATGAGCCCTATCGAATTCACCCAGCTATTTTTTAATGAATGTTGCAACACTTGAAGGAGATCTTTGGTTACTTCATGTACTTCCTCATTCCTTGCCGTCCATATCCCCCATGTAGTAAAGATAAGCTGCTAAAAAAATAGCAGCTTAAGCTCTATCACTTTGGACATCAAGTGCCCTTTAGTAATGGTTTTGTATATCAGCTCCCAATCAAATCGTAGCTCCTACCACACAACTTCAGCCTTTAGACACCATAACATAGTGTGTAAAATCACTGCCCTACATCGAACACAGCAACTATCAACTTGGCCCAACCTGTCGTTTAACTTCTGCATAACCGGGAGTACACCATTCAATAATCGCCACATGAAAACTTTTTAAGTTATTTAGAGCCTAACTCGCCCACACTCGTTGCCATAGACTTTCGCTTTCTGAACCACCTACTTGTTCATCCTAAATTTTTTCTTCATTCAATAACATGTATCCACTCTTTACAGTATAAAATCCATCCTTTGTGAAACCCCATTTGAGTATATCCAGATAACCACACCTATTAATAGGTAAAAACAAATACGCTAAACATTTGGTGGATTAAATTTGCTCTAAATTTTGTGAACATCCCACTGCCTTGTCATTGGAACAATCAAAGAGTCCACGGTCTCATCTTCTCCATCACTCAATGCAGGTTGAGGTTTAAAAGAGCCCTTCCCCAGTAACCACTTATCTTTCTACACTTTAACGCTATATCTGTTACCTATTCGCCAGCAAGTACCTTAGACCAACACATGTTTAGCCTCCCATAAGCTCCTCCAAGGAACGGATTGTTCACCAACCTAGCCTTTAGAAAATCCCCATTCAGAAAATACTTAGCCCTTAGCACCCTGTGAACCAAGGAATCAGTATATTTCAATAATCTCCATCCCTGTTTAGCAAGGAGAGCCTTGTTAAAAGCACACATATTCCAAAACCTCATACCACCATCCAATTTGTTCCTATACCTACGATCCTAGTTAACCTAATGTACACCTCATTTCCCCTGTTACTGGCTCCACCAATATTTAGACATCAACATATTAAGTTCATAACATAATGATTAGGAAGTAAGAAACAACTCATGTAATAACTAGGAATGGATTGAACTGTGGACTTAAGAAAAACATCTTCAACCCCTTGTGATAACAATCTACAACTCCAGCTTTTCATCTACGAGTAAATCCACTCCTTCAATTAGGCAAAAGCTCTTTTTCTTCCATGTCCAATCATGGTGGGGAGGCCTAAATACTTTTCAATGTTTACGCTCACTGGAATATCAAACTTCCTTTTAATTTCCTCCATGCAGCTATCTCAAGTGTTGTTACTAAAATACAAGGCAGATTTGTCATAGTTTATCTTTTGCCCCTAAGCCTCCTTATACAATTGCAACACCTCTTTTAGCTTCTCACTCTCCTTTGTATCAACTTTGGCAAATAGGAGACTATCATCTGCAAAGAACAAGTGCATGATCCTTGGACCATATTGACTAGCTCGAACTCCTCATATCCACCCCTCCTTGTAATTCTTGGCAAGCAGTGTTGATAGCCCTTCAAACATAGCAAAAAAAGATAAGGTGAAAAAAGGTATCCTTGTCGAAGCCCTCGTTCAAGTGTAATAACTTCTATGAGTGACCTATTAACCATTATAGAATAAGAGACCGAAGATATAAATTTCATCACAACATCAATCCGCTTAGCATGAAATCCTAGTTTACTCGTGATGGCCTCCAAGGAACCCTATTTAACCCGTTCATAAGCCTTACTCATATCTAGCTTAAGGCCAAAATAACTCTTTTTCACAACATGTCTATTCTTTAAGGTGTGGAGCAAATCATATGCAACCAATATATTATCGATTATCAACCTACTCGAGACAAAAGCAATTTGAGACTCACTAATGCACAGAGGAAGAACATGCTCCAGCCTATTCATTAGCACCTTCGAGATAATTTTATAAATTACATTGCAGAGACAAATCGATCTATACTGCATTATCTTCCTAGGTTCTATAATTTTAGGGATAAGTACAATGTGTGTGTGATTGGTTTCCCTAATGTCTCTATTTCCAGTTAAGTAGTTTAGACACATAGTTTCATTAGTTGTTTAAAATTCAAATGGCTAAATACCTACATATGTTCTTAACGTTTACCCCAAAATGGAATTAAGCCCTCAACATTTAATTACATGGAAATCAATGCATTAAGTTTTATTTTGAGCAATTAAAACCTAAACATTTCAAAATAACAGAATTAAATATATTTTCGTTAAATCCTTTAACTGTCGTTACCTTGCACAGTAATTAAAACTTAATGGTAGTTAGAGAGATTTAATGAAAATATATTTAATTCTGTTATTTTAAAATGTTTATGTTTTAATTGCTTAAAATAAAACTTAATAGACAGATTTTCATACAATTAAACATTGAAAGCTTAATTTTATTTTGTGGTTACTGTTGAGGATATATTTAGGTATTAAGCCAAATTCAAATAGAAAATTTAAGGATGGTTTAGGCAAAATATTCAATTTCTTTTCCATGGTATATTTGAACCGATGCCAAGCGAATTGAAACAGCAACTGCCAATTGAAATACACACAGGCAGGCTTCCACCTTAGGATAGTCCATCGCCCAACCAACCATTTAAGATGCCAATCCAAAGCGCACACTTTTCATGCCTTTAATATGCATAAGTTCCTTTTCCATTCCCAAATTTCTTCTCTTTCTTTTCTTTTCTTTATTGAAAATTAGCGTGCGTTTGGTTCATGAAAATATAGCAATTTTTTATTTTCATTTTCATAGAAAACAAAATACACAAGAGAATATATATTTGGTCGAAAAATGGAAAAAAAAATTTTGGAAAATGAAAATGAAAATAGACCAAATTTAGAAAAAAAAAACATGTTTTCAACGTTTTTAAAGAAAACAACTTGAAAAAATGGAGAAGGGGAAAACTGTGACATCCCCGTCACTATCCAAATAACAACTAACTTCTTCCTTTCACATTACATTACTTAGACTAGTTTGTCAATATCATTCTTACTTCTTCTTATGCTTTAGGCATTATTATCAAAATATAATATCTATTTACCACACGAATTGAAATTTCATTTATTCATATGAGTCAACTATACCAGGATCTCAAATAACTTACATATCCTATATCCTCAAAACAACTAATATACATTAATGAAGTATTGTACTATACAATAGCCAAAGTACACGGCCAACTGAGTATACCTTCAAAGAATAAGTAGGAAGCGTGTCTCAAAGGTATATCAAAAGATCCCAAAATGTGCTCCTCTATCCGGAGTGGGAATTACTTCAAATAATCTGAAAAATAGTTGTAAAGGAGTAAGTTTACGCTCAGTAAGAAACATATGTAAAAAAGCGTACTATGTCACTATGTGCAGTTTTTCCTGCTTGGCTCTATAATGTCATGTAAAACCATTAGAAAGCATGTATCAAGTAATTTCTTCAAATATCAATTACTCGTAAAATCAAATAATTCAAATACTTCATATACAAGTAACTCCATATACTTTCAAATAAGTGGGAGACAATAACTTTCCAATTAGATTCATGCACCAAGTAATTCTCATAATGGATACAGCAAATATATCCCGTAAGGGATAATCCATAAGAGATCTCATGAGGATACCACAAATATATCCCGTAAGAGATAATCCCGAGAGAAATCAAATAAAAGGCGTACCCACGTATGGGCCAGGGATCCTCCCCAAGGCCGAATACAAATAAGAGACATATGGTTATTGTCTATAGCCCATAATGAACACTAGTCAGGTGACATTTGTGGCACTGAGGACCGAACTAAGGTTCCTCCTCAGCCAAGTACAAATACAAGTAATGTGCATGATCATTAAATATGTTCGCAGTCTCCAAAACATTATTCATATAACTCTTGGCAAATACAAATATACTTTCTTAAAATAGGTTTTCAAAACCTCCTTTTCAAATGGGTAGTTGACTGGTCATATAGGATAGTCAGCTGCTACCACATATTTTGCTTTATTGAATTTCTTTTCCTTTTTGAAATTTAAATATTTCATTTTTTCGAGAAACACATAGGGCATTCGACTGGTTTTGAAACAAAATGTTTCCGAGAAAAAGGCAGTCGACTGGCTCCTTAAGCAGTCGACTATTTTTGAAACAGAATGCTTTTGACAACAGGGCAGTCGACTGGCCCCTTAGGCAGTCAGCTGGTTTTGAAACAAAATGCTTTTGGGAGAAAAGCAATCGACTGGCATCCTTAGCAGTCGACTGGGTCGAAACAGAGTGTTTTCAAGGAAAATAGCAGTCAACCGCTATATAGGGTAGTCAACTGGTTTGAGTTGATTTCGAAAAAGTTTACGTCTCGTCTGTCTCTAGGCAGTCTGTTGCTACTTAAGGCAGTCGGCTACTCCTAGCATTTTGGTAACTAGGAGTAAAACCCAAAAATTACCATTTTCTGCACTTAGACAGCTTGTACTTCATCCCAAGACAATTAAAACATATTAAAACATGCAGACATAGCCATCCTACGTCCGTTACATACATTCCTTACCTCGATTGCAAAGACTCCCCAAGCTTGGCTGAATTCCAATACCTTTCCTTTCACTTCTTCAAAGCTGCATAATACAACATAACTCAAACCTTTAAGAAATCTATATAAGCATACTCTACCATCTCAACTCAACTCCAAACCATAGATAAAATCAGCTAAATCAGCTTCTTCTCTTACTTTATCAATAACCTAAAATGACAGAAATCTTGATCTCCTTACTTACTTGGATTCTATCTACCAAACTTCAAATGTAGCTTAAGCTAGTGATGAGGGACGTTTTTCGTTACTAATGTTTAATGGTTTGGTGATTGAACATGGGAGTTTGTCAAGGTGAGGATGGAAGAAAAACTTGTAAATTTGGAAGAGGAACGAGAGGGATGCTGGAAGGGGCTGCCGAATTGGTGATGGCTGAAGATGATGATTCATCAAGTTCATTTAATGCATGCTCATCTCTTTACCCTATCAGCCATTGACCATTAATTATTTGACCCTTCTTTCTTCCATTAATTAGCCATATGTCATTTAATTACCAAAATTTCTAATATTAAATTCCACAACTCTGCTATTAATTTCCTTGACCATTTGACCTCTTTAACTTTTGAATATTCAATTGTTCTAATTCCATTCATGTCCCATATATCACTTGCACCTCAAATTCTCATGTTTATAACTGGAAATACGTTACAAATATGGGAAAAATACATGAAATTGAGGATTTCACAAAAACGCAGGTCTCCTTCTTTTTTTTTTCAAAAAATATATATTAAAATACACTAAGTCCCAAGTGCAAACCACTATGAAAGCAAAATTATCTCTTCTATTCTTTTTAGTTTGGGTTGATATAAAAAGGGTTCTCTTTATTTTTTTTTTCAGCCATCCATCCTCACGTCTCTAATTCCTACTCTTTTGTAAACCACCATCATTCATCAAACAGTTTCTTTTTTTTGCTACCTTTTCTGTTTCATTTTTTTTGCTTTATTATAAATTACATATGATCAAACAGGTTATTTATGTTATTTTGTGTTTATATTTTTATTGCTTTTTCCTTTGAACTCAACGCCTTGACTTCATCTTTTGTTTATATTTAAAAAATTTGGTTAGCTCTTTAAATAAAAAAGTTAAATTTATACTGAAATTTATTTATTTGTTTTACTCACCAATTATTATTACTAACATAATATATATATATATATATATATATATATATATATACATATATATATTTTTCATAAGCTTCTTATATTTTATTAGTGCATATTATTTGCATATATCTTTTATGTTAGTAATATTTGTCGATTGATTTGTTTGTATAATTCATGAATATTTTCTTATAAAATTTAATACTTGTGATTATGATTGTAGCATTTTCTATAGGTTTTTTGAAAATATTTGAATTGTAATAATATATAGTTGATTGAATATGTAGAGAAAAAAATTAAAAATTTTCATAGACGATAAACTATTTATAAATCAATATTGAGACTTTTTCATTTTAATTTATTATGGAGATAGCAAATTAGAGACAGTCCCTATTTTTTTTTAATTGTGAAATGGTGGAATAGGTAAAGTTAGTTGCACAAAATGCCATTTGCCACATTTCGGATAAAGTATTACATTTGCACAAAATTGAGATATCAAAAACCATAGCATTTGGCTTGGTAGTGTTGTTAGTTTTTTTATATTAAAATACATTTTAATAATTTGAATTTTTGTGTTTATTTCATTTACACTTTATTTTTATTATTTAATTGTATTTTACTTTTTTTGTTAAAAGTTGTAACTTAATTTAATTTTTTAGTTATTTTTTATTTTTTTTGAAAATATAAATATCAAATACATTCTCATAATTTGTCATTTTTAAAAATAAATTTTTATTTTCATGTACTAAACACATTTTTCACAATTCAAAAAATAGAAAATAAAATTTGTTTTCAAAAAATAAAAATAAAATTGAAAACAAAAAATATTTTCGTGAACTGAACGGATCTTTAGATTTGCTTATTGGCTCCGATATTCCAAAACCATTCCTACTTCCAACTTTGGAAACCTTTTTCTTTGATTAATTATCTTTCAGAATTCCCTCGATTCTTAGTTAATGAACCCGATCTGGGTCATTTACAAAATCACTAATTTCCAATATCCACAAATCCTTTTATAACTTTCTTTGGAATTTCAGTTTCAAAATGATGAGATTGCATTGATATTTGAGGCTTTCAAAGTTGCCAAATATTCAAGCTTTTCATTTCCTTCAAAAAAATGACAAGTACGGTTTTTTTGTCAAGTTCATTGGGGTCGTTTCGTATAGCAACATCGACTAAAAATTGTGGTTTGCGTACAAAAAGAAGCAATTTTTGTTGTTTTAATATGGAGAGGAAGGAGCAAGGACATATTATCTGTGCTTGTATGGCACCTGCTAGGAACTTGGGACGTGATGAATTCCATGGAACTAAATTCACTGTAAATATATCTGCTAATACCCATTTGTTAGTTTCTGCTTTTTTTTTTTATTTACTTCTTTCTTGAATTTAGTTGAGAAGGATATTTTCTGCAATTTCTTTAGGTTGACTTGAAATTTTGTGCAGTTTGATTCAGTGGATTGTGTTTGATTGCTAACTATGTCTTGCTATTGCTTTCATTTTTTATTCTTGCCTCCGACTGATTTATGTTTGCCATTGTTCTGCTACACTTCTTTTCTTTCATGATAGCTTGCTCTTTCTTTCTGCAATCGAACTGCGTAAAATCCAATCTGATTTGCATTTAGAGATTTAGGCTCTGTTTGCTTATTGCTATTTGCTTTTGCTTTCAAACCAAATTGCTAAAAGGCAAAAGCAAAGGTAGAAAGCTGAGTCATTACATTACAAATTGACAAATAATTAAAATGAAATACCATTTCTAGCATAATTGTTTTATTTAAGTAAAATATGTGTTTTGTTCTAGAAAAAAATTTTACAATTTCAATGTTTAATCATTCAATAAAGTATTGCTTTTGTATCCAAATCTGCATTTGCTTTTGGAAGAAAAAAGAAAGAAGAAAAAGCAATAGCCAAATGGAGCCTTCGGAACGTAAAGACTTGATTTTAGATGTCTTATTTTTAGTTTTCCAGTCTCAACATGGTGATTTGCATGTTTATGTTTTAGGAATCATCTAAATCTGGGAATTTGAGCAATGAAGTGAAGCATGAGAATGATTCTGATGTTCTCATTGAATGTCGAAACGTGTGCAAATCATTTGGAGAAAAGCATATCTTGCGAGGTGTGAGCTTCAAGGTGATATTTTGGTTTTTTAGATATGTTTTCTTTTATCCAATGAGTTCTTGGACTGCATCTGAATAGATATTTAAGGGTTGGACTTCGTGAGGGTCATTTCAAAATATTAGATACTTTAAATTCCCAATTGAACATGTTCTTTTGTGGGAAGGAGAGGGGGTGGAGGGGGGGGGGTGGGGGGTGCGGTTCTACTGTTCATTTAGACAAATTGATTTCTAGCTCAGAATGAGTCTTCATACTACATGCTTTAGAAAAGTGAAAAAGGATTGCAGGTAATGGTGCATACCATCATATAATTCATCAAACAAGTGCATAAGATGACATCAAGTTGTATATTACTATGTTAGACTTCATTCTTTTCTTTCCAACTTTTTTGATCTTCACCAGACTAAAGTTTTTATTTTCTGTCACACGAATAAAAACAACTTTCTTTTGATTTTATTTTCCTATCAGGAAAAGAAATTGAGTTTCTATTTCATGTTCAATTTCTCCCTCTTTACTGATTATCATTTCTAGTTTATAGCTGCAATGGAGATGTGGATGTAAATTATAAATCAGTTTTAACAGAATTAGTTGATAATGCTTTTCAATTTTCATTGATTCTTAAAGACCATTAGTTTCATTGGGGTGTTTGGTTTTGAATTTCATTTGTTGTGTCTGTTTCCTTTTCCTGTACAATCTTCTGTATTTTTAGTCTGAATACAGTTTGTAGTTATTGGCGTCCTCTGTCATTAGTGGATAAAATATTGGCGTGATTATAATTGTTTGTTTTAATCTAAGATGCTTGGACTTGACATATTTGGTTGAGTAGTTCTATGGACACAACTTGACACTGACAAGCAAATACGATTTGTGTCTGATATGGCTGAGACAGTTGGAGACGAGTGATGGCTCCGTTGGCTATCATCCTGGCAGTTTTATTTTATTTTTTTGGTGCCAAGCTTATTGACAGTTTTTAACAGTAGTCTAGTTGGTGTAATGGCCCGTGGTTATCCAGTCCTTGTTGTCAGTCAATCATGGTTGGCATGAGCTCAATATTTGATGTGAAAAGCTGGAAAGGTGTTCCACTTCAAATTTAGCTTTCTGATAGCATATGGTAAATCTGAGAAAGGTGGATTTTTAACGATGTATTCTAGCAATCAGATAATAGAGTGAAAGAATATGTCATATTATATGCCAAATAGTTTAAGGTCTTTAATCTCGGGTTCAGTATGGGAATTGGAGCTTAGGTCTGGATTGCATTGAAGCAGTTAGATCAGTTTATCACAGATTGGACTGGACAAACTTTTTCTGAAATGATCTAAGAACTGCTCGCTTTACAAGCACCTTGTTGCCCACAACGAAAACATGTTAAAATGTGGACACTTTAAGGTTGACTCAACCATACCTGACACCTTGAGCCATAGACATGTAATATGTAAGTAACATGCTAGCCATAACTTGGTGACATCTTGAATTATATGTACTGACTATTTGTTTACAGTTTTTGGTCTTAGATGTATATCTTGTTCTATTATCAGATGATGTGTCCACGTGCTTACGTCCTAATGTGAGTCCTTTTTTATCAAATTCCACATGTCCAAAAATTTGAAAAGTGGTTGAGTTAGAAACCTAGACATTTTGTGTCAGATACTCGCATTCATGTCTGTGCAATGTTGGTCAGAATCATTCCTTGATTATGATGGCATCTTTTTAGCTTTATGTTTCGTGTCCTTTTTTTAGTTCTATGCAGAAGTATTCTTTTTTTTTACTTTTTTCAATTTTTTTGTTGATTCCTAACCATTCCCCTCATCAATAGATTGGGCATGGTGAAGCTGTTGGAATTATTGGTCCTTCTGGCACTGGGAAATCTACAATTCTGAAGATTATTGCTGGACTTCTTGCTCCAGACAAGGTGAGTGATGCATGTCAAGTCTGGTTTTGTCAAGAATATTATTGGAAAGTCAACTACTGTTTTAATTAATTTGTTATTTTAGGAAATCAGTATATATGTGTATCCCTAGCATTAAGGTTAGAGAATCACTTGATTATAGATTCTATTAATTAGAATAATATCTAGGATTATGAGTGATATACTTTCCTATTTAGTTAGAAGTTCTTTGTATATAAATAGGGTACCTATGTACAGTTTTATCTTAAGTCTTTCAATACAATACTTTGATTTCCTACATGGTATCAAGAGCTTTAGGTTTTTTTTCTTGGAAATCAGTCACTTTTTCAGCCTTCATTGCTGATTTTCTGCAGTTTCTTCTTCAGCCTTCATTGCTGATTTTCTGCAGTTTCTTCTTCAACCTTCATTGCTGATTTTTCTGCCTTAGGCCTTCATAGCCATTTTCTCATCCAGCCTTCATCACCAAAATTTGTTTTTGTTCATCTCTATAGGCTCGGTTCTGGTTCTATTGTTCCAGCCTTCATCACTGTTGTCTTTGCTCTGTTTTCTAAAGACAAAACAGAGTATTTCATGTGTTCTTTTTTATCAGCCTTCATAGCTGAATTTTTCCTCTGTTCTTCATCATTGGTGGTTTCTCTTTGTTGCTTGGCCTTCATTGCCGATTTATCCCTGATTCTCACCTATCCTTCAGCAAGTTTTGATTTGTGAAAGATGTCAAAAGTTGCAGAAACAACCATTGCAGCACCAATGGAGTTGGGCAGTCTCAACAAAGAAGAGATTGAAAAGCTGAGAAATCTCCTAAGTCTCCTCGAAAAACCTTCAGGTACCTATTCATTGATACATTCAGGTAAACTTCCAACCTCTCATGCTTTAAATGCCTTAGATAGAACCTTTAAACATTTGTGGATTATTGATTCAGGAACCACAGATCATATGACTCATTCCTTTCAAAACTTTAGTTCATATTCACCTTGTTCTAGTAGTAGGAAAATTGCTACTGCCGATGGCTCCTTGGCCACGGTAGCTGGGGTAGGAGAAATAAAAATCAATCCTAACCTTACTCTGAAAAATGTCCTACATGTTCCCAAATTGTCCACCAATCTTTTATCAATATCCAAGCTTTCTCATGACATGAATTGCAAAGTAACTTTTTTTCCATCTTATTGTCTATTTCAAGACCAGGGCTCAGGAATGATGATTGGACGTGCTAAGGAGAAGGACAGATTATACTATCTTGAGGAATTAGAGAAATCGAAAGTTGGTAAGTGGAACCAGCCCCTAACCTACCTTTCTGGACAAAATCTCACCAATAAAGACACAATTTGGCCTCACCATTTAGGCTCGGACATCCTTCTTTTTCAACACTTGAAATTATGTTCCCTTCTTTGTTCAAAGGACTAGTTGATAAGCAGTTTCATTGTGATGCATGTGAACTTGCAAAACACAGACGTGCTACCTTTCCCACCAATAACGAAAGAAGTCTTTTTCCTTTTGAGTTGATTCATAGTGATATATGGGGTCCATCTACAATTCCAAATATTTCTGGGGCACGTTGGTTTGTTTCATTTATTGATGATTGTACAAGAGTTACCTGAATATTTCTGCTTAAATCAAAATCTGATGTGAGTGATATCCTCCCAAACTTCTTTTCCATGATAAAAAACCAATTTGGGGTCCAAATCAAAAGGTTTAGGTCAGATAATGCAAAAGATTATTTCAACCAAACACTTTCCCCATATTTTCAACAAGAAGGTATTATTCATGAGTCATCCTGTGTCTCTACTCTACAACAAAATGGAGTTGCAGAAAGGAAAAATGGTCATCTCCTAAACACTACTCAAGCATTATTATTTCAGAAAAATGTGCCAAAATACCTTTGGGGGGAAGCAGTTCTTACAGCCACACATGTCATAAACAGGTTACCATCCCGAGTGTTAAACTTCAAGAGTCCCATGGAGGTATTGTCTCACTTTTATCCAAGTCTTAGTACAACAAACCATCTTGTTCCCAGATTATTTGGGTGTGTCTCATTTGTTCATGTCCACAGCCAAAATAGAGGAAAGTTAGACCCTAGAGCTATCAAGTGTGCCTTTGTGGGATACTCTTCAACACAGAAAGGGTACAAGTACTATCACCCACCTACTAAAAAACTCCTAATCTCCGCAGATGTTACCTTCATTGAAACAGAACCATATTTCACTCAACCTTATCTTCAGGGGGAGACAACATTTGTGGAAGATAAGGATCGAGACTTCTTTCTCCTTGACTTGCCATCATCATCTTCTAAATTCCAACCCGAGATCGAAACCTCTCCTAAAGCTGCAATTGAGCAACTTGAGCCTCCACCTTCACAAACCGAAAATGAATCCTCCTTACAACCTAGTTCACAAGCAGATGGGGGAAAGGCCACTATTGACAATCGGTTCTCACAGGTTTACTCAAGAATGAAAAGTCTAGCCCCTGAACCAAGGCTGGACCAATCATCAGACTCAAATCCTGGAAATGAGGTAATATCTTCTAGCTCTACTCCTCCAAGTGATTTCTTATCTGACATTGATTTGCCCATTGCCCTTAGGAAAGGAACTAGAGAGTGCACAAAACATCCATTATACCCAATATCCCACTTTGTGTCCTTTGAGAAATGCTCTCCATCTCATAGAAGTTTCCTTACAAACATAAACACAGTATCCATTCCAAA
This sequence comes from Heritiera fomes, assembly GCA_032173925.1. Lineage (NCBI taxonomy): Eukaryota > Viridiplantae > Streptophyta > Magnoliopsida > Malvales > Malvaceae > Heritiera > Heritiera fomes. The sequence continues at coordinate 587,996 of JAPDPM010000026.1, forward strand.
AACATTATCAGAGGCTTTAAATTGTGAAAGTTGGAAGAATGCTATGAATGTTGAAATGCAGGCCCTGGAGAAGAACAATACTTGGGAGATTGTGGAGCTACCAAGAGGAAAGAAACCGGTGGGATGTAAGTGGGTCTTTACAGTTAAGCATAAAGCAGATGGAACGCTTGAGAGGTACAAAGCTAGGCTGGTGGCTAAAGGATACACACAGACATATGGAATAGATTATCAAGAAACCTTTGCTCCAGTTGCCAAGATGAATACGGTGAGAATTCTTCTATCTTTAGCAGTTAACTTTGATTGGCCTTTACAACAGTTTGATGTAAAAAATGCATTCTTGCACGGAGATTTTGAGGAGGAAATCTATATGGAAATACCCCTTGGATTCAATAGAAACATGGCTGCAAATAAGGTTTGCAAGCTCAAGAAGGCACTATATGGCCTAAAACAGTCACCAAGAGCCTGGTTTGGGAGATTTGCCAAGGTAATGCATTCCATGGGGTACAAGCAGAGCCAAGGGGATCACACCTTATTCATAAAACACTCAGGTTCAGAGGGAGTTACTGCTCTCATTGTCTATGTTGACGATATCATAGTGACAGGAAATAGTGAAAAGGAAAGGCAGAACTTGGGAAGATGTTTGGCAAAGGAGTTCGAGATTAAGGAATTAGGAAACTTGAAATATTTCTTGGGCATTGAAGTGGCATGGTCGAAACAAGGGATCTTTATATCCCAACAAAAGTATGTCCTCGATCTCTTGCGAGACACGGGAAAATTGGCGTGCAAACCATCCAGCACACCAATTGATCCTAATCATAAACTTGGAGAAGTAGAGGGAGACAATGCTACAGACAAAGAATCATATCAGAGACTGGTTGATAGACTAATCTACCTATCCCACACATGGCCTGATATTGCCTATGCAGTTAGTGTGGTGAGCCAATTTATGCACAACCCTAAGGAACTCCATTTGCATGCAGTTCACAGAATATTGCACTATCTCAAGGGAACTCCAGGAAAGGGAATTTTGTTCAAAAAAGGTGATAAGCTCACTTTGGAGGCCTACACCGACGCTGACTACGCAAGCTCAGTGGTTGATAGAAGATCCACCACAGGTTATTGCACCTTTTTGGGAGGAAACTTAGTTACTTGGAGGAGCAAAAAGCAGAATGTTGTGGCAAGATCAAGTGCAGAATCAGAATTTCAGGCAATGGCGCAAGGTGTATGTGAGCTACTATGGTTGAAGATCATTTTGGAAGATCTAAGACTCAAGTGGGATGGCCCCATGAAGCTCTACTGTGACAACAAATCTGCAATTAGCATCGCACACAATCCTGTGCAGCATGACAGAACAAAACATATTGAAGTTGACAAACACTTCATTAAGGAGAAGCTTGACAGTGGTCTCATTTGCACACCCTATGTACCAAGCGAATCACAGCTAGCAGACGTTCTAACCAAGGGACTTAACAATCCACTCTTCCACAAGATTGTAACCAAGCTGGGAATGGACAATATTTATTCACCAGCTTGAGAGGGAGTGTCAAGAATATTATTGGAAAGTCAACTACTGTTTTAATTAATTTGTTATTTTAGGAAATCAGTATATATGTGTATCCCTAGCATTAAGGTTAGAGAATCACTTGATTATAGATTCTATTAATTAGAATAATATCTAGGATTATGAGTGATATACTTTCCTATTTAGTTAGAAGTTCTTTGTATATAAATAGGGTACCTATGTACAGTTTTATCTTAAGTCTTTCAATACAATACTTTGATTTCCTACAGGTTTCATATGTTTACTAATTCGTTTTTGCTTAATTATGTCGCTTGTTGATTTATTATTACTTGGTTCCTTATATAGATAAATCAAAATTCTTATGTGCAGGGAGAGGTATACATTCGAGGCAGAAAAAGATCAGGTTTGATTGATGATGATGAGATATCTGGCCTTCGAATTGGACTGGTAAAAATTTTATTTAAGCTCTGAATGCTATACTGGCAGGTTTCTAGAGAACTTATTGGTGGTATGATCTATATTTTTATTTACTTTTTTTTTAACAGGTCTTTCAGAGTGCAGCACTTTTTGATTCTCTGACTGTTCGTGAAAATGTTGGTTTCCTTTTGTAAGAGACAGTATAAATTCTTCTTAGAAATACTATACCCTTTTTTGTCCTCAGGATTTAGGGGGTTATCTTGGATTCTAATACCTATTTCCTGAATAGAGAAATTACTTGAGTTATTGATGACTTTCTGTTTATTGATTGCTTAGATATGAAAATTCAAGCATGTCTGATGATCAAATCTCACAGCTTGTGACAGAGAACTTGGCTGCTGTTGGTTTAAAGGTATGGCTGCATTTCGACTTTCTTCACGTGGATTTGGGGTTATTATGTAACTAGTATGTAAGGTCTTAGTAAGATGTTGGATTGGGTTAAGAGTGAATGTACATAATGAGCTATTGAAATTTAATTTTCCTAGTTAATTTGATTCCCTTCTAAATCTCAATTCTCATAGATTGTCTCTGCTTATTAAAGGTGATAGCTGTATCATGTAACAAGTGTACACCTTCACTTTCATTACTTCCTTTTGCACTGTAGTTGCCCAAATCTTTAAGTTTCCAGCTGATGTAGAAAATCTAACTTAATGTTCTCTTCAGGGAGTTGAAGAAAGGTTACCTTCTGAGTTGTCTGGAGGAATGAAGAAAAGAGTTGCTTTGGCTCGTTCTATAATTTGTGATATCACCAAAGAATCAATTGAGCCAGAGGTATGGTAAATTTCTCTTGGCAGTTAACGGATATGGAGTTTTTGTAGTAATCCTTTGTAAACATACCAATGGTTTTGCAAACCAAATTAGTGGCACAACATGAAAGTGGATTCCACTAGCATCCAGGTGATCCTGTTTGCTTTGAGATTTTAATCCATAAGCCAAAGAACATAAAATTTAGTCTGCATTTTCCACTTTGAGTATAACCCGGCTTGGTCACCTCCTTTTATCCAGTTTGAGTGAGGAGCCTTCAACATTAATATTTCATGGCTTCAGCCATGGTGATGATTTACAAAATCAGTTATCATTTGATTTCTCATTTCACTAGCTATTGCTGCAAGTTTGTCTGTCCATAAATATAATACAATATAATATATCAATTTGTTTCAATAGCTTCATTTCATTTCATCTTAATGATTTGAAGGTGGCTAACAAATGAAGAAAGCTGCACGTTAAACTTTTCTAAATTGTATGCAGTAGGTCTAGAACTTGCCTTTTAGAGCTGTCCTGTTTCTTTTGGCTTTTTTTTTTTTGGTATTCTTTTTATTTTACCAAGGTTTGGCCTAGCGGTTGTTACATGATCCAAGGTTCAAATCCCTTCTCCCCCTTGTACCTCCTTATGAACCAAAAAAAAAAAGAAAGATCTATATGGAAGATTCTAATTTTGAGATTTGTGATTGACCTAAGCCATAGTGTTCAGAGGGTTTCTTAAAACTCCTGATGTTTGCAGGCTTGAGTGGGAGAACTTCCAAAAGTTCTGGCAACTGATAATGTAAAAACTTCACTCATAGTAGAATGTAGGAAATCAAAGTATTGTATTGAAAAGACTTAAGATAAAACTGTACATAGGTACCCTATTTATATACAAAGAACTTCTAACTAAATAGGAAAGTATATCACTCATAATCCTAGATATTATTCTAATTAATAGAATCTATAATCGAGTGATTCTCTAACCTTAATGCTAGGGATACACATATATACTAATTTTCTAAAATAACAAATTAATTAAAACAGCAGTTGACTTTCCAATAATATTCTTGACACTCCCTCTCAAGCTGGTGAATAAACATTGTCCATTCCCAGCTTGGTTACAATCTTGTGGAAGAGTGGATTGTTAAGTCCCTTGGTTAGAACATCTGCTAGCTGTGATTCGCTTGGTACATAGGGTGTGCAAATGAGACCACTGTCAAGCTTCTCCTTAATGAAATGTCTATCAACTTCAATATGTTTTGTCCTGTCATGCTGCACAGGATTGTGTGCGATGCTAATTGCAGATTTGTTGTCACAGTAGAGCTTCATAGGGCCATCCCACTTGAGTCTTAGATCTTCCAAAATGATCTTCAACCATAGTAGCTCACATACACCTTGTGCCATTGCCCGAAATTCTGATTCTGCACTTGATCTTGCCACAACATTCTGCTTTTTGCTCCTCCAAGTAACTAAGTTTCCTCCCAAAAAGGTGCAGTAACCTGTGGTGGATCTTCTATCAACCACTGAGCTTGCGTAGTCAGCGTCGGTGTAGGCCTCCAAAGTGAGCTTATCACCTTTTTTGAACAAAATTCCCTTTCCTGGAGTTCCCTTGAGATAGTGCAATATTCTATGAACTGCATGCAAATGGAGTTCCTTAGGGTTGTGCATAAATTGGCTCACCACACTAACTGCATAGGCAATATCAGGCCGTGTGTGGGATAGGTAGATTAGTCTACCAACCAGTCTCTGATATGATTCTTTGTCTGTAGCATTGTCTCCCTCTACTTCCCCAAGTTTATGATTAGGATCAATTGGTGTGCTGGATGGTTTGCACGCCAACTTTCCCGTGTCTTTCAAGAGATCAAGGACATACTTTTGTTGGGATATAAAGATCCCTTGTTTCGACCTTGCCACTTCAATGCCCAGAAAATATTTCAAGTTTCCTAGTTCCTTAATCTCGAACTCCTTTGCCAAACATCTTCCCAAGTTCTGCCTTTCCTTTTCATTATTTCCCGTCACTATGATATCATCAACATAGACAATGAGAGCAGTAACTCCCTCTGAACCTGAGTGTTTTATGAATAGGGTGTGATCCCCTTGGCTCTGCTTGTACCCCATGGAATGCATTACCTTGGCAAATCTCCCAAACCAAGCTCTTGGTGACTGTTTTAGACCATATAGTGCCTTCTTGAGCTTGCAAACCTTATTTGCAGCCATGTTTCTATTGAATCCAGGGGGTATTTCCATGTAGATTTCCTCTTCAAGATCTCCGTGCAAAAATGCATTTTTTACATCAAACTGTTGTAAAGGCCAATCAAAGTTAACTGCTAGAGACAAAAGAATTCTCACCGTATTCATCTTGGCAACCGGAGCAAAGGTTTCTTGGTAATCTATCCCATATGTCTGTGTGTATCCTTTAGCCACCAACCTAGCTTTGTACCTCTCAAGTGTTCCATCTGCTTTATACTTAACTGTAAAGACCCACTTACATCCCACTGCTTTCTTTCCTCTTGGTAGCTCCACAATCTCCCAAGTATTGTTCTTCTCCAAGGCCTGCATTTCAACATTCATAGCATTCTTCCAATTTTCACAATTTAAAGCCTCTGATAATGTTTTGGGAATGGATATTGTGTTTATGTTTGTAAGGAAACTTCGGTGAGATGGAGAGCATTTTTCAAAGGACACAAAATGGGATATTGGGTATAATGGATGTTTTGTGCACTCTCTAGTTCCTTTCCTAAGGGCTATAGGTAAATCAATGTTAGATAAGGAATCACTTTGAGGAGTAGAGCTAGAAGATATTACCTCATTTCCAGGATTTGAGTCTGATGATTGGTCCGGCCTTGGTTCAGGAGCTAGACTTTTCCTTCTTGAGTAAACTTGTGAGAACCGATTGTTAGTAGTGGCCTTTCCCCCATCTGCTTGTGAACTAGGTTGTAAGGAGGGCTCATTTTGGGTTTGTGAAGGAGGAGGCTCAGGTTGCTTAATTGTAACTTCAGCGGGGGTCTTGGTCTCGGGTTGGAATTTAGAAGATGATGACGGCAAGTCAAGTAGAAAGAAGTCTTGATCCTTATCTTCCACAAATGTTGTCTCCCTCTGAAGATAGGGTTGAGTGAAATATGGTTCTGTTTCAATGAAGGTAACATCTGCTGAGATTAGGAGTTTTTTAGTAGGTGGGTGATAGCACTTGTATCCTTTCTGTGTTGAAGAGTATCCCACAAAGACACACTTGATAGCTCTAGGGTCTAACTTTCCTCTATTTTGGCTATGGACATGAACAAATGAGACACACCCAAATACTCTAGGAACAAGATGGTTTGTTGTACGGAGACTTGGATAAAAGTGAGACAATACCTCCATGGGACTCTTGAAGTTTAACACTCGGGATGGTAACCTGTTTATGACATGTGTGGCTGTAAGAACTGCTTCCCCCCAAAGGTATTTTGGCACATTTTTCTGAAATAATAATGCTCGGGTAGTGTTTAGGAGATGGCCATTTTTCCTTTCTGCAACTCCATTTTGTTGTGGAGTAGAGACACAGGATGACTCATGAATAATACCTTTTTGTTGAAAATATGGGGAAAGTGTTTGGTTGAAATAATCTTTTGCATTATCTGACCTAAACCTTTTGATTTGGACCCCAAATTGGTTTTTTATCATGGAAAAGAAGTTTGGGAGGATATCACTCACATCAGATTTTGATTTAAGCAGAAATATCCAGGTAACTCTTGTACAATCATCAATAAATGAAACAAACCAACGTGCCCCAGAAATATTTGGAATTGTAGTTGGACCCCATATATCACTATGAATCAACTCAAAAGGAAAAAGGCTTCTTTTGTTATTGGTGGGAAAGGTAGCACGTCTGTGTTTTGCAAGTTCACATGCATCACAATGAAACTGCTTATCAACTAATCCTTTGAACAAAGAAGGGAACATAATTTCAAGGGTTGAAAAAGAAGGATGTCCGAGCCTAAAATGGTGAAGCCAAATTGTGTCTTTATTGGTGAGGTTTTGTCCAGAAAGGTAGGTTAGGGGCTGGTTCCACTTACCAACTTTCGATTTCTCTAATTCCTCAAGATAGTATAATCCGTCCTTCTCCTTAGCACGTCCAATCATCATTCCCGAGCCCTGGTCTTGAAATAGACAATAAGATGGAAAAAAAGTTACTTTGCAATTCATGTCATGAGAAAGCTTGGATATTGATAAAAGATTGGTGGACAATTTGGGAACATGTAGGACATTTTTCAAAGTAAGGTTAGGACTAATTTTTATTTCTCCTACCCCAGCTACCGTGGCCAAGGAGCCATCCGCAGTAGCAATTTTCCTACTACTAGAACAAGGTGAATATGAACTAAAGTTTTGAAAGGAATGAGTCATATGATCTGTGGTTCCCGAATCAATAATCCACAAATGTTTAAAGGTTCTATCTGAGGCATTTAAAGCGTGAGAGGTTGGAAGTTTACCTGAATGTATCAATGAATAGGTACCTGAAGGTTTTTCGAAGATACTTAGGAGATTTCTCAGCTTTTCAATCTCTTCTTTGTTGAGACTGCCCAACTCCTTTGGTGCTGCAGTGGTTGTTTCTGCAACTTTTGACATCTTTCACAAATCAAAACTTGCTGAAGGATAGGTGAGAATCAGGGATAAATCGGCAATGAAGGCCAAGCAACAAAGAGAAACCACCAATGATGAAGAACAGAGGAAAAATTCAGCTATGAAGGCTGATAAAAAAGAACACATGAAATTCTCTGTTTTGTCTTTAGAAAACAGAGCAAAGACAACAGTGATGAAGGCTGGAACAATAGAACCAGAACTGAGCCTATAGAGATGAACAAAAACAAATTTTCGTGATGAAGGCTGGATGAGAAAATGGCTATGAAGGCCTAAGGCAAAAAAATCAGCAATGAAGGCTGAAGAAGAAACTGCAGAAAATCAGCAATGAAGGCTGAAGAAAAACTGCAGAAAATCAGCAATGAAGGCTGAAAAAGTGACTGATTTCCAAGAAAAAAAAAAAAAAAAAAAAACCTAAAGCTCTTGATACCATGTAGGAAATCAAAGTATTGTATTGAAAAGACTTAAGATAAAACTGTACATAGGTACCCTATTTATATACAAAGAACTTCTAACTAAATAGGAAAGTATATCACTCATAATCCTAGATATTATTCTAATTAATAGAATCTATAATCGAGTGATTCTCTAACCTTAATGCTAGGGATACACATATATACTAATTTTCTAAAATAACAAATTAATTAAAACAGCAGTTGACTTTCCAATAATATTCTTGACATAGAAGATAATGAAGAGGAAGAGTTACAAGGTTAATCTATTGACCGTTTATGGCTTTTCTCCTAAAACCAATTTTTTTAATTTATTCTTTATTTAAAGTAGGTCATGTCTTAACCAGTGTTTCTTCTCTATGAGAATTGGGAGGTGCTTGTAGAAAATGTCAAACCACGTAGCTTGGAGGCCTATGCCAGTTAAGCTTAATATAGTCCACGTTGTTGTAAAATAATTATGCTTTTATTTAGTTGACACTATGTAGAATGAGCCCCTGAGATATGTTTACTCTTTGCTATAAGTGACTTCAATTTGCTCAGTCTTTTCCCCTCTCCTTTTCTATTCTTTTACATTGTAGGAGAGCTTATACTAGACCTGGCAATTCGTGTTTCTAATTCGTTTTTGTGTCATGTAAAATCGTGTTTGTATCGTGTAAAACACGAAAATTTCATGTTAACACGGAAAACATAAAATCTTATTTTTAGCTTATTTTTAGCTTTTTCAATATTGATATACAATTTTTACTCATTTTTAATTCGCGTCACCTCGTGTCTTATATTCGCATCGTTTTTGTGTCGTGTCTAAGATTGCCAGTTTCTAGCTTATACTTTAGTTTAGGTGCTTTAGATAGGGTTATGCTCCTTTTAAGTTTAGCAGTCTAAGTGTTTTTTTTTTTTTTGTGAGTTGTCATAGAAAAAGATATTGGTTTTTGGGAATCATGCTCCTTGCCTGTATTCAAGAAGGGAGAGCATCGCAAAATGTTGAGTTCCAATTTTAAGCAAGTAATGCAGTGAGAAGTTGTTAATTTCTCCCAAATATATTTTATACTCAATTGAGCCAGATTTTGCTTTAGTGCCAAAGCAAGCTTGGTAATTCAAGCTTTGACCTTTTATGCATTGATTTAATTCTATCTGGGTGTTGTTGGCTATTTTCTTTTTTGTTACTGATTCGAGTTTGTTTGTCTCTAATGCAACTCTTGTTACTCCTGGACAGGTGCTTTTGTACGATGAACCAACAGCCGGCCTTGATCCAATTGCATCAACAGTTGTTGAAGATCTTATCCGCTCTGTCCATGTGAAGGGTGAGGATGCACTTGGGCAACCTGGAAAGATTGCATCTTATGTGGTTGTTACTCATCAACATAGTACCATTAGAAGAGCTGTTGACAGGTTTTGTCAGAGATCATGATATCGTAATTGATTTTGCTATGATGTAGGATGCCCCACTCAAAGAATCTCATCTCTACTTATAGGTTATTGTTCCTGCATGAAGGGAAGGTTGTTTGGGAAGGAATGACTGATGAATTCACAACGTCAACCAATCCAATTGTCCGACAGGTAATGACTTAAACTAGTTGCCATGAAAAAACAAAAAAAAGGGAAAGTAAAGAGTTAGTAGGAAACTTGGGTTTTGTTTTTAATAAAAAAACTTGGCCTCCTTTCGTTAGATTTGCTTTTTGCCTCGGAAATCAAAAAGCCAAGGTTTGTCTGGATATAAAACTGAATACTATTTTTAAATAATTAAAAATAGAAAATTAATTGAATAACAGAAAACTGGATTTTATTGTTACATAGAACAATGTGTTATGCTTTAACTTTTTAATGATATGTTTATTTTTATAAAATTTGGTTTTGCTTTTACTGTGTGCTTTGCTTTTGGTAACTTTTGCGGAAGCAAAATTAGGGTAAAAATGACAATTAATCGGAGCTTTAGGTTTTTTTTTCCCCTCAAGATGCCTAAAAAATTTAAGCTACTTATGAAGCAGAAGATAGTGTTTGCACTTTTTCATTTGAGGACTCTAAATAATTAATACAATTATATATATATATATATATATATATATATTTATGCTAGAAGGCAGTGTCTGTCTCTTTCACATGCACGCAGAGAAGCACACACATACACACATGCATGCGTGGATGCACGCATAGGATAGTTGTCCTACAAACATTTTTAAGGAGACATTTCTCGTTAGATTATAGAATATGGTGTTTAATTTACTTGATTTATTTTGCTTACAAATCTTTAGATGACTGCCGCTTAACAGGTTTTAATGCCTTTATTCTTACATATAATTTACTGAAGTCTTGTTTGTTTTTATGCATCAGTCATATTTGCCTTTTTCCTTTTCTCATATTCATTAATTTTTAATTGGTATAACAGGGGTTGAGCGATGTGTATCTAATATTGCCATCATTGTGTTTATATTACCATCTTTGTCTCTCTATGCATGACCAGTAATTAAGGACAGTTGGTTTAGTATCTTCTTATATAGATGCTACATGTTAGATGAATTAATTCATTCAAACTCAAATATATACCAACTTCCAAATGATCTACTGCATCGCCACTCATCGTGCTTATCTTTTCAGTTTGCATCTGGGAGTCTGGATGGTCCAATCAGATATTAGAGCACAAATGTTTTAGAAGATTAAATATGGTCACTGTGATACTTGGGACAATTGATGAGCTAGCTTAGCTGGAGCTGAGTTGGAGTACTGAAGAATTTCTGAGTTGGTGCCGGGAGCAGGTATTAGTTAGTTAGTTGATTTTAGAACAGTTAGGGGCGGGAAAGTTTGTTATAATTCACCAATGTATTCAATGATCTATGATCAATATTCTTTAGTATAAATACATTCTATACATCAAGGATTGATTCATCAATAAGAATTACAGTTGAATTCCTTTCTTCTTCCACTTATTTCCCTATTCTTTCCTTCTTTCCTTTCTGTTCTTGTTGGTCATGAGTTAGCAGGTCATTCTTCTTTCCTTTTTAACAAGATATACACATATCACATTGGCTTTCTGCTGCTACTGAAGTTCCTAATCCTAGATATGGATTCTCAAGAAAACAAGTCAAATGGCACATACAAATTTTGGCTTCGACAAGAAATCGTGGAGCTGTTCTGAAAATTCTTGACCTCAAGGAGAATTGGCATAGTATTTGCAGGTCAACCTTGATTGATGAAGTGCCTTCATTAACAATGTTGTTGTGGATTCAGTATAATAGATTTAATCATCAAACTTACAAAAATTACAGTTCCTCTTTGTAATTATCCATTTAATTATCCTTTTTGGAGTCTTGGGTGGTGATGATTGACTGTTGTGTCACCTTCTTTTCTCCTACCAGAAACGGTCTATTGCATGTAATTGATTTCTTTTTACTCCCTAGGGACAACTAATTTCTGCTTTGTGATGGACTGAAACTACGATTTTCTTAGCTACATCATAAATAAAAATAGAATAGAGGCAAAAAAATATGAGCAGCCCTTAGACATATTGACTGGGGATTAGACCCAAACACTCTCAAAAGTTTCTATCCAGTATAATACCAAGCTTTAACACTGTTCCACATTCTACTATCGAGACTATCAACAAGCTTGGTTTATAACCTTTATTTTTCAAAACCAGCATAATCGTCATTCATGGCCAATTTATTTCAAGAAAAATGTTCAGTACACCTTCCCTGTATGGTTCGCCCACTAGTTGTTATGGTACGGATCAAGCCATGAGATTCTACCTTCTCAGGTGTGGGAGGGTTATAAAGTCTTTGACAAACACTTCTAGTCTTCCCAAGGCCAAAAATGTTTGCAGAATTCACAAGCGTTCTGCTCAATATTTGGTCTATCTTGGATTTCCTACTATCATTATATGAAATCCAAGATGATTAAATTACTAAATGCAAACAGGTCATAAGAAGGATCACATCCAAATGGTGGGAAAATTGACTGTTCAAAAATAACAAAAGAAGCTGTAGTGGCATGGTTCCACAAACACCCACAATACTGCAAGACAACTCATGTCTCAAGAACAACACAATTCCTTTAGGCCAAATCACATGATAGTGCACCCCTCGCATAGGCCAAAACAAAGAAAGAATATGAAGAAATTATGCAACAATTCCTTGCAAACACTAGACTTAGACAAAAGCAATGACAAAACTGAAAAAAAGCAATGAGACGAGCATAAATTCTCT